>CM028342.1:28952802-29304646 GCA_016618105.1 Dendrobium huoshanense | reverse complement strand
AAACACATATAAGAACAAAGTTTGAATCACGCATGAGGAAATTCAAATTACAAGACCTCGATGCACGAATCTCCTACGACGATTTCTACAAATGCCTGTTGATTGAGAAGGCGACGTTAGAGATCAATTGTCAAAGAGCCGCCCCTTGCAAGCAAGTGCAATCATCGAACCACCCGAGATTGGTGAAAGGGTGGAAAAGATGCGGAAATAATAGGTCTGCTGCAGATACATCCAGGAGGCCGCAACGGATATAATGGTCCTCCGCCAGCTAATACAAGCCACTTGTGGATAACAACAGTGTGTACATCGTAAGCATAATGAACCACTGTGGACACAGGTACGAATATCACCCACGACAACGGTGATCAAGATCTTCAATATTTCAGGTACAATAGCAACCCGATGTACAAAAAAAAAAACTCTACTACACTGAAGATCTTGAAAAGAGATCTTCTCAAAGTGAAATGACAATCAGTGGACTTCAAAGTCCAAAAGAATTCTTCCCCGGTGATTGAGAAAGGAGGAGGGGGTCAACATCAAGACCAAATCGCCACCGGATCTGCAACACTGATACAAGCAGACAGAAGGCGTCTACAATCTACAACGCCACGCCACCGGATCTGCAATTTTCGTATAAGCAGACAGAAGGCGTCTATTCCAAGAATACCCCCGCACGTGCACTATAAATTGTATACACATAGGTACACTAAAGGGGAAAATACAATCTCAACCCGCATGGGCCCCGACGAGCGTGTTATTGGTACACACGTGACGCTTAGGGATGCTGCGCGGGTTGACAAGTGAATTCAAGTTCGAATTCGATCCTTCTATACGGATCAATAGAAGTCGACAAGATTCGAACTACCTAACAAAATACACGGTTGTAGCGACCGGTGTATTTATCTAAATACATTCTTTTTAGGCCTTCAAAACCTAAAATCAAGAGAATTCACTAAACAAAAGGCACAAAGCCTACGAGAAACCCGATCCCCTATCGATAAGTTGATAGGGTCGACAAGGTTCAATCAAATGGAAATGACCCCTAAACACCCCGATGATGGCCGTGTTGAATGATGATCTCAACCGGAGGGGTCCACAATATATTTAATTTCAGGCATCCAAACATTTCACCCCATGATGGCCGCGTTGATGAAGATCTCCTCCCAAAAAGTCCAATCAAAATCCAAAGCTCCACAAATTCCAAAGCTCCACAAATCCCAAAGCCCAGATATTTTAAATCTGAAATCAATCCATCAATCACTCAAAGCAAAATCCATCCACCCTCCGCAACAGTTTGCCGAGGCGGACAAATTCAAACAAACTCTAGCTCACAAAGAGCGAAATGCCTAGTCGAAAATATCACTAGGATCCATTCTCAAACAATCTCCTTCCAGTAAGGACGTGGTACGTGTCCTCTAACCGGCGGTCCGCCGCCAAATGGCACTGCAGGTAAACGGTTACGACGACCCGGGGCCCTCTGAACCGAGTGGTTTTGCCGCCAAATGGCACCACAGATACCGGTTATGGCCAGAGCCAATACGTTCCTTTATTGGCATCAAATCCTTGAGATATGAATCAATAGGATATGATAGATAGGGCACAAAGCCCTCTGTTAGCTAAGGTGGATTCAAATTTGTCCCCTTAGACAAACATCCAACCCCGGTCTACAAGGTCCCCTTGGACGAAGCAACCCATGGCTGCCGACAATGATCCTTCTGTCAGGTTGGGTCGACTACCTCCTCTGACTAAGTAGACCAGGGACCACGATGGCCCGGGACGACGGAACCATGGGATCTTGATCAGGTCCATCATCCATTCCCCCACCATCCGCTTTAAGTGCGATAGAGGGTGCAATTTCTATTTTAAATATCACAAAACAAATTCCCAAATTCTCAAATCCCAAACTTCCAATTTTCAATACCTAAACCAATCATTGCTGCTGCTAAATGCCAGATAACACGTATTTTCTATACGTATCTGATCGACGACTAGCCTTAATCGAAAGTTCTCTCTCGTGATCGGGAGGGGTAATTAACTATAGGGGCTTGCGCCTATAGGAAACCAGAACTCAGATCATAAAGTCCTCACAAAATGAGGGCGAAATCTCTGGGTAGTGTCTTATCTACAAACCCATCTGCCTTCCAAAATTTACCCCGGAACTTAGTCCGTTAAAACTCCCTCACCGAATAAGAAAAGCGATGCGGAGGCCGGGGCCGAATTTTCGGAGCCCACAGATTTCTGGCGACTCCGCTGGGGAACTGGTTTCTCTTTCCATCTCTGGCTAGTCACTAAAAGGCTATAGTAGCAGCAAAAGCATGCTCTAATGGTGAACATCAGGATGTGAATTTGGTTCTTTTCCAAAGATCCATTACTGAAAGTTCTGAAAATGAATCTTTTAAATAAGATCAATGACGAAAATTCAATCAACAGGATTTTTAATTCTATGCTGACTTTTTTTTAGCTTCTATTATTTGTTCTGCGTTATTTCTGTTTTATGAAAGCGTGGGGTGATGTATCAATTTTGATCACTAACCCCTGCCTTTCATTTTTGTGCAGAATGGAAATGCAGGACACCCCAATGACCGTCCAACTGGGACGAGGAGCCAAGATCCAGCTGGCAAACGCTGTGATTGAAACTGGAAATGCTGGAGCCACCATTCACTTCGGTGGGCTCGAATTCTCAGCAGCTACTGCAAGGGCTGCAGCCGTCCCTGTGTACGGCGTAAACTCTGAAGAACCTTCTGGAAGGTCCCACTCTAAAAGGACTACTGTCAGAGGTGCTGCCCAAGGAAGAACCTCTGTATTTGAAAGACTATCCCAGCCTGAGGCCCTTACTGCAAAGAGGGTTGCCACTGGAAGAAAGATCTCTGTGGTGACTGCAAACACCACCGCCCTGCCCAGAGAGACTGTTGCACCTGGGAGGTATGATAATGAAGCTTCTTCATCTGGAGGAAGGCTTACAAGGAGGCATAGGAGGAAGAGAAATGTAGAGCTGCGAGCTCAGCAGTTACCTGTACCAGTCCATCCCTCCAATCTGCCAGCACAAGAATCAGAAGTCAATATTCCCACTCAGAACAGGTTTTCTAACCTAAAGTGGATTAAAAGAAATAGCTCTTCTGGTGAGCTCAAGAAATCTTTCTGGGAACGTCAACCTGGAGTTCCAGCCCCTCAGAAGATAAGAGAGCCCGAACATCTATCTGCCCGGGTACACCGAGTTTTGAAGACAGTCAAAGAGAAGGGCTTAATGAAAAAGAAGTTCCAGAGGCCACTGATTGTTGAGGCCCGAAGAACTCCTCCCAGAGATAGACTATCATCTGCTGTGATAGTTGAAAGAAGAGATTCCCAACAACAAGCTCCACGCGGTGAGCATCGGGGCGTGACACCTGAACCATATGTTCGGGGATCCGTAGCCGAAAGGTCCCGGTGGAAAGGCAAACAAGTTTGGAGGCCGAAGCCTCGAAATGAAAAGGTCTTTGAAGAAAGAGATAAGTCAAGCGTGACATCCGGAGCTGTCTACCGGAGATCCGCCCCTACTAACAGAACTCGTCAGAAATGGGTCCGAAAGAAGGCCCATAGTGACGACAATTATATTGACGGTCGACATCCTGGAGAGTCTTCCAGGAGATCCCGTCATTCTCCTACTTCAGCCAAAGAGAAAGTTCATTTCGATCGTAGTCCGCAGATCGAAGAAGTAATCATTCCAAGTCAAGAGCCTGAAATTCAGTGGCGACGCCGCTCAGAAATTCAGGTACGAGAAGATGAAAAAGAATATGACGATGATGATACTATGGAGATCGAAATGGTTCGTATGGTCAGTCACGCCGATGTTGAAGAGGAAGATGATGGTGATGAAGAAGACCAACAATCACAGCCGCGCGTACGTGTTTATCGACGTCGCCACAGGGCTAGATCCATTGCTAACCAAAGTGCTCGCTCCTCAGAAGAAGGAGATGGGAAGAAGAAGAGGTTGGAGAAAACCCCTTCGCTGGCGAAGACATCACACTCGCTGAAATGAGAAATCAAATGAGGCGACAAATGCGGAAGAAAGATAAAGAAATCTCTCAGTTGAATGATAAAATGACTGAGATGATGACTCAGATGACGGCCATGATGGAGATGATGCAGAAAACCACTTCTGTGGGCCCTGCACCGGCTCAACCCATCAACCAAGCTGCTAATTCTCAAAACCCTCAAGCGCCTCAAGCCTCAGGAGTGAAAGGTGTACTTGAAGGTGGCAAAGAAACTAATGATCCAACCCGCCAGCGTACTCCACAAAATGTGGCGAGTGCCTCTGAGCCTGTAACTGCAGCACAGCTTGATGGCTTAATTAGCGAAAAGATTAAGGCCATTATAGCGGCTGAACAGGCAGAGAAGCTGGTAGGCAAAGGTCGCCCGTACCCAGCAGAGTACGATCAGGTGCCATATCCAAAGGGATATTCTGTACCGAAGTTCAATATCTTCGATGGCAATAAAAATCCCAGACAACACCTGGCGCAGTTCAAAGCAACCTGTGGAAATACAGGGGGTAATGATGCTCTGCTATTCAGGCAATTCGTAACCAGCTTGAGTGGAACTGCTTTTGAATGGTATGCCGAACTACCGAATGATTCACTGAAGACCTTTGCGGAGCTGGAGGCCTTGTTCGTAAAAAGGTTTGCTAGTGCAACAGAGAAGACTACCATTGCTGATCTTGCCCTTGATAAAAGGAGGAAGGAAGAGTCAGTAACAAAATACATAACACGCTGGCGCAATCTCAGCATGAAGTGCGAGCAGCAATTAGAAGAAGAACATGCAGTTCAACTATTGATGGGGAACATTGATGATAAAATGCAACCCTTCTTATGCATGGCTTCAATCACCACCTTTCAAGATCTGTTGGACAGGGTGGCTAAGTTTGAAAAGTTGAATTTGTCAAAGTCAGAAAATCTCGTTGACAGACCCAAAAAGGCTAAAGCTTCTGATGCTAGGAGAAATGAAGTTTATTCTGCATTTCCTCCCAGACCTGATAAAGGTAAACGGGTAGTATATAATGTAGACAAAGGAAAACAGCCTATGCAATACGAAGAAAAGCCAAAGCAGTCTTACAATTCAAATCCTCAGCCAAAACTGGTACTTGGAGGAAACGACAAACCTCGAGCCTTTCCTAGTGGAGGAGAGCGCCAGAGGCATACTGCAGGAACTGGTGATAGAACGTTCCCCTCCCTCAAGGAGAAAATGAATAAAGAATATTCGTTCAAGAGGGAAAGTGTTGCCAAATTATTCCGACAAGCACTCAAGAACGGTCTAGAATTGCCAGAATGCAAAAGACCTGAAGAGTCCAAACACAGTGGCGACCCAAACTACTGCCCATATCATCGGGTAGTTAGCCATCCAATTGAAGATTGTTATGTCTTCAAAGATTGGTTAGAAAAGATGTACAAGAGGGGAGAACTGACATTATCAGATAATGTGTTGGTTCGTCCCAGAAAAGAATCCACCCGGGTAGTCACGTCCTCTTCCGTACTCCCGCTTAAAGAAAAAATGAAAGAACCTATTCAAGATGAACAATGGGAGACTGTGATCTCCAAGAAGACATCAAAAATGCTGAAACAGTTAGAAGGAGTTTCTGGTGTCAAGTGGAAGTCCCCTACTGAGCCAGTACTGAATTTAAAATGGTTGCCTGCGTCCAATGCATCCACTTCTAAACAGCAACCTGGCCAAGCTAGCTCGTCAAAATCCGGCAAAGCAAAGACGAAGTCTCCTAAGAAGAAAGCCAAGTTGAAGAAGCCTATGGCGAAGAAGACTGCAACTCAAAAGGCTATTGATAGTTTAGGTGAATATTACCAGACTGTCAGGAGGCCTATTAAGCTCAGTGATTTTATGAAAGATCTTAAAATAGATGAAAAAGAGGAAGAAGCTGATGATGAATCTCTTCCTATGGAGATATGCCGAGTCATCTCAACAACTTTAAAAATATCAAAAAGGGAGAAATATGCTAAAGAAGCGGCCCCTGAATTTTGTCTGATGGTGTCATCAATGGAATTCAGTTCAGAAGATCTATGTTTTCCAGATGATGAAGATTCAGACCCAAGTATAGAATCACAAATGAAACAAGTGAAGTTGGGAGACGATTCCGAGTCTACAGATGAATCCCCAGACACAACAATGGCTGACTCTGAAGAGAATGCTTCATCAAACAAGTCTGAATCAGATGAGGTGGCCCAGGTGCAGTTGAGGAGTGGCAAAGTACTGCCGCCTCCACTAAAGAAGGGGATTCCTAACAAAGATAAAGGAAAAGAGATAATTGTCAATGAAGATATTATCCTAAATGACTCCAAGAAGAAAGAGACTTCATCTAAGGGGATAGATTACAATATCTTATCCCACTTGAGGAAGATCCCAGCACAACTCAGCATATATGATGCCCTCTTGATGTCTAAAGACCTTCGAGAAACTTTGATCCAAGCTCTTAAGGACCCCGAAAGATATGAGGCATATTTTGTTGAGCGCAATTTGACGGAAGTCTTGCAAGCTCGAAATGAGCCCCTCATCACCTTTGCTGAGGATGATATGCTGCTTGGAACGGCAGATCACAACCGCCCTTTGTATGTTACAGCAGAGAGTGACGGTATGATGATTAGTCGGATCCTGATTGATCCCGGATCTTCCGTAAATCTTATGAGCCTTAAAGCACTGAGATCAATGTGCCTCGACGTAGAGCATCTTGGGCAAGACAAGTTGATGGTGCATGGTTTTAACGAGAAAGGGCAGAAAACCCTTGGTTCGTTTATGCTTCCTCTCGTATTTGGGGAACTCCATACAGAAGCCAAATTTCATGTAATTGATGCGGACACTTCGTTCAAGGCGTTATTAGGTCGCCCCTGGTTGCACGAATACGGCGTTGTCCCTTCAACATTACACCAGTGCATGAAGTATCTCAGAGAAGGAGAAGAATTCAGAATTTCTGGTGATATTCAGCCCTTTGCAGTACATGAAGTAACAATTTATGAAGATGCAAAGTATTTCATGCCAAAGAAGCAAAAGTCGTCAAGTTCTCTTGAGGCTAGAGCATCAAATTCTAAGGCTGCAAAGAAACCCAAGCAAGAAGATGAGAAGAAGCGTGTAGGAAGAAAGAAAGCGACGCCAACTCTTCCTAAAACATCAATCATTCCTAAAGAAAAGAAGAATGTACCTCATCTTGGGAGTGACACAGATGAAGATGATGTTACTCCTGCCAAATCTCGAAAAGTATGCCAGTCCACGGATGAATGGAGTAGGCAGGTTCAATTTTCAAGTGATGATTATGACTACGACTCAATCTACATGAACTCAGTGCAGAGTGTGTTCTCTAGAAGAATAGACAGTCTGTTAATTTCAGACAGCGTACTCGTAGTCACACGTGTTCCCTTGCAACATTTCAAGGAAATCATTTCGCGCGAAGTTCATAAAATTGAAGAACTCTCCACTCTTTATCTGCCTCCTCGTAAAAAAGGGACTGTGCCAAAGAATGTGCTATATTCTACGGGAGTTCATGAAGAAAAGAATCATGACTGGGATTGCATGCTCCCCGACTCCGAGGAATTATTTCCTACGAGGCTACCCAAATTCAATACCAAAAATATTCAAAGAATGTTGCGAAAGCAAATCAATATTCCTACTACCAAACGACAGCTCCGTACAAGCTTAGGTCTCTGGTATGGAAGAAATCGACGTCCATTGCGACGGAAAGATACAGACGCATATAAAGGTATTGGATTCATCAAAAGAAAATTCCTTCGGAAAGAGATTTGTCGTGCCATCACATGCGTGAAAGTTGAATCCGAAGATGATGTTGCTGAAGAGACATACGAAGCCAATGCTTATGATGATCAACCCGTAGAAGCTGAGCCTGCACCAGAAGGCTTGAAGATGGTGGACAAGCAGCCACTATGGATGAACTAAGAGAAGTCAACTTGGGAACTGAGGAGGATCCTCGCCCAACCTTCATTAGTTCTCTCATACCCGAAGAACAGATAGAAGAAATAAAAGAACTCCTATGTGAATTCAGGGATTGCTTTGCCTGGACATATGCTGAGATGCCCGGCTTATCCCCTGACGTAGCAGTTCACAGATTAGCAATCAAACCGGATGTAGCACCCGTCAAACAAGCTCCAAGGAGAATGAGATTGGAGATTGAAGAGCAGGTGATTGCAGAAACGAAGAAGCTCATAGAAGCAGGCTTTATTCGTGAAGAAAAATATGCTGACTGGATTGCCAATATCGTCCCTGTAAAGAAGAAGAATGGCCAGATTCGTATCTGCATCGACTTCAGGGACCTCAATAAGGCATGCCCGAAAGATGACTTTCCGCTCCCAGTATCAGAACTTCTAGTTGACAATACATCCAATTACGATATGTTCTCTTTTATGGACGGATCGTCGGGCTACAATCAAATTAAAATGGCGCATGAAGATGAAAGACATACATCATTCAGAACGCCTATAGGCATATTCTGCTATACAGTCATGCCATTCGGCCTGAAGAATGCTGGTGCCACATATCAACGGGCCATGACTCGTATATTTGATGATTTGATTCATCAGAAGGTCGAATGCTATGTAGATGACTTGGTCATTAAAAGCATAGGCCGAAAAGACCACATTGATGACTTGAGGATCGTGTTCGAAAGAATCAGAAAATATGATCTGAAGATGAACCCTCTCAAATGTGCATTTGGGGTATCCTCAGGGAAATTCTTAGGGTACGTTGTTCGACATCGAGGCATCGAAGTCGACCCCAACAAGATCAAGGCGATCGTGGAGATGCCACCTCTAAAGAATCTTCGGCAGCTTCGCTCGCTGCAAGGACAACTGGCTTTCATTCGGAGATTCATATCGAATCTATCGGGTAGGTGCCAGCCATTTTCAAAGCTGATGAAGAAAGATGTCCGTTTCAAATGGGACGCAGAGTGCCAAGAAGCATTTGACAGCATCAAAAGATATCTGTTGAATCCTCCTATTCTCGCAGCGCCAATCCCGGGGAAGCCTCTTATACTGTATACGGCAGCACTAGAAGAGTCCCTCGGAGCATTATTGGCCCAGCATAATGAAGAAGGCAAGGAGAATGCACTCTACTACATCAGTCGGAGGTTGATAGGAGCAGAAATCCGCTACTCTCCAATCGAGAAGCATTGCTTGGCCCTGATCTTCGCAGTTCAGAAGCTCCGCCATTATATGTTGTCTCACAAAATCACCTTGATATCAAAGATCGATCCGTTGAAGTTCTTGATGACAAGACCAGCGTTGACAGGTCGTTTGGCAAGGTGGGCAGTGATACTGCTACAGTTTGATATCACATATGTCCCTCAAAAGGCAGTGAAAGGGCAAGTGTTGGCAGATTTTCTCGCTGCACATCCTATCCCTGCAGATTCTCCGCTCAACGACGATCTACCTGACGAGCAGATCATGAATGTTGAAGAAAAGGAGATGCTACGAGTATGGAAAATGTATTTTGATGGAGCATCGTCAATCAAACGTGCTCGGCCTCCAAATCTCGAGAAAGCTCAAGCCGGAATTGGAATCATTTTCGTAGCACCCGAGGGAGGCATAATGAGATTTTCGTTCAGTTTGACTGAACCTCGGACCAATAATGAGGCTGAATATGAAGCCCTAATAGCTGGATTGGAGATTGCAATCGATGTCCGAATTCAAAATCTCCAAATTTTTGGTGATTCTCAACTTGTTGTAAATCAAGTGTTGGGAGTTTATAAAATCACCAAGTTTGAGTTGTCCTGTTATCATCGGCGAGTTCTTGAGCTTATGAAACAAATTCCAGTTGTCAAACTAACTCAAGTTCCCCGAGGTCAAAATGCCAAAGCCGATTCTCTTGCCAAATTGGCTAAAGAAATGGCGAATATGGACGACGAATGGCCTATAATAATTATGGTGCACAATCGACGGATCTTAGAGCCAGCATTACTACAATTCCCGCAGGCAGAGGGAATATCAAGTTCAAGCCAGCAGGATGCAACTCCGGTTGATCCTCAACCTCCCCAACCAGTTGATGTTGAAGATCAGTCTGAAGAACAACAAGTTCCTAAGAAAAGGCGCAAGGCCAATCAAGCTTCAGAATCATGGTGGCATTGCCTAGATGTCGAGGAAGAAGATGACTGGAGACTGCCTTTCATTGATTACTTTAAAGAAAGTAAATTGCCAACAGACAAATCACTAGCTGCTCAAATCAAGAAGAGAGCGCTACGATATGCATTTGTCAACAACACGTTATATCGACGTGCTTTCGATCAAATGTGGCTAAGGTGCCTAGGGACCAAAGAAGCTGATAAAGTTGTGGCAGAAGTTCACGAAGGACTTTGTGGAGCACACCAATCAGGTCCCAAGATGGCAATCAAAATTAAAAGAATGGGCTACTATTGGCCAACCATGGTCAGAGATTGTATCAATCATGCTAAGAGGTGCCATGAGTGTCAGATCCACGGTGATGTTATACATCAACCGCCAAATCCGCTGCACCCTACAATAGCATCCTGGCCATTTGAATGTTGGGGTACTGATATTATCGGGCCGATAGATCCGCCGTCATCAGCAGGACACCGCTTTATTTTGGCAGCAACCGACTACTTCTCAAAGTGGGCAGAAGCAGTCCCATTTAAAGAAGTTACGTCCGAGCATGTGATCAACTTCTTCACCCATAATGTCGTCTACAGATTTGGTGTGCCACGTCGCATAATCTCAGACAATGGAACTGCATTTAAAAGTACAAAAATCTACAAGTTCGTTGATCGGCATAAAATCGATTGGCGGTATTCCTCTATATATTATCCAAGAGCAAATGGCTTAGCTGAAGCTTTCAACAAAACGTTGGTGAAATTGCTAAAAAAGATTCTCTCCAAAAACAAAAGAGAGTGGCATACGAAGATGGCAGAAGCGCTATGGGCGTATCGTACAACTTACAAAACGCCAACCAAAGCCACTCCTTACTCTCTAGTATTTGGAGTTGAGGCCGTACTGCCACTAGAAGTTGAACTTCCATCTCTTCGAGTTGCTGTCCAGAATGGGCTGACTCAAGAACAAAATGCTCGTCTAAGAATGGAGGAGCTCGATGCACTCGATGAAATCAGATTACAAGCTCAGCAGAACCTGGAGATCTACCGAGCAAGAATGACAAAGTCCTTTGATCGAATGGTTCGTCCTCGATCATTTCAAGAAGGAGAATTGGTCCTGGTGCAGAGAAGGCCAATAATCCCGCATAGAAAAATCGGTGGCAAATTCGTATCCAACTGGGAAGGACCTTTCGTCATCGAGAAGGTATTTCAAGGAGGAGCTTATCAACTTATCGATCTGAATGGTCAAAGGCCCATGCCGCCAATCAATGGCCGTTACCTGAAGAAATACTACGCATGAAATGATGTGCTTAATGTGTTATATTTTCATGCATTATTGTTAACATATACATTTCTATATTTTTGAAATTCTCTTATGTCATGAGAACACATTTCAAAATTCCCCTGTTAGACTGGGGGCATTTTAAATATTTATTCGGGTCGACATCGCGCTGCGTGCCGAGATCCCTGAATAAATATTTAAAATTTCAAGATTCCAATTCTATTCTGCCCTAAAATGTCCCTGTGAGACAGGGGGCATTTTAAATATTTATTCGGGTCGACATTGCGCTGCATGCCGAGATCCCCGAATAAATATTTAAAATTATCAATTCAAATATTTCTTTTGTGCTGAAAAAAAAACAAATACTTGTTTTTTAAAGCCTATGCAGGTGATCTCTCAAAGATTGAGACACCTTCTCCAACAAAACCAAGACTCAAAGGTCAAGAAAGAGACTTTTGTGGCTACACACTCATACAAATTGAGCCGGAAAAGCTTGAAGTCTTTCAACAGCCTGAAGCTTAAGATTCGAATGGGTGTAAAAGGTCGGATCCAACAAGCCCAAATATGGCTGGATCGCTGACAGCTCCGTCTACTCAACAAGCCATAAGAACGGCCGTAGTAGCGGAACCCCCACTTCGTCAACCCGTCAGTAGAGACTGAAGAAAGTACGAAAGCTAATTTGACTCGACCAGTTCAAGTGATCGTAGTCTACAAAATTCTCCCCAAATGACTGGAGAATCAAAGTTCCAGTGGAAGGTTGAGTCTCGAATGACTATCAAATGTTCGTAGGCTCCAAAATCTACAACCATAAAAGATGACTCCAAATCTACCAACTTCAGCGAAATCAGCATTGGGGAGCGCAATTCCCATAGCTCAAGTCTGAAGCCTGAATGGGTGTAAGAGGTCGGATCCAACAAGCCCAAATATGGCCGGATCGCTGGCAGCTCCATCTACTCAACAAGCCATAAGAAAGGCCGTAGTAGAGGAACCCCCATCTCAGCAACCAGAAGACAAAGAGCTATCAAATCCCAACTCTCCCGATCTGATAAACTCAAGTGATTCAAATTAAAGTCTTCTCAAGTGGTTAAGGATCAAGATACTACCTACGTTCGGTACTATCAACTGAATCCAGAACCTGCAAATTCTTCAACAAATCCGTAAAGCACAAAGCTAGGATCGAAGGAATTTTTCTTCAACAAGTCCGTCAAAGCACAAAGCAAAGGACCGAAGAAAATCATCCCAAAGTTCGTGAAAAGCCTATGGCTGAACTAAGAGGATTTCGTCATCAATAAGTTCGTTATGCACAAAGCTCTAGACCGATGACTTTTCGCCATCGACCTAATACAAACCTAAGGGTTTAGGTCACCGGCATCTACTCCTTCATCAAGCCCGTCAAAGCTAGAAGCAAAGGGCAGAAGGCGTACAAAAATTCTGACAAGTCATCAAAGACAAATCAGACAACCCTTCACCAAGTCCGCAGCACAAAGCACAGGACAGAAGGATCAAAATCTCAGGGCTCTGGCTAAAGTCGCCGAATGAGTTCCCTGAATGACATCTACCAATGTCCCTAAAGACTGGGGGCATTTTAAATATTTATTTGGGTCGACATTGCGCTGCGTGCCGAGATCCCCAAATAAATATTTAAAATCTCAACAAGATATCAACCATCTATGGATACATCTAGAAGCGCAGTGGAGAAAGAGAGTAGTGTGACATCCAAATAACTTTTGCTATCCACTAAATGAAAATTTTAGTGTGACATCCAAACAAGATTTTGGAGATCCACTAAAAGAAAGTTAGTGTGACATCCAAACAATTTTTGGAGATCCACTAAATGAAAATCCTTGTGTGACATCTAGAATAGATATCTAGAGATCCACAGGGTCAATCAGCATGCAACAAACGTGGCCCGCTCCAGACGCCTACCACATTTGTTGGGGGGCATTTGTTGACCTGCCGCCGTATAAAACAAAAAAAAAGAAAAAAAAAATGTTTTCTCTCGTACCTGTTCGGCGCCGAACTCCGCACGTCGCCGCTGAAATCCCGTAAATCTAGCGATCGACGTCCTTTCTCTGTCGAATCGGAAGTTACGACATTTTGTGCGGAAGCAACAACGTGAGCTCGCTTGCAGTGAAGATAACTTTCTCCCTTGCGTGTGATTCTCTTCCATAATCCGACTCTCTCTCGGTCTCTCATTCTCCCTCTCCATCTGTCGCTCTCGCTCCTCTTCTCCGATCCCTCCTATCCCTGTGTGGCCGCTCGACTCAGCACCTTCGACGACTTCCTCTTCCAGTCGAATCGGAAGCTACGTCATTTCGATCGGAAGCAAGAATTGGAGCTCGCTGGCAGTGAAGTTTGTCCGACTCCTCCCCACTGTTCGACTTTGCCCTTTCGACGACGTTCTTCCCTGTTGGATCGGAAGTTACAAAACTTTGATCGGAAGCAATAATTGGAGCTCACGGTTGTGAAGACAGCCTCCTCCCTTCCCTGTGGCCTCTCCGACACCTCTGGTTCCTTCAGGGCTTGTCGACTTCGTGCCTTCAACGACTTTCCCTCCCGTCGATCGGAAGTTACGCATTTTTGATCGGAAGCAAGAACCGGAGCTCACTGTGTGTGAAGGTAACTTTCATCCTTTCATCCGCTTCTCTGCTCCCTCCGGCGACATTCCCTTAGGCGTAGGATCGGAAGTTACAACACTTTGATCGGAACAACAATGGGAGCCCGCTCGGTGTGAAGGAAACTTCCTTCCTTCCGTGCGCTTTCCGGCCAAATCCCGTAAATCCACCGTCCCGAGGGATTTAAAAAAAAAAAATATTAAATATATATTTAATTATAATTATATTTAATTAATGTTAATTAATTATAAATATTATTTTTAATTAATTACAAATGTTATAATTAATTATATTTAATTCTAATTAAATTATTATAATTAAGTTAATTAATTATAATTAATTTTAATTAGAATTAATGTTAATTAATTATAATTTATAAGATTAATTATTATTAATTAATATCAATTAATTATAATTTATTAAAATTAATTAAAATTAATTAGTTATAATTAATCATGGATTAATTATAATTAATAATCTTAGTTAATTTTAATAAACTTTAATTAATTAGTTTAATTAATTAGAATTAATTAAAAGTAATTAATTAACAATAATTTAGTAATTAATAATAATTAATTAATATTAATTATAATTAATTCAAAAAAGAGAGAGAGAAGAATTCCCATCTTGCCTCGATCATCATGTACCCGATCAACGAGCCTACACTGCCAGCCTGCCGGGACTTCAAGGTATAATTTCTAACTCCAATCCCGTTCTCGACGTCTGCAGCGGACCGGGGAACCACCTATACGCGCTCTTGTAGCACGGTAGGAGGGAGCCCGGTGCGAAGCATACGACGAGGCGGGTAAGCCCTATACACGCTCTTGTAGCGTGGTGGGGACGGCTCTCGACCTCGACCTCGACACCGACACTGCCGACGACTGCTACGAAAGGTATGTTGTTCCAAATCCCATTTTCGACGTTTGCAGCGGACCGGAGAACCACCTATACGCGCTCTTGTAGCACGGTAGGAGGGAGACCGGTGCGAAGCATACGACGAGGTGGGAGAGCCCTATACACGCTCTTGTAGCGTGGTGGGGAGTCACTGCTGTTCTGATACGTCACTGCTGTTCTGTACGGGTACTGCTGAAGGCCCCATACACGCTCTTGTAGCGTGGTGGGATGAAAAATTTGTACGGCCGCGGTGTCTACGGACACCTACCATACACGCTCTAGTAGCGTGGTGGGAAGGCCCAGCTCCCCAATTTTCCCCCAAACGGGGGATATGCCGGGGTGCTGCCGAAATTTTCACTGAAATGTACAAAGACTTGAACAATTTGAAGACCTTCTTGGGCAACAATATAGAAGACCTGTACTCGAACAAAAATGTACAGAACTTGAACCAAATGAGTAGAGGACTTGTACAAGAACAAAGGACTTGTGGACCTAAATCAGAACCAAAATTCTAGATGATTTATAAAGGTTCAAACTCAAATAAGAATAAAATCATACTTGAACCAAATTCAAATCAATTTGAACATGAAACTTAACTTGCAAGGACTTCAAAAGATCCCAGAAGACTTTGAAAGCACTTGAACTTGTTCTTGAAACTCAAAAGATTTCAGAGGACCCTTGACAGTCAATTTGAACTAGTTCTTGGAACTTGAGCTCGCACTCAGGACCCAAGTTGAGCGTTGTTGGCTTGAACAATTTGAACTCAAGCAAATACAAGACTCGGACTGCAGGGGACCTATACTTGAACTTGCATTCTGGACTCAAACTGAACATTAATGATTCAAACATTCAAACTCAAGCGAGTACTTGAGTTGGACTAGAAAGTGAACATTCAAATGAACTTACTAAGAACTTCAGAAGACCCTGGGCAATCAGTTCGAATATGCACTTCACGCTCATGATTGAACTCGGACTATACGACATCGAGTGGAGACCTGTAAACTTGGTGAATTCAAGTCTGAATGAAACTAAATTCAGATCCAAACACATATAAGAACAAAGTTTGAATCACGCATGAGGAAATTCAAATTACAAGACCTCGATGCACGAATCTCCTACGACGATTTCTACAAATGCCTGTTGATTGAGAAGGCGACGTTAGAGATCAATTGTCAAAGAGCCGCCCCTTGCAAGCAAGTGCAATCATCGAACCACCCGAGATTGGTGAAAGGGTGGAAAAGATGCGGAAATAATAGGTCTGCTGCAGATACATCCAGGAGGCCGCAACGGATATAATGGTCCTCCGCCAGCTAATACAAGCCACTTGTGGATAACAACAGTGTGTACATCGTAAGCATAATGAACCACTGTGGACACAGGTACGAATATCACCCACGACAACGGTGATCAAGATCTTCAATATTTCAGGTACAATAGCAACCCGATGTACAAAAAAAAAAACTCTACTACACTGAAGATCTTGAAAAGAGATCTTCTCAAAGTGAAATGACAATCAGTGGACTTCAAAGTCCAAAAGAATTCTTCCCCGGTGATTGAGAAAGGAGGAGGGGGTCAACATCAAGACCAAATCGCCACCGGATCTGCAACACTGATACAAGCAGACAGAAGGCGTCTACAATCTACAACGCCACGCCACCGGATCTGCAATTTTCGTATAAGCAGACAGAAGGCGTCTATTCCAAGAATACCCCCGCACGTGCACTATAAATTGTATACACATAGGTACACTAAAGGGGAAAATACAATCTCAACCCGCATGGGCCCCGACGAGCGTGTTATTGGTACACACGTGACGCTTAGGGATGCTGCGCGGGTTGACAAGTGAATTCAAGTTCGAATTCGATCCTTCTATACGGATCAATAGAAGTCGACAAGATTCGAACTACCTAACAAAATACACGGTTGTAGCGACCGGTGTATTTATCTAAATACATTCTTTTTAGGCCTTCAAAACCTAAAATCAAGAGAATTCACTAAACAAAAGGCACAAAGCCTACGAGAAACCCGATCCCCTATCGATAAGTTGATAGGGTCGACAAGGTTCAATCAAATGGAAATGACCCCTAAACACCCCGATGATGGCCGTGTTGAATGATGATCTCAACCGGAGGGGTTAATTTCAGGCATTCTCAAATGCCTCCCAAAAAGTCCAATCAAAATCCAAAGCTCCACAAATTCCAAAGCTCCACAAATCCCAAAGCCCAGATATTTTAAATCTGAAATCAATCCATCAATCACTCAAAGCAAAATCCATCCACCCTCCGCAACAGTTTGCCGAGGCGGACAAATTCAAACAAACTCTAGCTCACAAAGAGCGAAATGCCTAGTCGAAAATATCACTAGGATCCATTCTCAAACAATCTCCTGCCAGTAAGGACGTGGTACGTGTCCTCTAACCGGCGGTCCGCCGCCAAATGGCACTGCAGGTAAACGGTTATGACCCGGGGCCCTCTGAGCCGAGTGGTTTTGCCGCCAAATGGCACCACAGATACCGGTTATGGCCAGAGCCAATACGTTCTTTATTGGCATCAAATCCTTGAGATATGAATCAATAGGATATGATAGATAGGGCACAAAGCCCTCTGTTAGCTAAGGTGGATTCAAATTTGTCCCCTTAGACAAACATCCAACCCCGGTCTACAAGGTCCCCTTGGACGAAGCAACCCATGGCTGCCGACAATGATCCTTCTGTCAGGTTGGGTCGACTACCTCCTCTGACTAAGTAGACCAGGGACCACGATGGCCCGGGACGACGGAACCATGGGATCTTGATCGGGTCCATCATCCATTCCCCCACCATCCGCTTTAAGTGCTAGAGGGTGCAATTTCTATTTTAAATATAAACTTCCCAAATTCTCAAATCCAAATCCAATTTTCAATACCTAAACCCATTGCTGCTGCTAAATGCCAGATAACACGTATTCTATACGTATCTGATCAACGACTAGCCTTAATCGAAAGTTCTCTCCCGTGATCGGGAGGGGTAATTAACTATAGGGGCTTGCGCCTATAGGAAACCAGAACTCAGATCATAAAGTCCTCACAAAATGAGGGCGAAATCTCTGGGTAGTGTCTTATCTACAAACCCATCTGCCTTCCAAAATTTGCCCCGGAACTTAGTCCGTTAAAACTCCCTCACCGAATAAGAAAAGCGATGCGGAGGCCGGGGCCGAATTTTCGGAGCCCACAATATTCAAAAGAAGTTAAATAGTAGGCATGTCTAATGGATGGAGTTTTGGATTACACTTGCATCCTGAAACATATATACAAATAAGCAGATGCATTATCCTAAGTTTTCTTACTACATATGACTAGCTTTGTTAGCATATGAGATGGGTACAAGACACATCCTAACTTTCACTTCATATATCACAATCAAAAGAATATGTCATATGTTCCTTCCCGTACTTTAATGATTTTGATATGGATATCCTCATAAAGGCAATGAGTATTGCTTTCGCAGGATAACAGGCCTCTGTTCATGATATTAATGTTTGCAAAAATGTATGCTGGTGGCATGGAAGATTACATTGGTTAGGATAAGACTATATATTTGTTTGTGTGCAACTTTTACTGACCTTCATTAAGAAAGGATATTGCTAGGATTGTGATTCAACATTATGCATGCCATGAGAAAAATAGTTAAACATTTTTGTACATACACTTGGCTTATCACTTCGACTTTTAGGGTTGTTTTCTATATAGATTTTGTATTGGGGTAATAAAGGATTCTTTGTGATCAGGATATTATAATATTGGCTATGGATAAGTTTTCTAAAATTACTCAATTCGTTTAATGCACTAATACTATTGATGCATATTATGTAGCAACACTTTCTTTAAAAAAAAAAAAGTTGGGTAACATGGACTAACCAAGAACATATTATCTTATAAAAATGTCAATTTTGTTTCTTATTTCTAGAAAATCTTAAGGTTACAAATTCACCCTAAGTTTAAGGCGACCTGCGGCAACACTGGAAATTGAGGTACAACCCATACATTTTCATGATTCTTTCACCATCGAACTAATAATAAGACTGCAATAGTAAATAGAAACCTTGGTAATCTATTAAGATGTCTGGTTGCAAAAGGTTTAGGTCATTGGGATGTACATTTTCCTTCAACATGCAATAGCACTATATGCAAATCTATGGTCATAACACCATATAAAATTGCTCAAAGCCTGAAACCTAGAAAGCTTATAGATCTTATCAATTTTTTGCTTCATGCTTATTATGATTTTGTCACATCATACGTACATCATATATATGATTTATATGAAAAGGTTAGAAAGTATATTGAATCGCATAATAAGAAATAGTGTGAAGCTTTTTAAGAGAAGTACTCAAAAGTAAAATGAAGGTAACTTTGTCATGATTCATATAAATCCAGAACGCTTCATAAAACCACACATAGGAAATTGCATGCAAGGGCCTATTATCCTTACAGTATTAAAAAAAAAAATCAATTCAAAAGCTTATGCATTATATTTACGTCCTAATATATTTATTAAGCATATTTTCAACATTGAAGATATATGTTCTTATGTGCAATATTTGAGTGTCATATCCCACCATTCCAACTTTCCCTGCCTATATTAAAACCATCATTTAAGAAGAAGTGATACTTGGGAATTTTTTTTTAACGCAAATTTCTAGTCAAGTGAGAAGGCAAACTTTATTCATATGATATTTTATTGACCAAGGAGGAACTGCAAAAACTAGTCACTTAACCTTTGGATAACTATTCATGTGATGGGTTTTATTTCCAAAAAGGGTCAAAATCATCCATAGCAGGAGTATCTTGTTCTCCTATTATGTATGGCCATCACATTATCTTTATAGAGGCTGAATGAGCCAAACCAATATACTCCAATCTTTCAAACTATGCTATGCATAAGGCTGGGCCAATGGTTGAAGGCCCGTTTGTATATAGAAACTGCATAGACAAGTTTTTTCATTTTCTAAGCAAGGAGCTGGTAAAAAATAATAAGGGAAGAGTCAACGGCATGTGGAGATAATACAATTTTCTAGAAGAGCAAAAGAACCAGTAAAACACTACAAAATATTACAGCAGGAACTAGATTCACAAACCAAAAGCATATTTTTTATGAATCATTCAAAACTACATACCATCGGTGTGGTTTAGCTAGTGGTGATATTTCAACTGGATAGTCGAGAACAAATGTTGGTTGCAGAAGCTTTGGCTCAACAATCATCTCAAAAACCTGAATAACTTCTAAACTGTTAAATGAACAAAAAAAAAAAGTGATCACACAAGCATTCACTCATATGAAAACCAGAAGGTTGCATTTTTAGCCTAAAACATGTTGAGTTATAAATAAATTCTAACCCAGCGAAAAATAAATCCTAGATGTTTCCTATAAAAAAAATGTCTAGATAACAACAACAACAACAGCAGCAACAACAACAACAACATAAACATCAAGCCTTTGTCCCACTACGTGGGTTCGGCTACATGAATCTTTTTTTGCCATTGTATCCGGTTAAAAGTCAAATTATCATTTAAATCTAATAAAGAAAGATCATTTCTAATATTTCTAACTAAGTCTTTTTAGTTATACCTCTACCTTTCTTAATATAAATCAAATCTAATACCTCAACTTTCCTAAGCGAGTCATCGGAACGCCTCCGTTTAATGTGACCAAACCATCTAAGGCGACTCTCTCTAATCTTATCTTCCACTAGAGCTACTCCAACCTTTTCACATATATGCTCATTTCATATCCTATCTCTATGGGTCAAGCCACTCATCCAACTAAGCATCCTCATCTCTGCAACACTTAACTTAGTATTATGCTTCTCTTTTAATGGCCAACATTCGGCACCATAAAGCATTGCAGGTCTCACCACCATCTTATAAAATTTCCCATAAGTTTGAGGGGGACTTTTCTATCGCACAATAAGCTCGATGCATTCCTCCACTTCAACCATCCAACTTGAATTCTGTTGATAATATCCCCATTTATTTCACCATCACTCTGAACAATAGATCCAAGATATCTAAAACGTGTACTTTTATTAATGGATTGATCGCCCAAAGTCACAATCCCCTCACTAGGTCTATAGTAACTAAAATTACACTCCATATATTCAGTTTTAGATCTACTCAAGCGAAACCCTTTAGACTCTAAGGTTGACCTCCATAATTCAATTTTACCTTCAACTCTCTCTCTAGTCTTATCAACGAGAAGAATATCATCAGCAAAAACCATACAACAAGGTAAATCCTCTTGCAAATGTTTAGTGAGAACATCCATGACTAAAGCAAAAAAGATATGGACTTAAGGCTGATCCTTGATGTAATCCAACAGAAATAGGAAAATACTTGGTCAAACCACCTTGTGTTTGAACACAAGTAATAGCACTTGCATACATATCTTTAATGATTTGAATATAAGCGTTATTAACTCATTTCTTTTCAAGAACTCTCCATAGCACCTCTCTTGGAACTTTATCATATGCTTTCTCTAAATCAATAAATATCATATGTAGATCCTCCTTATTCTCTCTATATTTCTCCATCATACCTCTCAATAAATGTATGGCTTCCATAGTAGACCTACCCGACAAGAATCCAAATTGACTTTGAGAAATATTAGTATCACGCCGCAACCCACGCTCCATTACTCGCTCCCGTAGTTTTAAAGTATAACACATTAACTTAATTCCTCTATAATTTGCACTCCTGTGCATCATCTTTATTCTTAAAAATAGGAATTAACACACTCATTCTCCACTGATTTGACATCTTTTTAGTCTTCAAAACAGTATTAAAAAGTTTAGTAAGCCACGAAATTCCTTCATCTCCTAAGCATTTCCACATCTCTAAAAAAATGTCTAGATAAGATTAAAAAAAAAGTTTTTACATAATATATGGACGCCTATGACTTGGGCATTGTTCATACACTTGGTGGTCTACTCTCCGGAGATAATCAACAACCAGCAAACATATGTATTTGCATCTCAACTAATTTATTGAGAATATAATTAAATTGAAAAAGACAAGTTGTAATTTATTGTGCTCTTCAAGATTTAGGTAGCATTAATGTAATAGAGGTAGTTAGGTGTTAGTTTATAAATAGACAAATTTTGCATATTCAACAGAAAGTTGGCCCTCTTGAAAAATCTAAGGGGAAAAAAATTTCAACAACAAAGTGCAAGTTCATTGCCAAGTTTGCTATTACATGGTATATGATCACCTGAACACATAAAGAATGACAAAAAGAAAAAGAAAGCCACATGCAATGCTTCTAGAGATTTAATATATTGCAATTAATTACTTCAGACATGAAATCTTGTTCCCACTGTTGTATAGCAAGAAGAATTAACTAAGAACACAAAAAAAAGAAAAGCAAGTACAACAATTCACAGTAAGTAATTAGTCATAAAATTAGAAGAGGTCTTTACAAGAAAAAAACTTTACTTCATTAAGAACATGACCAACGGATGGACATGCTTGTACCAGAGCATCATAATCTTCTTCTGTGGCTTTTAGAATATTTCTCGCAGCCTCTTTAGCAGCCTTAAGATCATTCTTAAACTCTCCGAAGTTGACACCAGTAGCTTCTTTAACAAGATTGTGCATAGTTTCTCTCCTCCAAGGTCGTTGAAAACAAATTTCTGTTCCCTATAAAAACAATGGAAATTTTCAGTACTGCCACAACAGAAAGATAAAATTTAAAATCCAGCATAAACAATAAAGCTGTTTATTAAAAAGAACTTATCCATGAAACATTTCTTTCACTTAGCATAATTGATGATTGTTATAAATGACATAGAAGATCTCATCTAAAGTAATAAACATACATTCACCAAAATTTTCTCAGCATTGGTGCATATCTTTTGTATGCATGTTTCAGCTTGAGGGATGGAAAAACAATCTATCTGGATATTTAATAAGCCGAGATACTCAGGAAAATTGCAAGAATGCGCTGATAACTTTTCCTCTCACTAGGATACATAAGGAAAATAAATCCATACACAGAATTTGAATGTTATTAACGATAGAAATCTTCAACTGTACCGGATTACATAGGAGTGCATGCAATATAATACCTGAATGTTGTCCTAGACTCAAGAATGAGGACAGAAGGCAAGGGTTACAAGCAAATGAAGCTAGAGGCCTGCAACATTATTTTCCTACTAAATTTAGAGCATTAGTAGTCCCAACAATATTGCTCAAAACTAAAAATTCACTCAAGTATTGAGTCTATTTGAAATGAATAGAGTCAAGTTATGTGTCAAATTACAAATTCAATTCATTTTGAGACAACTTAGAGCTAAGGGAATCTTACAAAAAAAAAAAAAAGCGCTAACTCAATAATATATAAAATAATTTTGCACAACTAGAAATTAGGAAAAACTTCTTGGCATAGTGGTAGCTTGGCTTGTGCTGTTTCTAGTCTTTGGTATTCACATATATTCAGAGTTGGATTCCTTCATGATCTTTTTGCATCATTTATTTCTGCGCTCAAGTCACACGAATTAAAATCCCATAGATCTGACAATCAGCTTTGATCCAGTTCATACCAATTAAATATTACCTAATAGAGATGCAACTAAATTGAACATTTGACAAGCTACTCATAACTTGGCTCAATAAGAGTTTGTTTATTTTTATTTGATTAACTAATTAAACAAGCTTAAACATTTTAATAAATACTCAATTGCAAAATGAACAGACTTGAACATCTTATTGGTCAACTCATTCATGATCTTAAACAGTTTTGTCTAAGGCTAACGAACAAGCTTGTAAAAAATGCTCAATTAAGAATCAAATAAAAAAAAAACTCAATTAAGGTTTGATATGATGCTTATTACAAAGCTTGATTAAGGCTATTTCACACATTTAACACATGATTAATTTATTTACTTGATTCAAAGCTCGATTAAGATTCAAAAAAGGTAAATATTAAAATGAAAGACCCTATAGTTAATTACCTTTCCAGGTAGCGAGAGAAAGCTTTAGGTTAAGGCTAGTCATCAAATAGATAGATAGTACCTGGTGTATAGTAGCAGTAGAGTTTAGACAATTGAAAATTCAATATTTAAAATTTAAAAAATTTACCACCTTGTACTTAAAGCAGATAGTGGGGGAGTGATGATAGACCTAATCAGGATCCCATAGTTTTATCGTCTCGAGCCATCATGATCACTAGTCTACTCAGTCAGAGGAGATAGTCAACCCAAACTGACAAAAGAATCATTGTCAGCCGCCATGGGTTGCTTCATCCAATGGTACCTTGTAAACCTGAGGTGAATATTTTTCCAATGGGATAAATTTGAAGTCACCTTAGCTAACAGAGGGTTTTATATCAATCAGGCATATCATATTAATTCATTACTGAATAATTTAGCGTCGTTGGGGAACATACGGGCTCCAACTATGACCGTAATTTAATGGTGTCATTTGGCTGCAAAACCACCCTGTCAGAGGTCCTAATCATAAAAGTGGGTCTTACTGCTTTGCTTTGAAGTAGCTTAAGGGTTTAAATGGTTTGGTCTTACTGCTTTCATTTAAAGTGGCCCGTGTGTAAAACCCGAAAATGCCGTCTAAGACCTCGCACGCTTTTCAAAGCGCCGCGACGAGGTTTAAGTGAAAATTTCGAAGTTGTCGGATTTCAACGGGAATAATTTTAGAAAATAGAGCGCAAAATTCTGATCGTTTTCATATATAAAACCTATATTAAATTATGAGTATTTCAAGAATTATGAATTTTGGAAGGATAGAAATACCAATCCTACCCCTAAGTCTTTCTTAAGCCAAATCTACTTAAGTGAGGGCATGAGAGTCTTTTGGCATGTCCCATTTCTCCCTATTAGGCAAACCGAAGCCCTCACATTTTCCCTCATTCGCCCCTTTTCACCCAAACCGAGCGGACAAGAGAGGAAGAGGCGGACGGGTAGGGGCGTCGGGCAAGAGTGACGGCCGGCTCCGGCGACTTTTTCCGGCGAGAAAACTTGAGGAAATCGTAGAGGAGCTTAAAGGAAGTTAAAGGTATGAAATAGAACTAGGTTTTTCTCTCTCATTCTCAAGATTTTTGGAAGAGAAGATTTTTAGGGTTTTAGGAAAACTTGAGTTTTCTTTAAGGTATCTTTGAGAAAAGTTTAGGGAAGGTTAAGAGGATGTTTCTAAACCCTAATGTGCATCTTTCTTTCATCAAAATATGAGTTTTGGAAAATTAGGGTTTTGCTTAAAAGTTGTTTCTTTGGAAATGTCTTCACAAATGAGGTTCCTATTAACCTAAGAAAGCTTCTAATTGAAAAATATTGAATGAACGACGAAATTTTTGAGTTTATGGATTTAGGGTTTTTCCCCAATCATGATATTTTTGATCCCCACGGTTTTCGTAGGTTGTAGGGAGGATTTTAGAAGCAAATATATGAGTTTTGCATGAAAAATCATATTTTCTAATTTTTGATTTATTTAATTGATGTTTTGAAGGTAAGGAAGGGTGTTGTATGTTTAGAATCTAAAGTGTTGACCTAAATTTTAATGAGAAGAAAGGGGTTGAGAGATTTCATGAAAATGGGAAGGGTTTGTTTTGGAACTTAAACAAAACATAGAATTGTCATATTTATTTCTTTAGAGTTAAGGTCTAGTTTATTGCGTAGGAATTAGTCACTAATGTTTTCTTTAATTATTTCTTTTAGATATAAATTGAGTGGAAGAAAAGGATTGATTGGTCAAAGGAAAGGATTACAAGGATTGAGGTAGGTGGAATGGATTTTTTTTTAAATGTTAGACAACTTTTATTTCATTGAATTGCATAGAAATTGCCAAATTATTTATGCCCATTTGAACTCTTATGTCTTAACTTTTCTTTTGTAAGTTTATGGATACTTGAGGCAATTACAAATGTTTCGCTTATGAAATGCTCAACTTATGATTGGATAACATATTCATTTCCTACACATGCTCTACATGATTTTCTCTACATTACATGCAATGTTCATACAAGCATAGCAAGCATACGCATCTTTGAGGAAACATACACTTGCATAGCTTATGGACAGTTCTACATTGAGCATCTTTATGATTATTTAAAATACTAAATGTATGTGCATGTTGACGCGGGAGTATCACATGGAAAAGGAGGCTCTTTGAGCCATGGAAAAGGAGACTCTTATGAGCCATGGAAAAGGATGGTTCTTATGAACCAATGGAAAAGGAAATGGCCAATTTATATGTACCTGATCAGTACAAGTGATACTCCTGAGACGGGTGATATAGTTATATGCATAATAAGCTATTATGAATGTTTCATACACATGTTACATGCAAATGAGATTATCCCTTGAGGCATGGTTTTTAAAAAGAAAGAAAGGAAAAGGTTATGAAAGGAATATGCATTTGAAAGTTGAGGTAAAGGTATGTTTTCCTTTGAGCACAACTTGTTTTAGATTGATGAATCTTTTGCTAAAAAAATATTTTCCCAATGTATGTTAAAGTTTTCTTTCATTGATTTTATGTTTAATTGAATTTTCATTCTCACCTATTGAGTGTAAGGCTCACCCTCGTTGTGGGAATACTTTTCAGGAGGAGCTAGGAAGGGGTAAATGGCCAATCAACCACCGCGGACTTACCGTCGTAGGGAGACGACGGGCGGCATGTTCTTTTGTGTTTTGGTGTTTTGTAGTGAAGGATTAGAAATAGAATGAGAAAAGAAAAAGTTTTTACATGTGGATCCTTTTATATCTTTTGTAATCTTAAAGCTAAGTACTTTTGATTGGTGATCCTTGAAAGAAAGAAAAGAAAAAGTTCATGTTTGGAATTTGTAGTGGCTCTTTATTGATATTGATGCTTTCCTTTGGAATTATATTAATTGTCATGAAATGTCCCTTTTAGTTTCTTCATGTCCGATCTCTGTTCCCGCCTCGCACTTGCGAGCTAACCGGGCCGGGTCGTGACACCGTGAGTTTGAGAAGTTTGAGAAGTTGGGACTTACAACTTTCATTGAAAGTAGCCCGTAGGTTTAAAAAGTCGAGTCTTACTTCTTATATTAGAAGTAGCTCAAAAGTTTGAGAAGTTTGAGAAGTTGGGTCTTACTGCTTCCATCGGAAGTAGCCCATAGGTTTAAAAAGTTGAGTCTTACTACTTCTATTAGAAGTAGCTCATATGTTATGGGGGACATGTTATATGTCGTGAGAAGTTTTCCCTAATATTCTAAGTATAGTATGACTTACGACCTCTATTAGAGATTTCTTGTAGAACATAGTTTAGCAGGGATTTAGTTTAGCAAGGCTTTAGCAGTGGTTACTTACTTTTGTGCTTTTCATCGCCTTGACACCCGTAGTAGTGTTTTACAGTAATAGCTTTGCTTGCTTGTTTGTTTCAGCACTAGTCTTGCCTACAATAGTAGTGTTATAATAGTTTTTACTTTCAGCATTTTATTTTTGTTGCAAGTTTTTACCTATTGTACTAGTGTTCGGCTTACAGTACTAGTTTTGTTTACCACCCTGTGCTGCCTTTTGTTTTACTTGTTTGTAGGTGTTCATGACTAGCAGTTATAGGAGCTAGAGTTTGCCCGGAGCTTGACCTTGAAGAGTAGGAGTTAGGTTTAGATTTATTAGGAATTTTTGAAGTTTTCTTTGTTTTGTTTTGTTTGGTGTTTTAGTCAGTTTTAAGAGTTTAGTGCTTAGTTCGTGTGTGTTGTACTTAGGTATGTATAGTATGAATATTGTTCAATACTTTTTTATAGAAATTTATTAAATCTCAAATTAATTTAGATTAATTAATTAGGTTATTAATTAAATAAAATTAAAGTTTGAATTTTAATTTAAAATTAATTGCTCAACTCATTAGTATAAATTTTAAATATTAAAAATTAAATATATTTCAAAATTACTTAATTATTTAAATTAAGTTTTAAATTTATTATTCAATTAATTTAATTAATTTGAAATTTTAATTTTGGTTAGTTTAAATTGATTAATCAATTCAAAGATTTTTTTACTTTTAAATCAATTAACGAGTTCAATTAATTGAATTTTAATTTTATTTTTAATTAAATAATTTAAGTTTAAAATTCATTTTTAACAAATTGAACTTTAATTAATTAAATTAATTAGTAATTTAATTTAAGTGAACTTTTAAATTTAGTTTAAATGGGTTAAATAAAATCTTGTTTAATTATGCCTCTCCAATTTAATTCAGCAATTTCCCAACACCATTTCAGCAACTTCCTGACGTCCCCTCCTAGCGAGGGGTGGTCGAGAAGACACTTGCCCTTTCTAGTCCATCCAGCAAGATAGAATTCAATGGTCGAGGGCTTCGAGGGATGAATTAACCCTAGTGTAGGTTTTTAAGTCCTCTAATTTAGTGATCACGAAACCTGTTAGTGGAATTTTTGCAATTTAGAGTTTTTCTGAAATTTCGGCAGCTTTTCAGATTCCCCTCCCCGCGAGGGAAGGTCAGGAAAGACACTTGCCCTTTCAAGTCCGCTCGATCGGATTATAATCAACGATCGAGGGCTTCGGGGGAAGAATCGACCTCGGTGTACGTCTTTTGCTCCTCCAATTGATGATCGTGGCATCTCCTTCTTATTATGATAACTATTACACTTATATAGATATCCTTCTTCTCGATTACTATTTCAAACCAAGGTTTTAAAAGGCGAAATCGGGAATCGAGGCGTTTTTTCTAAGCGAGGCGAGGCGTAAGCCTCGAGGCGGATCGAGACGTAAGCCTCAAAACGATTAAAACAAATTAATTTAAAATTTTAAATAATGACAAAAAATAACAATTATTTGTACTACCAATAATAAAATAACATGAATACAAAAATAAACCAGTCTGCCGGGGGTCCAAGGGGGCACTGCCCCCTGGCGGGGTTCGACCTGAGCATGTACCACTCAGTACCAAGCCAGTACCACTCAGTACCGAGCCAGTACCGCTCAATACCGAGCATGTACTGCTCAGTACCGAGCATGTACCACTCAGTACCGCTCAGTACCGAGCATGTACCGCTCAGTACCGAGCCAATACCACTCAGTACCGAGCCAGTACCGCTCAGTACCGAGCATGTACCGCTCAGTACCGAGCATACCGCGTAATTTAAATGTAATTTACATAATTTTCGCATAGTTGTTATCAAATATCATGATCAAGCCTAATCTCGAGCTTTGTTTGGAACAGCTTTTCAATTGCTTACATGATAAGAATAGCAATCATTAAAAAATAATGTGCATCTGGAAGAAAATTTTTTCGCAATTACTTCAAAATTATGCCATTAAAAAGCTGTTTTTGGATAAGCATTTTTTAAACTATGGCCGATAAATGAGCTTTACAAAACAACAACACAGTCTTTAACCCACTATTTTGGGTCGGTTACGTGAATCTTTTTCTTCAATTGTGAACTATTAAAAGTCAATTTGCTAAGAAGGGAGCATTAAAAAGCAAAAAATGAAAAACTTAAATGCCCCAAACAAAACCTTAGATGATAGAGTTACGTCCACCAACAGGTAAGGTGAGAGGTTCTAATCACTTAGAAAAGACAAAATGAAAAAAAAAGGTGATAAAATTCACTTTATTAGGAAAAAATATGATGATGCGCCGTGCAAAATCAAAAGATGCTATTAATTTCTAGTGAAGAAGAGATTAAATTAACAGTTAACGTTTAAAGACACAAATAGGCCACCCAAGAATGTAAAGATGGAATCAAACACAGGGCAAAAAAAAAAAAGATATATCACAATACAATAAGGCAAATGGTGCAACTCTCTCTCATAACCCATTTTTCTATTTCTTTCTTGCTTCTTGAACCAGTTCCCGTAGGACCTACACTAACATTTCAGAGATCTATGGCACCATATGCCTGATAGTATCCATCACATGATATGTCTAATCATTACCAATAAATAGCTAAAGTTTTCTGAAATTCGCTTCTGATGCAGGAAGAATGTGTTGCAAGATAAGCATTAGAATATTACCAGGTAATCAATTTTAAGCTTTCCATGTACTCTGAGTGCGCATCTGGTAATGATTTCCTCCGCCTTGTCCATCATACTTTGATAGTCTGAAAACGCCTCATACATCTATGATCCAAGCTAAAATCAAAAGATATCAGTATCACCAAAATTATCTTATTAACATCAAGGATTGCCTAATTTATAAAGCTAGAACCATCAAAAGTGTAGACTACTTGTCATTTTCACCAAGTTAAATTTCCGACAAACCAATTTGCAGTAATCACAATGAGAGACTGAAGCAAAGTGAGCAACAACAATAGCAAATAACAGTGACCTCAATAGTAGTAAATTCAGGATTATGACGTGTGGAGATGCCCTCATTCCGGAAAATTCTTCCTATCTCAAAAACTTTTTCAAATCCCCCAACCTGTCAAATAAACAAAATGAATAATATCGAATAATACACCGAGAAATTTCGATTCACCTTCTGCAGAAATTAGATTAATTTCAGCTGCATTTAAGGTTTATTCATGTCATCTGAGAATAGCATCTAAAAGATATAGCTACTACATACTTGTTTCTTAAAACATACTAGAGCGGGTTACTGTTGAAGGCATGGAATGGCTCTCACCCATGTCACATGAGAATAGCAACTAAAAGATTTTCCATTGCATACTTGTTTCGTGAAAACATGCTAGAGAAAATAGCTGTTGAGGGTAGAAAGGCTCTTACCAACATTCTTTTCAGGTGCAGCTCTGTTGCAATTCTCAAATATAGATTTCTTTCAAGAGAATTATGGTACGTAATAAAGGGCCTGGCCTCTGCACCACCAGCTGCGCCCTGATTATCAATGAAATCTATTAACCAACATTTTCTCTAGGTAACAAGCGAAACGAACACACAGTTACACACAATGATAATGATATCCATCAATATGTGGCAAGCCTAGAGGTAGCCAACAAAACTCACCTCCTAGAATTACCAAAACATAAAAAAACTCATAAGCCTAAGAAAATATCACACAAAAATTGTTTACAGGAACATGAAGCATCAAGTTTTGTCTATACTAATTTTTGTATTACATAACATTATACTTTCAACAATATGCACTCTACCTTCTAATCAGAAAAAAAAACGACCAAAGGTTGAGGCACTCAGAAACACAAACAGCACAACACTTCCATATTCAATTGGCAATCGCAAGGCACTTGGATGCTCACATGGGCAGATCAGCAATAATACGTTCACCAAAAGGCTGTCCGTGTTCATTTTGTTTAACATAGAATAATTAAATGAGAAACCACTCCATGTATAAGTTGCATTAAGAGAGAACACCCGAGTCCCCTACATGTAAATATACTTTGAATAATATGTCCCCAACCTTCAACTGAGAAATCAAGTGGAAAAGAGTAGAGGTACTTAACGAACACCAACAGCACAAAAGCTTCATAATCAAGAAGCAAGACCAAGTTTTTTTAAACCTCAGATAAAAAGCTTACTAACAATGATTGGAAAAAAAAAAGGCCAATTTGGTTTATTTGGTTTGGCATCAAACACAGAATAAAGATATCACTCCATGTATAAGTTAGCTCTGCTATTATAGAGAACACCTTTGTCAGCACCTAATAAATATCATACTACTACACTATTAGAGATGGCTTCATTTCCATTATTTCCAGACAATAGCCAGCTTTAACCAGCTTAAGCAGGGCACATCCATCCATTTTCCTAATCGATGTCAGAATAAGATGATGCAAGAATAACTAGTCTGGCAGCACTCCCCAATGTATTAACACAAATTCTAATCATTGCTACAGATCCCTAAAAAATAAGGTAAGAAGCAGCAAACAGTCCTGCTGTACCTAAGAATCATGTTCTGGGCATGGAGGCTTCTTCCAATATATACCATTAAATTTTTAACAATAAGCCAGCTTTAAGGATACTGTAAATTGATCTGTTAGAATGTCAGTCAGAGATATTAGTTTGGATGGAATGCACTCTCAGTAATAACATTATATGATTATCTCAAAAAAAAGTTTCATTAAGTCAAACCTACTTAATGTTAACCCACTAAATGCCCAATTGATTGCAACACCACAATCTTCATAAGATCAGTCCGAGACCTTAAAACATATCAATAAAAAAACTATTTTAAATGGTTTAGAACCCTATAAGCTAGGTAGAACCATGCCTGCAACCGAAACATAGATTCCAGTTGAAAAAAAAATTGTATCCTATCCCAGCCCTAGAATATTGCAAGGTGCATTTGAAAACATAGATATAATACGCAAATAATGAATGTCCCACATAACATGGTAAAATCTCAATAACTAGACAGTGCGAACAGACTTTGCATATGAACCTGTAATACTGGAGTTTCAACTTCAATAAAGCCCCAAGAATCCATGGTTTTTCGGATTTCTGACACAATCTGCATAAAGAAATACAAGAAATTATAAATTTATCTCATTAGTAATACATGAAAAAATAAATTAAGAGATTGAGACATTTCATTCCTAACAAAACATCCCAATCTACAGTAAGCCTACAATTAAAAAAAGGTTCACATGAACTAGTCAAAAGCTTCATAGGAAGATTGTGAACTACTAATAAGCATGTTCATTATTGAACCTTATAGTTCTAATTTGAATGATTAGCATCATCTTGATTGCTTAGGAAAGTCACCCTCACCGAGCATCCCCAATGTGAGAGAAATTCAGGAGTAGCCATTTTCAGAGGTAGATCAGAATTACTTTAACCAAACTCCCTCATGTGCAAATTATACTTCATTTAGATCTAGAGTTAAGACTTCCTATGAAGGTAAACCCATAAAATTAATTACCCCTTTCCGCTCGTAGAAGAACATCTCAATTAAGGAAGTAATTTAAGCTCGAATTATAAGCCCATGTTAAATATTTAGGTTTTAAATTAATTTATGGGGAATGGTTGTTTTTATAAAGGTAAACTCAACCAAGATCTCAAATTTCATTATAAGTAAATGAGTTATTGGTTCCCTAGTTTGAAGAATAAACAAATTGCATGTTCAATTGAATTGAATTCTAGACTTTTGCAATAAATCGCTCTAGATTTCTTTTTCATCCTTTTTTTTTAATTTCTGGATGAGCAATCCTAAAGTCAAGTTAGTTCAGGGGCTGACCTACCCTCTCTTGAGAGGTAATTACGGAACTCCATAACTTAAGCATCTAGCTTATTCAGACAGAAGAATCAATCAACCCAATTGCAAATGTGGTTGATCAACTGCCTGTTAATTTTGGAACAAGCAAACCGAGAAAGGAGTAGCCTGGTAATAGCATGATCCATAAGTTATGTACAAACTATTTTAAACCCCTTGGCTTGACCTTGGCTTATTGAGGCTAGAGATTTTTTATTTTTTTATTTTTTTATTCTGTAATCCAATGTGTCAAGTTGCACATCATAATCGACCTTCCAAGCATTATTGAAAGAATTGTTTCGTGTTCTCAACTGCACGCTTTCTTGTGTTGCTTGTTTTGGCATCTTATATGGTGCTTCTTCTCACCCCAACGTAATTACACATGCCTCATGAGAGCATGCCATCCCCATCATTACCAAGAACTTTTGGTTCACTTGTTGTCAGAGTTGGTTTACTCTTTAATTTTGGATGGCGCTATTGAGCTGACTGATGTGGCTAGGATAGAAATTGTTTGAGTTATCATAGACATTAAAAAGCATGCAAAAATATTGTGTACATTTATTAAAATGCATGTATATTATGTAGTTATATCAAAAAGCACTCAAAGTGCAATGAAAGCATGCCGTCACATTATACAAATACACCAAAAAGCCTGTAGTGCATCATGCAAATGCACTAAAAAATGCATATAACATTTAAAAGAAATGTCAAAATACTAGCATTTGTTCTAACCAAAGTCATCAAAATCCTAAAATTGAGGCCCAAAAATGTCACATGAGAAAAAAATTAAAATTGAAAATTTAAATTTACATCGTTCCAAAAGTCGTACAACACTTATTAGAAAACGAGCAAATATTTTGAAAATTCAGAAAATATTTTTTAACTATAAATTCAAGCTATAATTTTCACACAACATTCTCGAAAAGGTTGTCTTGCCTACAAGGAAAGTGTGTAAGTAGCACATATCAAATCCAATCCTTCTCTCAAAAAATGGACTCAACAAGGCTTAAATCCGGATGATAGCTCCATTGACAAAAAATATTAATCAATGGGAACTATATACATACTACTACTATAAAAACAGCTTGAATTTTCTTCCATATCAAATCCTAGCCTTCCATTTTAATTACTCAAATTCAATCATAACCTTTCATTTCAATTATTTTAATTATAATTGATTAATAAATATAATTTTATTCATATCAACTATATTGTATTAATTATCATAATGATATATTAATCCTTCATCTAACAGAAACTCTTCATCTTCCCTTAAACAATCTTGACCATTCTTAATCATACAAATGGCAAAATCCTATCCATCCATCCCTCAACTTATTAGTATTCATTTTAATTAAACTAATTAATATATTTAATTTTACATTTTATTTTATGTGCATTAATTACAATATATAACTATTCATCACATGTCAATTATTAAATTCAGATTTCCATTTATAAGAATAAATTTTACATTATTATTAACATCTCTTAAAATTAACATCTCCATTTGCAACATTTCATATTCCAAAAGGTAACATTCCCCATCCAATTGAAGGAATGCAAAACGGTAGCCAATCGACTGCCTGCCCTCACCTACTAAACATGGATGAAGGAGAAATGTGTTACCATTCCTACACCAACTGAAGTCGGAGATATGTGAAATGATGGCTATGTTGATCGTCTACCCCATCTACTACAACCGTAAACCAGAATTAAGTGTAAACCACTCTAATAAATTTTCAACGACAGTCCTCTCGGCTTCCTCTGACCTCTCTGCCTCATTTCAAAATCAATCCGTCCACTCATTTTTATTATATATAATATTGCTGTATGTTCAGAGGAAACAAATAAAATTTCCCCTTTCTAAAATTTGATTTATTCTTCTTCTTCTCAGCTCTCTGTTTCTCTTCTTTCTCTTTTGTTCCTTCTGAATAGATTTGATGAATAAGAATCAAGAAGAAGTTATTGGTGTCCCTTTCTCAGCATCACAAAGAGTAGAGAGACCTCATCGGCAACAATTTGTTCGTTCTTTTTTTGAAGAAATGCAGAATGCATTAGTGATAAAAGCAAAAAGCAAGAAAGATACAGCCTAGTGAGAGCTACTGACTCTATCACATTCCTCCTTTACAAGTTTGGTAAAAGTAGAAGGAAGTGAGCTCTCACAAAAGACATCCCAAAGAAAATCATACGAAAAAGCAAGGTTAGCACAATAGTCGGCTACCTTGTTACAATTTCTATCCACAAAATGAAAAATGATGTTATCCCAATTATTGGAGAATGAGATATCTTGATAAATGAAACTGTCGCCTTTATCCTTCTGTTTGCTATACAAATTCTGAAGGAAAAGTATCACGTTCTTATTGTCTCCTTCCAAAATAATACCTTTAGTATTAAAAAAATAGCCTTTGAAAACCTCCTTAAGAGAGTTGAAAGCCAGAAGTTCAACCTGGGAACTATCCCAGTGAGTTCCACGAAAGTCGAATGCCATGATAAATCTACCTTTGCAGTCCCGCACTACGCCTCCGATGGATGCTTCGTAGTTCGTCTTTAGAGCAGCATCAACGTTTATTTTGTACCACTCGGGTGGGGGAGGACGCCAGAACTCGTCAAACGGTCCTAAAGACCGACCAGCATCCCAGTAATCCGAGATTTCCTTGTGAGCTTTATCCAAATTCACTAAATTGATAATTTTTGCTGCAGCCACAGAACTGCTATCTTCCATCTTCCCGTGAACCATCTGGTTTCGGTTGATCCAGGAAAACCAAAGCAAGGCGAAGTAAGTTTCACCAGTAGTTTATTGTCTTCATACACAGCTTTTAGCCCATTCAAGCAATGTTGAAAGGAGCTAAAAGTCGGTATCGGGAACCCCCACTTCCTCAATTCCATGATCACTTCCGTAAGCTTAGAACAGGTGGTAGAAATGTGATCAATATCTTCCACTACCCCGCAGCCTCTAGGACACAGATTGTATCGACTAAGCTTCCTTCTATTCAAGAACTGAGCTGTAGGGATTGCATCTTTATTCAATCTCCAAATGAATAGCTTAATTTTAGCATTCATTTTCACCTTGTGAATCCAAGCATTTTGGTCTTCCACAGCTTCTTCCCTCACTCTTTCTTCTCTTAGCAAAGAAGAGATAGATCTTCCGGACAACTTCTTTTTCAACTCCATGAAATCTGAATCTGAATAATGAACAATTTGTTCGTTCATCTCTGAGTAATTAAGAAATTAATCTCTCTTCTGTTCTCTAATCATCTTTTTTGTTTGAAATTAAGCAGGATTAGGAGAGTTTAGTTGTGTGTTAACACTAATGCACTTTTCTTATAGATTGTAGATTTAGCATTTTTTGTTTAATTACACTCTTAGTAATTAATCTGTTGACCTGTAAAGTTAAAAAAAAAAAAAAAAAAAAAAAAAAATCAAATCCCTTACCTCTCTGCCGAAGCACGTCGCTCCCCACGTCGCACGCACGTCGTGGCTGCCATCCCACGATCTCCCCACGACTTGGCACGACGCTCTCGCGTCGTTAAAAGCCAACGAAGAAGAGGCCTTCGGCCTCCTCTCGCGATCTCGCTCGCACTGGCTCCTCCCGATCTCCCACCCTCTGATCTCTCTCCCTGGCTCCCGAAATCCTTCCGCCGATCCTCTCACCCGACCGAACCCAGTGATCGAGCTCCCCTCTCCTCCGCCTCTTCCGATCCTTGCCCGATCTCCTTCCGATCCAGAGAGAGAGAGAGAGAGAGAGAGAGAGAGAGAAAGAGAGAGAGAGAGAGAGGAAGAGAGAAGCCAGCTTACCCGTTCGATCCCTCGCCTCCTCCGCACGGCTCTGCTCCTCCGACGGCTTGCCCTGTCTGTCGGATCGGAAGTTTGGCATTTTGATCGGAAGCATCAACAGGAGCTCGCGGGCTGTAAGGGTAACTTTCTCCTTTTCGTATGCTTCATTCGGCCAAATCCCGTAATCCACTAACCGAGAGAGAGTGAGGGAGAGATATCTTGATTTTATTAATTAATTTTAATTATAATTGATTTAATAATTATTATTTTATTATAATTAATTATTAATTATATAGATTATAATTAATTATAATTAAATATAGTTAATTATTATTAATAATATTTAACTTATCAGTTAATTATTATTAATTCTAATTAATTATTTAATTATTTTTAAGTATAATTTATTATAATTAAATAATATTAATTATAATTAAATATAATTATTACTCTAATTATAATTAAATAATTAATTGCAAATGACATGCATGCTTGCTCCTCTGCCTCGGTCTCCGTGCCCTCGACGACCGCCGCCGGTCCACCGGCCCCGAAGGTATAACCCCCTAAACTCAGGCTTCCGTCCTCGACGTGTACGACGGACCGAAAAACCGCCTATACACGCCTTTATTGCGCGTGGTGGGATGGGACCCCGGTCCGACGCCTACGACGAGGCGGACAGTCGCCTCCCATGCTTTCTTACCTCGTCATGCGTGGCGAGTCAGTGGTCCACCCATGCACGCTTTTCTTAGCGTGGTGGGAAGGGCAACTGGCGCGACACCTGCGATAAGGTGAGCGAGCAACCTCCGCTCTTTTATCTCGACTAACGTGTCGGGCCGGCGGTCTACCTATGCACGCCTTTATTGAGCGTGGTAGGAGGGGCAACTGGTACGACACCTGTGTTGAGCTAAACGAGCAACCTTCGCCCTCTTATCTCGACTAACGTGTCGGGTCGGCGGTCTACCTATGCACGCCTTTGTTGAGCGTGGTAGGAGGGGCAACCGGCACGACACCTGTGTTGAGGTAAGCGAGCGACCCACGCTTTCCTGTCTCGACATGCGTGTCGGATCGACAAACCACCTAAGCACGCCTTTAGTGGCCGTGGTAGGAGGGAAACCGGTTCGACGCACACGGCGAGGCTAGGTGAGCCTGGTGTTCCCTTTTCTTTGCGCGGCCGGAATGATTTATAAGTACCCCCGGGCGGGGGGAAAGCAACTGCTCTTCTTCTTGTAACAGGTACCGTTAAAGATCCCATGCACGCCTTTGTTGGCCGTGGTGGGAAGAAAAATCACGGCAGAGGTGTCCTCGAAAGAGGGCACCTACCATGCACGCCTTTATTGGTCGTGGTGGGAAAGGCCCAGTTTTCTCGTAGTTTTTCCCCTAAACGGGGGAGACGCCGGGAGGCTGCCGAAATTTCGGGTGAAATACTACTACATTTGGACCTGTTTTGAACTCAAAAGAACCAAATATTTGGACCAAACAAGAAAGAGCATTGAACTTTGAACATGAACAAGAGCAGTGGACCGTTGAACTTGATTGAACATGTGCAGAGGACCTGAACAGAATTTAAATGATTCATAAAGTTCAAATCTAAATAAAAATGTGAAATCAAAGTTGAAATCAAATTCAAATCAATATGAATATTCAAAAGGAACCTACAAATGCTCCAGAAGACTCTGAATAATCATTTGAATGTACATTCGGACTCAAAATCAAAAGAACTAAGTGTGAAGGGCACTAAAATTGAACAAGATTCGGACTATAGAAGACATAGAACTGAGCTTGCACACTAAACTCATGAATCTGATTGATCCTAAAAGGGGCTTGAACTTGAGCCTGGTTCGAACATCATCGCCCTCTCACATTCAATGCCAGTCAAAAATCCCACCTGAGATCGGTGAAAGGTGGAGATGGAAGAGTTGACAACAACTCCCCTACGAATACTCCTACGAGCTCGTAGTGGCTACAACCAGTGTCCTTCCTACATATACTGTTGGAATCTCTTACGACAGTTCCTACAGATGCCTGTTGATTGAGAAGGCGACGTTGGAGATCAATCGTCAAAGAGCCGCCCCTTGCAAACAAGTACAACAACCACCCGAGATTGGTGAAAGGGTGGATATGATGCAGAGATAATGGGTCTTCTACAAATACCTTCAGGAGATCGTAGTTGATACAGCGGTCCCCTACAAATGCACATGAATACTTGTGGATAACAACAGTGGGCATATCATAAGCACATCAAGCCACTATGGGCACAAGTATAAATATCTCCTACGGCGATCTCTACGATCGTCTATTGATTGAGAAGGCAATACTGAAGACCAGTAATCAAAGATCCATCTTCTACAAACAAATTCAACTATCAACCACCTGAGATTGGTGAAAGGTGGTTTCAATGCAAAAGCAAGGGCTCTCCTACAAATACTACTAGGAGGTCGTAGCGGATACGACTGATCTCCAGCAAATGAATATTTGTGGATAACAACAGTGTGTATGTCGTATGTACAACGAACTACTGTGGACACAAGTACATCTCCTACGAACATCTCTAGGAGATCGTAGCAAATACCACGGGTCCTTCCAAATAAGCATGAACCACTTGTGGATAACAACAGTGGATATATCATAGGCACGATGAACCACTGTGGGCACAAGTACAGATATCACCTACGACAGTGGTGATCAAAGTGCTATCAGTACATCGAGTACAACGACAACCCGATGTACGAAAAACTCTACTACATTGAAGATCTTGAAAAGAGATCTTCTCAAAGTGAAATGACAATCAGTGGACTTCAAAGTCCAAAAGAATTTTTCCCCGGTGATTGAGAAAGGGGGAGGGGGTCAACATCAAGACCAAATCGCCACCGGATCTGCAACACTGATACAAGCAGACAGAAGGCGTCTACAATCTACAACGCCACGCCACCGGATCTGTAATTTTCGTACAAGCAGACAGAAGGCGTCTATTCCAAGAATACCCCCGCACGTGCACTATAAATTGTATACACATAGGTACACTAAAGGGGAAAATACAATCTTAACCCGCATGGGCCCCGGCGAGCGTGTTATTGGTACACACGTGACGCTTAGGGATGCTGCGCGGGTTGACAAGTGAATTCAAGTTCGAATCCGATCCTTCTACATGAATCAATAGAAGTCGACAAGATTCGAACTACCTAATAAAATACACGGTTGTAGTGACCGGTGTATTTGTCTAAATACATTCTTTTTAGGCCTTCAAAGCCTGAAATCAAGAGAATTCACTAAATAAAAGATACAAAGTCTATAAGGAACCCGATCCCCTATCGATAAGTTGATAGGGTCGACAAGGTTCAATCAAATGGAAATGACCCCTAAACACCCCGATGATGGCCGTGTTGATTGCTTATTTCAACCGGAGGGGTCCACAATATATTTCAAAAATGCCCTCAAACCTATACAAAATCCAAATATTTTTCAAGTGACCTCAAGGTCACCCCGATGATGGCCGTGTTGAATGAAGATCTCAACCGGAGGGGTCAATTTCAGGCATTCTCAAATGCCTCCCAAAAAGTCCAAATCCAAAGCTCCACAAATCCCAAATTTCCAGATATTTAAATCTGAAATCAATCCATCAATCACTCAAAGCAAAAATCCATCCACCCTCCGCAACAGTTTGCCGGGGTGGACAAATCAAAATTTACTTTAGCTCACAAAAGAGCTAGAATGCCTAGTCGAAAATATCACTAGGATCCATTCTCAAACAATCTCCTGTCAGTAAGGACGTGGTACGTGTCCTCTAACCGGCGGTCTGCCGCTAAATGGCCACCGCAGGATAAACGGTTATGACGACCCGGGGCCCTCTGAACCGCGTGGTTTCGCCGCCAAATGGCACCACGATATCTCGGTTATGGCCAGAGCCAATACGCTCCTTACTGACATCAAATCCTTGAGATATGAATCAATAGGATATGATCGATAGGGCACAAAGCCCTCTGTTAGCTAAGGTGGATTCAAATTTGTCCCCTTAGACAAACATCCAACCCCGGTCTACAAGGTCCCCTTGGACAAAGCAACCCATGGCTGCCGACAAGGATCCTTCTGTCAGGTTGGGTCGACTACCTCCTCTGACTAAGTAGACAAGGGACCACGATGGCCCGGGACGACGGAACCATGGGATCTTGATCGGGTCCATCATCCATTCCCCCACCATTCGCTTTAAGTGCACGATGGTGAAATTTCTATTTTAAATATCAAATCTTTCCAAATATCCAAACATTCCAAATCACCAATTCCTATACCCATGCTGCTACTATATGACAGATAACACGTATTCTATACGTATCTGATCAACGACTAGCCTTAATCGAAAGTTCTCTCTCGTGATCGAGAGGGGTAATTAACTATAGGGGCTTGCGCCTATAGGAAACCAGAACTCAGATCATAAAGTCCTCGCAAAATGAGGGCGAAATCTCTGGGTAGTGTCTTATCTACAAACCCATCTGCCTTCCAAAATTTACCCCGGAACTTAGTTCGTTAAAACTCCCTCGCCGAAAGAAAAAGAAATCGCGCGATGCGGAGGCCGGGGCCGAATTTTCGGAGCCCACAGATTTCTGGCGACTCCACTGGGGAATGGTTTCTCTTTCCATCTCTGGCTAGTCATATAAATGTCATAGTAGCAGCCAAAATGCTATGCTCTATACGGTGAACATCAGGATGTGACATTTGGTTCCTGTATCCAAAGATCCATCACTGAAAGGTCCCGATAGAGCCAAAAGCCAACAATCGGAGTCGCCCCCAGATTTCTGGCGACTTCGCTGGAGAATGGTTTCTCTTTCCATCTTTGGCTAGTCATATAAATGCTGTAGTAGCAGCTAATCTATACTGAGTTCTATACGGTGAACATCATGATGTGACATTTGGTCCTTATGTCCAAAGATCCATCACTGAAAGGTCCCGAAATTGAATCTTTTAAATAAGATCAATAGAAATTTGTTAGCAGGGTTTTCAATTCCACGCTAATTTTCCTGCTATCATTCGTTCTGCGCTATTCTTGTTGTATGAAAGTGTAGGGTGATGTATTAATTCTGATCACTAATCCCTGCCTTTCATTTGTGTAGAATGGAAATGCAGGACACGCCAATGACCGTCCAATTGGGACGAGGAGCCAAAATTCAACTGGCAAATGCTGTCATAGAGACTGGAAATACTGGAGCCACCATCCACTTTGGTGGGCTCGAATTCTCAGCAGCTTCTGCAAGGGCTGCAGCCGTTCCTGTGTACGGCGTAAACTCTGAAGAACCTTCTGGAAGGTCCCACTCTGAAAGGACTGTTGCCAGAGGTACTGCTCAAGGAAGAACTTCTGTGTTTGAAAGACTATCCCAACCTGAGGCCCTTACTGCAAAGAGGGTTGTCACTGGAAGAAAGATCTCTGTGGTGACTGCAAACACCACCGCCCTGCCCAGAGAGACTGTTGCACCTGGGAGGTATGATAATGAAGCTTCTTCATCTGGAGGAAGGCTTACAAGGAGGCATAGGAGGAAAAGAAATGTAGAGCTGCGAGCTCAGCAGTTACCTGTACCAGTCCATCCCTCCAATCTGTCAGCACAAGAATCAGAAGTCAATATTCCCACTCAGAACAGGTTTTCTAACCTAAAGTGGATTAAAAGAAATAGCTCTTCTGGTGAGCTCAAGAAATCTTTTTGGGAGCGTCAGCTTGAAGTTCCAGCCCCTCAGAAGATAAGAGAGCCCGAACGTCTGTCTGCCCGGGTACACCGTGTGCTGAAGACAGTTAAGGAGAAGGGCTTAATGAAAAAGAAGTTCCAGAGGCCACTGGTTGTTGAGGCCCGAAGAACCCCTCCTAGAGATAGACTATCATCTGTTGTGATAGTTGAAAGAAGGGATTACCGACAACAAGCTCCACGCGGTGAGCATCGGGGCGTGACACCTGAACCTTATGTTCGGGGATCCGCCGCCGAAAGGTCCCGGTGGAAAGGCAAACAAGTTTGGAGGCCGAAGCCTCGAAAAGAAAATATCTTTGAAGAAAAAGATAGATCAGGCGTGACGTCCGGAGCAGTCTCCCGGAGATCCGCCCCTACTAACAAAACTCGTCAGAAATGGGTCCAAAAGAAGGCCCATAATGACGACAATTATTTCGACGGTCGACATCCTGGAGAGTCTTCCAGGAGATCCCGTCATTCTCCTACTTCAACCAAAGAGGAAGTTCACTTCGATCGTAGTCCACGGGTTGAAGAAATACTCATTCCAAGTCAAGAACCTGAAATTCAGTGGCGCCGTCGCTCAGAAATTCAGGTGCAAAAAGATGAAGAAGACTATGGTGATGAAGATACTATGGAAATTGAGGTGGTTCATATGGTCAGTCACGCCGATGTGGAAGAGGAAGATGATGGTAATGAAGAAGACCAACAATCACAGCCACGTGTACGTGCTTATCGACGTCGCCACAGGGCTAGATCCATTGCCAGCCGAAGTACTCGCTCCTCAGAAGAAGGAGATGAGGAAGAAGAGGTCGGAGAAAACCCCTTCGCTGGCGAAGATATCACACTCGCTGAAATGAGAAATCAAATGAGGCGACAAATGCGAAGGAAAGACAGAGAAATCTCTCAGTTAAATGATAAAATGACTGAGATGATGACTCAGATGACAGCTATGATGGAGATGATGCAGAAGACCACTTCTGTGGGCCCTGCACCGGTTCAACCCGTCAATCAAGCTGCTAATCCTCAAAATCCTCAAGCGCCCCAAGCCTCAGGAGTGAAAGGTGTACCTGAAGGTGGCGATAAGAATGATGATCCTACCCGCCAGCGCACTCCCCAAAATGTGGCGAGCGCCCCAGAACCCGTAACTGCGTCTCAGCTGGAAGGCTTAATTAGTGAAAAGATTAAGGCCATTATAGCGGCTGAACAGGCAGAGAAATTGGTAGGAAAAGGTCGCCCGTACCCAGCAGAGTACGATCAGGTGCCATATCCAAAGGGATATTCTGTACCGAAGTTCAATATCTTCGATGGAAATAAAAATCCCAGACAACACCTGGCGCAGTTCAAAGCAACCTGTGGAAATACAGGAGGTAATGATGCTCTGTTATTCAGGCAATTCGTGAGCAGCTTGAGTGGAACTGCTTTTGAATGGTATGCCGAACTGCCAAATGATTCACTGAAGACCTTCGCGGAGCTGGAGGCCTTGTTCGTGAAAAGATTCGCCAGTGCAACAGAGAAGACCACCATTGCTGATCTTGCCCTTGATAAAAGGAGGAAAGATGAATCAGTGACGAGGTATATAACACGCTGGCGCAATCTCAGCATGAAGTGCGAGCAGCAGCTAGAAGAAGAGCATGCAGTTCAACTATTGATGGGGAACATTGATGATAAAATGCAACCCTTCTTATGCATGGCTTCTATCACTACCATTCAAGATCTATTGGATAGGGTGGCTAAGTTTGAAAAGTTGAACTTATCAAAATCTGAAAGCCTCCCTGACAAACTTAAAAAGGCTAAGGCGCCTGATGCTAGGAGAAATGATGTCTACTATGCATTCCCTCCCAGACCTGATAAAGGTAAACGGGCAGTGTATAATGTGGATAAAGGAAAACAGCCTATGCAATACGAAGAAAAGCCAAAGCAGGCTTACAATCCTAATCCTCAACCAAAGCTGGTTCTTGGAGGAAATGACAAACCTCGAGCCTTTCCTAGTGGAGGAGAGCGCCAGAGGCAGACTGCAGGAACTGGTGATAGAACGTTCCAATCCCTCAAAGATAAAATGAATAAAGAATATTCATTCAAAAGGGAGAGTGTCGCCAAATTATTTCGACAAGTGTTGAAATCGGGTCTAGAACTGTCTGAATGCAAGAGACCCGAAGAGTCGAAGCACACTGGTGACCCAAATTACTGCCCATATCATCGGGTGCTGAGTCATCCTATTGAAGATTGTTACATCTTCAAGGATTGGCTTGAAAGAAAATATCAGAAGGGAGAGATCACATTGTCCGACAATGTATTGTCTCACCCTAAAAAGGAATCAGCTCGGGTAGTCACGTCCTCTTCCGTACCCCTGGTTGAAGAAAGAAGAAAAGAAAAGAAGCCAATTAAAGAAAAACAGTGGGAGACTGCGATCTCCAAGAAGACTGTAAAAATGTTGAAGCAGCTTGAAGGAGTTTCAGGTGTAAAGTGGAAGTCTCCTATTGAGCCAATGATAGATTTGAAGGCACTGCCGAAGGTACGACCTTCTACTTCAAAACAGTTTTCCAATCAAGTTAGTACTTCAAAGTCTGGAAAGGTGAAATCCTCCAAGAGGAAGACCAAATTGAAGAAGCCCAAGGAGAAAAAGACTGCAACTCAGAGGGTTATTGACAATTTGGATGAGTACTACCAGACTGTGAGACGACCTATCAAGCTTGCTGACTTCATGGCAGAGCTCAAAATAGATGAAGCTGAAGAAGGAGATGAAGATTGTCTTCCAAAAGAAGTATGTCTGGTCATCTCAGTGGCGCCTAGTATCCCGATAAAAGAGGAATACACAGAAGAAGTACCCTCTGAATCTTGTATGATGGTTTTGTCAATGGATTACAGTTCGGAGGAGGATTTGTATTTTCCAGAGGGAGACGAATCAGACCCTAGCATAGCGTCTCGGATGGGACATGTAAACCTGGGTGGTGATTCTGAATCAACAGATGAGTCCCTAGATGCAACAATGGCTGATTCTGAAGAAAATGCTCCGTTAAATGACTCTGAACCGGAGGAGATTGCTCAAGTGCAGTTAAGAAGCGGCAAGATACTATCGCCTCCACCGAAGAAAGGGGTCTCCAACAAAGACAAGGAGAAAGAGATAATTATCAACGATGACATTATCCCTGAAGATCCTAAGAAAAAGAAGACTTCAGCCAATGGGATAGATTATAATATCTTGTCCCATCTAAGAAAAATTCCAGCACAGCTCAGCATATACGATGCTTTGGTGATGTCTAAAAACCTTCGGGAGACTCTGATTCAGGCTCTCAAAGATCCCGAAAGATACGAGACGTATTTTGCTGAACGTAATTTGACTGAAGTTCTACAAGCTCGAAATGAGCCATTCATTACTTTTTCCGAAGAAGACATGATGCTCGGAACTGCAGACCATAATCGTCCTCTGTATGTTACTGCAGAGAGTGATAAGCTGATTATCAGTCGAATCCTAATCGATCCTGGATCCTCCGTGAATCTGATAAACTTGAAAGCACTGAGATCCCTCTGCCTCGATGTGGAACATCTTGGGCAAGATAAGTTGATGGTGCACGGTTTTAACGAGAAAGGGCAGAAAACTCTTGGTTCGTTCATGCTTCCTCTTGTATTTGGGGAACTCCATACGGAAGCCAAATTTTATGTAATTGATGCGGACACTTCGTTCAAGGCGTTATTGGGTCGCCCCTGGCTGCATGAATACGGCGTTGTCCCTTCAATATTACACCAGTGCATGAAGTATCTCAGAGAAGGAGAAGAATTCAGAATTTCTGGTGATATTCAGCCCTTTGCAGTACATGAAGTAACAGTTTATGAAGATGCTAAGTACTTCATGCCAAAGAAGCAAAAGTCGTCAAGTTCTCTTGAGGCTAGAGCATCAAATTCTAAGGCTGCAAAGAAATCCAAGCAAGAGAATGAGAAGAAGCGTGTGGGGAGAAAGAAGGCAGCGCCAACTCTTCCCAAATCACCAACCATTCCTAAACAAAAGAAGAATGTACCTCATCTTGGGAGTGACACGGATGAAGATGATGTTACCCCTGCCAAATCTCGAAAAATATGCCAGTCCACGGATGAATGGAGTAGGCAGATTGAATTTTCAAATGATGATTATGACTACGACTCAATCTACATGAACTCAGTGCAGAGTGTGTTCTCCAGAAGAATAGACAGTCTGTTGATTTCAGACAGCGTACTCGTAGTCACACGTGTTCCCTTGCAACATTTCAAGGAAATCATTTCGCGCGAGGTTCATAAAATTGAAGAGCTCTCCACTCTTTATCTGCCTCCCCGTAAAAATGGGACTGTGCCAAAGAATGTGCTATATTCTACGGGAGTTCGTGAAGAAGAGAATCATGACTGGGATTGCATGCTCCTCGACTCCGTGGAATTATTTCCCACGAGGCTACCCAAATTCAATACTAAAAATATTCAAAGAATGCTACGAAAGCAAATCAATATTCCTACTACCAAACGACAGCTCCGTACAAGCTTGGGCCTCTGGTATGGGAGAAGTCCGCGTCCATTACGACGAAAGGATATAGATGCATATAAAGGCATTGGGTTCATCAAACGAAAATTCCTCCAGAAAGAGACTTGTCAAGCAATCACATGCGGAGAAATCAAATCTGATGATGATTATGATAAAATATGCGAAGCCAATGCTTATGATGATCAACCCGTAGAAGCTGAGCCTGCACCAGAAGAACTGGAAGATGGTGGACAAGCTGCTACGATGGACGAGCTCAAAGAAGTCAACTTGGAAACTGAGGAGGACCCTCGCCCAACCTTCATTAGCTCTCTTCTACCAGAAGATCAAATAGAAGAAATAAAAGAGCTCCTATGTGAATTCAGGGACTGCTTTGCCTGGACATATGCTGAGATGCCTGGCTTATCCCCTGAAGTGGCAGTTCATAGATTAGCCATCAGGCCTGATGCAGCACCCGTCAAACAAGCTCCAAGGAGAATGAGATTGGAGATTGAAGAGCAGGTGATTGCAGAAACGAAGAAGCTCATAGAAGCAGGCTTTATTCGTGAAGAAAAATTTGCTGACTGGATTGCCAATATCGTCCCTGTAAAGAAGAAGAATGGCCAGATTCGTATCTGCATCGACTTCAGGGACCTCAATAAGGCATGCCCGAAAGATGACTTTCCGCTCCCAGTATCAGAACTTCTAGTTGACAATACATCCAATTACGATATGTTCTCCTTTATGGACGGATCGTCAGGCTACAATCAGATTAAAATGGCGCATGAAGATGAAAGACATACATCATTCAGAACGCCTATAGGCATATTCTGCTACACAGTTATGCCCTTCGGCCTGAAGAACGCTGGTGCCACCTACCAGCGGGCGATGACTCGTATATTTGATGATTTGATTCATCAGAAGGTCGAATGCTATGTAGATGACTTGGTCATTAAAAGCATAGGCCGAAAAGACCACATTGATGACTTGAGGATCGTGTTCGAAAGAATAAGAAAATATGATCTGAAGATGAACCCTCTCAAATGTGCATTTGGGGTATCCTCAGGGAAATTCCTAGGGTACGTTGTTCGACATCGAGGCATCGAAGTCGACCCCAACAAGATCAAGGCGATCGTGGAGATGCCACCTCCAAAGAACCTTCGGCAACTCCGCTCCTTACAAGGACAACTGGCTTTCATTCGAAGATTTATATCAAATCTATCGGGTAGGTGCCAGCCATTTTCAAAGCTAATAAAGAAAGATGTCCGTTTCAAATGGGACTCAGAGTGCCAAGAAGCATTTGACAGCATCAAAAGATATCTGTTGAATCCTCCTATTCTCGCGGCGCCAGTCCCGGGAAAGCCTCTTATACTGTATACGGCAGCACTAGAAGAGTCCCTCGGAGCATTATTGGCCCAGCATAATGAAGAAGGCAAGGAGAATGCACTCTACTACATCAGTCGGAGGTTGATAGGAGCAGAAATCCGCTATTCTCCAATTGAGAAGCATTGCTTGGCTCTGATTTTCGCAGTTCAGAAGCTCCGCCATTATATGCTATCTCACAAAATCACCTTGATATCAAAGATCGATCCGCTGAAGTTCTTAATGACAAGACCAGCGTTGACAGGTCGTTTGGCAAGGTGGGCAGTGATACTCCTGCAGTTTGATATCACATATGCCCCTCAAAAGGCAGTGAAAGGGCAAGTGTTGGCAGACTTTCTCGCTGCACATCCTATCCCTGCAGATTCTCCGCTCAACGACGATCTACCTGACGAGCAGATCATGAATGTTGAAGAAGAGGAGATGCTACGAGTATGGGAAATGTACTTTGACGGAGCATCGTCAATCAAGCGTGCTCGGCCTCCAAATCTCGAAAAGGCTCAAGCCGGAATTGGAATCATTTTCGTAGCACCCGAGGGAGGCATAATGAGATTTTCATTCAGTTTGACTGAACCTCGGACCAATAATGAGGCTGAATATGAAGCCCTAATAGCTGGATTGGAGATTGCAATCGATGTCCGAATTCAAAATCTCCAAATCTTCGGTGATTCCCAACTTGTTGTAAATCAAGTGTTGGGAGTTTACAAAATCACCAAGTTCAAATTGGCCTGTTACCACCGGCGAGTTCTTGAGCTTATGAAGCAAATTCCAGTTGTCAAACTAACTCAAGTTCCCCGAGGTCAAAATGCCAAAGCCGATTCTCTTGCCAAATTGGCTAAAGAAATGACGAATATGGACGACGAATGGCCTATAATAATTATGGTGCACAATCGACGGATCCTAGAGCCAACATTACTACAATTCCCGCAGGAAGAGGGAATACCAAATTCAAGCCAGCAGGATGCAACTCCGGTTGATCCTCAACCTCCCCAACCAGTTGATCTCGAAGATCAACTTGAAGAACATCAAGTTCCTAAGAAAAGGCGCAAGGCCAGCCAAGCTTCAGAATCATGGTGGCATTGTCTAGATGTCGAGGAAGAAGATGACTGGAGACTGCCTTTCATTGATTACTTTAAAGAAAGTAAATTGCCAACAGACAAATCACTAGCTGCTCAAATCAAGAAGAGAGCGCTACGATATGCATTTGTCAACAACACATTGTATCGGCGTGCTTTCGAACAAATGTGGCTAAGGTGCCTAGGGATCAAAGAAGCTGATAAAGTTGTGGCAGAAGTTCACGAAAGACTTTGTGGAGCACACCAATCAGGTCCCAAGATGGCAATCAAAATTAAAAGAATGGGCTACTATTGGCCGACCATGGTCAGAGATTGTATCAATCATGCTAAGAGGTGCCATGAGTGCCAGATCCACGGTGATGTTATACATCAACCGCCAAATCCGCTGCACCCTACAATAGCATCCTGGCCATTTGAATGTTGGGGTACTGATGTTATCGGGCCAATAGATCCGCCGTCATCAGCAGGACACCGCTTCATCTTGGCAGCAACCGACTACTTCTCAAAGTGGGCAGAAGCGGCCCCATTCAGAGAAGTTACGTCCGAGCACGTGATCAACTTCTTCACCCACAATGTTGTTTACAGATTCGGTGTGCCACGCCGCATAATCTCAGACAATGGAACAGCTTTCAAAAGTACAAAAATATATAAGTTCGTTGATCGGCACAAAATCGATTGGCGGTATTCCTCTATATATTATCCAAGAGCAAATGGCTTGGCTGAAGCCTTCAACAAAACGTTGGTGAAATTGTTAAAGAAGATTCTCTCTAAGAACAAAAGAGAGTGGCATACGAAGATGGCAGAAGCGCTATGGGCGTATCGTACAACTTACAAAACGCCAACCAAAGCCACTCCTTACTCTCTAGTATTTGGAGTTGAGGCCGTACTGCCACTAGAAGTTGAACTTCCATCTCTTCGAGTTACTGTCCAGAATGAGCTGACTCAAGAACAAAATGCTCGTCTAAGAATGGAGGAGCTCGATGCACTCGATGAAGTCAGGTTACAAGCTCAGCAGAACCTGGAGATCTACCGAGCAAGAATGACAAAGTCTTTTGATCGAATGGTTCGTCCTCGATCATTTCAAGAAGGAGAATTGGTCCTGGTGCAGAAAAGGCCAATCATCCCGCATAGAAAAATCGGTGGCAAATTTGTATCCAACTGGGAAGGACCTTTCGTTATCGAGAAGGTATTTCAAGGAGGAGCTTATCAACTGATCGATCTGAATGGTCAAAGGCCCATGCCGCCGATCAACGGTCGATACCTGAAGAAATATTATTCATGAATTGCTCAAGCAGATGTCATGTTTAATACGCTATGTTTTCATACATGTTTATTAGCGTATATATTCTACATTTTGAAATTCTCTTATGTCATGAGAACGCATTTCAAAATTCCCCACTAGACTGGGGGCATTTTAAATATTTGCTCGGGTCGACATCGCGCTGCGTGCCGAGATCCCCGAACAAATATTTAAAATCTCAAGATTCCAATCCTATTCTGCTCTAAAATGTCCCTGTGAGACAGGGGGCATTTTAAATATTTATTCGGGTCGACATCGCGCTGCGTGCCGAGATCCCCGAATAAATATTTAAAATTATCAATTCAAATGCTATTTTGTGCTAAAGAATACAAAGATTTCTCTTTCAAAGTATATGCAGGTGATCTTTCAAAAGTTAGAGACACCTTCTCCAACAACCAAGACTCAAAAGTCAAGGAAGAGACTCTTGTGGCTACACACTCCTACAAAATTGAGCCGAAGAAGCTTGAAGTCTTTCAACAGCCTGAAGCTTAAGGTTCGAATGGGTGTAAAAGGTCGGATCCAATAAGCCCAAATATGGCCGGATCACTGGCAGCTCTGTCTACTCAACAAGCCATAAGAAAGGCCGTAGTAGCGGAACCCCCACTTCGTCAACCCGTCAGTAGGGACTGAAGGAAGAACGAAGGCAAATTCGACTCGACAAGTCCGAGTGATCGTAGTCTGCAAAGTTCTCCAAAATGACCGGAGAATCAAAATTCTAAAGGAAGATGAGTCTTGAACAGCTACTGAATGTTCGTAGGCTCCAAAATCTAAAATCATGAAGGATGACTCCAAATCTGTCAACTTTAGCAAAATCAGCATTGGGAAGCGCAATTCCCATAGCTCAAGTCTGAAGACTGAATGGGTGTAAAAGGTCGGATCCAACACGCCCAAATATGGCCGGATCGCTGGCAGCTCCGTCTACTCAACAAGCCATAAGAAAGGCCGCAGTAGAGGAACCCCCATTTCAGCAACCAGAGGACGAAGAGCTGTCAAATCCCAGCTCTCCCGATCTGATGAACTCAAGTAACTCAGATTAAAGTCTTCTCAAATGGTTAAGGATCAAGATACTACCTACATTCGGTACTATCAATCAAATCCAAAACCTGCAAATCCTTCAACAAATTCGTCAAGCACAAAGCGAGGATCGAAGGAACTTTTCTTCAACAAGTCCACCAAAGCACAAAGCAAAGGACAGAAGAAAATTATCCCAAGGTTCATGAAAAGCCTATGGCCGAACTAAGTGGATTTCGTCATCAACAAGTCCGCTATGCACAAAGCTCAGGACCAATGACTTTTCGCCATCGACCTAATACAAACCTAAGGGTTTAGGTCACCGGCATCTACTCCTTCATCAAGCCCGCCAAAGCCAGAAGCAAAGGGCAGAAGGAATACAAATCTTCTGACAAGTCAGCAAAGACAAATCAGACAACCCTTCGCCAAGTCCGCAGCACAAAGCACAGGACAGAAGGATCAAAATCTCAGGACTCTTGCTAAGGTCACAGAATGAGTTCCCTGAATGACATCCACAAATGTCCCTAAAGACTGGGGGCATTTTAAATATTTATTTGGGTCGACATCGCGCTGCGTGCCGAGATCCCCAAATAAATATTTAAAATTTCAACAAGATATCAACCATCTATGGATACATTTGAAAGAGCAAGTGGAGAAAGAAAGACTAGTGTGACATCCAAACAACTTTTGGAGATCCACTAAAAGAAAATCTTAGTGTGACATCCAAATGAAATTTTGGAGATCCACTAAATGGAAATCCTAGTGTGACATCTAGAACAAATAGCTAGAGATCCACAGGGTCAATCAGCGTGCAACAAACGTGGCCCGCTCTAGACGCCTACCACATTTGTTGGGGGGCATTTGTTGACCTGTAAAGTTAAAAAAAAAAAAAAAAAAAAAAAATCAAATCCCTTACCTCTCTGCCGAAGCACGTCGCTCCCCACGTCGCACGCACGTCGTGGCTGCCATCCCACGATCTCCCCACGACTTGGCACGACGCTCTCGCGTCGTTAAAAGCCAACGAAGAAGAGGCCTTCGGCCTCCTCTCGCGATCTCGCTCGCACTGGCTCCTCCCGATCTCCCACCCTCTGATCTCTCTCCCTGGCTCCCGAAATCCTTCCGCCGATCCTCTCACCCGACCGAACCCAGTGATCGAGCTCCCCTCTCCTCCGCCTCTTCCGATCCTTGCCCGATCTCCTTCCGATCCAGAGAGAGAGAGAGAGAGAGAGAGAGAGAGAGAGAGAGAGAGAGAGAAAGAGAGAGAGAGAGAGGAAGAGAGAAGCCAGCTTACCCGTTCGATCCCTCGCCTCCTCCGCACGGCTCTGCTCCTCCGACGGCTTGCCCTGTCTGTCGGATCGGAAGTTTGGCATTTTGATCGGAAGCATCAACAGGAGCTCGCGGGCTGTAAGGGTAACTTTCTCCTTTTCGTATGCTTCATTCGGCCAAATCCCGTAATCCACTAACCGAGAGAGAGTGAGGGAGAGATATCTTGATTTTATTAATTAATTTTAATTATAATTGATTTAATAATTATTATTTTATTATAATTAATTATTAATTATATAGATTATAATTAATTATAATTAAATATAGTTAATTATTATTAATAATATTTAACTTATCAGTTAATTATTATTAATTCTAATTAATTATTTAATTATTTTTAAGTATAATTTATTATAATTAAATAATATTAATTATAATTAAATATAATTATTACTCTAATTATAATTAAATAATTAATTGCAAATGACATGCATGCTTGCTCCTCTGCCTCGGTCTCCGTGCCCTCGACGACCGCCGCCGGTCCACCGGCCCCGAAGGTATAACCCCCTAAACTCAGGCTTCCGTCCTCGACGTGTACGACGGACCGAAAAACCGCCTATACACGCCTTTATTGCGCGTGGTGGGATGGGACCCCGGTCCGACGCCTACGACGAGGCGGACAGTCGCCTCCCATGCTTTCTTACCTCGTCATGCGTGGCGAGTCAGTGGTCCACCCATGCACGCTTTTCTTAGCGTGGTGGGAAGGGCAACTGGCGCGACACCTGCGATAAGGTGAGCGAGCAACCTCCGCTCTTTTATCTCGACTAACGTGTCGGGCCGGCGGTCTACCTATGCACGCCTTTATTGAGCGTGGTAGGAGGGGCAACTGGTACGACACCTGTGTTGAGCTAAACGAGCAACCTTCGCCCTCTTATCTCGACTAACGTGTCGGGTCGGCGGTCTACCTATGCACGCCTTTGTTGAGCATGGTAGGAGGGGCAACCGGCACGACACCTGTGTTGAGGTAAGCGAGCGACCCACGCTTTCCTGTCTCGACATGCGTGTCGGATCGACAAACCACCTAAGCACGCCTTTAGTGGCCGTGGTAGGAGGGAAACCGGTTCGACGCACACGGCGAGGCTAGGTGAGCCTGGTGTTCCCTTTTCTTTGCGCGGCCGGAATGATTTATAAGTACCCCCGGGCGGGGGGAAAGCAACTGCTCTTCTTCTTGTAACAGGTACCGTCAAAGATCCCATGCACGCCTTTGTTGGCCGTGATGGGAAGAAAAATCACGGCCGAGGTGTCCTCGAAAGAGGGCACCTACCATGCACGCCTTTATTGGTCGTGGTGGGAAAGGCCCAGTTTTCTCGTAGTTTTTCCCCTAAACGGGGGAGACGCCGGGAGGCTGCCGAAATTTCGGGTGAAATACTACTACATTTGGACCTGTTTTGAACTCAAAAGAACCAAATATTTGGACCAAACAAGAAAGAGCATTGAACTTTGAACATGAACAAGAGCAGTGGACCGTTGAACTTGATTGAACATGTGCAGAGGACCTGAACAGAATTTAAATGATTCATAAAGTTCAAATCTAAATAAAAATGTGAAATCAAAGTTGAAATCAAATTCAAATCAATATGAATATTCAAAAGGAACCTACAAATGCTCCAGAAGACTCTGAATAATCATTTGAATGTACATTCGGACTCAAAATCAAAAGAACTAAGTGTGAAGGGCACTAAAATTGAACAAGATTCGGACTATAGAAGACATAGAACTGAGCTTGCACACTAAACTCATGAATCTGATTGATCCTAAAAGGGGCTTGAACTTGAGCCTGGTTCGAACATCATCGCCCTCTCACATTCAATGCCAGTCAAAAATCCCACCTGAGATCGGTGAAAGGTGGAGATGGAAGAGTTGACAACAACTCCCCTACGAATACTCCTACGAGCTCGTAGTGGCTACAACCAGTGTCCTTCCTACATATACTGTTGGAATCTCTTACGACAGTTCCTACAGATGCCTGTTGATTGAGAAGGCGACGTTGGAGATCAATCGTCAAAGAGCCGCCCCTTGCAAACAAGTACAACAACCACCCGAGATTGGTGAAAGGGTGGATATGATGCAGAGATAATGGGTCTTCTACAAATACCTTCAGGAGATCGTAGTTGATACAGCGGTCCCCTACAAATGCACATGAATACTTGTGGATAACAACAGTGGGCATATCATAAGCACATCAAGCCACTATGGGCACAAGTATAAATATCTCCTACGGCGATCTCTACGATCGTCTATTGATTGAGAAGGCAATACTGAAGACCAGTAATCAAAGATCCATCTTCTACAAATTAATTCAACTATCAACCACCTGAGATTGGTGAAAGGTGGTTTCAATGCAAAAGCAAGGGCTCTCCTACAAATACTACTAGGAGGTCGTAGCAGATACGACTGATCTCCAGCAAATGAATATTTGTGGATAACAACAGTGTGTATGTCGTATGTACAACGAACTACTGTGGACACAAGTACATCTCCTACGAACATCTCTAGGAGATCGTAGCAAATACCATGGGTCCTTCCAAATAAGCATGAACCACTTGTGGATAACAACAGTGGATATATCATAGGCACGATGAACCACTGTGGGCACAAGTACAGATATCACCTACGACAGTGGTGATCAAAGTGCTATCAGTACATCGAGTACAACGACAACCCGATGTACGAAAAACTCTACTACATTGAAGATCTTGAAAAGAGATCTTCTCAAAGTGAAATGACAATCAGTGGACTTCAAAGTCCAAAAGAATTTTTCCCCGGTGATTGAGAAAGGGGGAGGGGGTCAACATCAAGACCAAATCGCCACCGGATCTGCAACACTGATACAAGCAGACAGAAGGCGTCTACAATCTACAACGCCACGCCACCGGATCTGTAATTTTCGTACAAGCAGACATAAGGCGTCTATTCCAAGAATACCCCCGCACGTGCACTATAAATTGTATACACATAGGTACACTAAAGGGGAAAATACAATCTTAACCCGCATGGGCCCCGGCGAGCGTGTTATTGGTACACACGTGACGCTTAGGGATGCTGCGCGGGTTGACAAGTGAATTCAAGTTCGAATCCGATCCTTCTACATGAATCAATAGAAGTCGACAAGATTCGAACTACCTAATAAAATACACGGTTGTAGTGACCGGTGTATTTGTCTAAATACATTCTTTTTAGGCCTTCAAAGCCTGAAATCAAGAGAATTCACTAAATAAAAGATACAAAGTCTATAAGGAACCCGATCCCCTATCGATAAGTTGATAGGGTCGACAAGGTTCAATCAAATGGAAATGACCCCTAAACACCCCGATGATGGCCGTGTTGATTGCTTATTTCAACCGGAGGGGTCCACAATATATTTCAAAAATGCCCTCAAACCTATACAAAATCCAAATATTTTTCAAGTGACCTCAAGGTCACCCCGATGATGGCCGTGTTGAATGAAGATCTCAACCGGAGGGGTCAATTTCAGGCATTCTCAAATGCCTCCCAAAAAGTCCAAATCCAAAGCTCCACAAATCCCAAATTTCCAGATATTTAAATCTGAAATCAATCCATCAATCACTCAAAGCAAAAATCCATCCACCCTCCGCAACAGTTTGCCGGGGTGGACAAATCAAAATTTACTTTAGCTCACAAAAGAGCTAGAATGCCTAGTCGAAAATATCACTAGGATCCATTCTCAAACAATCTCCTGTCAGTAAGGACGTGGTACGTGTCCTCTAACCGGCGGTCTGCCGCTAAATGGCCACCGCAGGATAAACGGTTATGACGACCCGGGGCCCTCTGAACCGCGTGGTTTCGCCGCCAAATGGCACCACGATATCTCGGTTATGGCCAGAGCCAATACGCTCCTTACTGACATCAAATCCTTGAGATATGAATCAATAGGATATGATCGATAGGGCACAAAGCCCTCTGTTAGCTAAGGTGGATTCAAATTTGTCCCCTTAGACAAACATCCAACCCCGGTCTACAAGGTCCCCTTGGACGAAGCAACCCATGGCTGCCGACAAGGATCCTTCTGTCAGGTTGGGTCGACTACCTCCTCTGACTAAGTAGACAAGGGACCACGATGGCCCGGGACGACGGAACCATGGGATCTTGATCGGGTCCATCATCCATTCCCCCACCATTCGCTTTAAGTGCACGATGGTGAAATTTCTATTTTAAATATCAAATCTTTCCAAATATCCAAACATTCCAAATCACCAAATCCTATACCCATGCTGCTACTATATGACAGATAACACGTATTCTATACGTATCTGATCAACGACTAGCCTTAATCGAAAGTTCTCTCTCGTGATCGAGAGGGGTAATTAACTATAGGGGCTTGCGCCTATAGGAAACCAGAACTCAGATCATAAAGTCCTCGCAAAATGAGGGCGAAATCTCTGGGTAGTGTCTTATCTACAAACCCATCTGCCTTCCAAAATTTACCCCGGAACTTAGTTCGTTAAAACTCCCTCGCCGAAAGAAAAAGAAATCGCGCGATGCGGAGGCCGGGGCCGAATTTTCGGAGCCCACATAATCTTCTTTTGCTCTTTTGTAATCATCTTTTTTGATTGAAATTAAAGAGGATTAGGATGGTTTAATCATGTCTTAATACTAATATGCCCTTCTTATGGATTACATTTAGCTATTTGTTTAATTACTCTCTGAGTGATTAAGGGATTAATATCCTTTTCTTGTTCTAAACTATGTTATTGTTTAAAATTAATTGGCAGGATTGGAATTTATTGTTATCAAATCATTGCTACACCTAATGGCCTTCTAAATAAGGATTTAATTTGATGAAGCTACAGATCCCAACTGCTATTAAATTTTGTCATAATTTCTTCTCATTAACTCCTTTCATCTTTTCTGTAATCATCTTTTGATTGAAATTTTGTTTAAAACGTGCTTTGACAGATGCTGTAATGGAGCACAGCATAATCTATGACATACGAAAGGCTATGAGATGCAACTCGGTAGCTACCATGATGAGTGCAGAGCGTTTCATCAAGAGAGTTTTTAGGACACTATAGATTCTATCGCCGATGTAAATAGCATCATGCATGAGCGAAAGGTTGTACTAAAGCTATGGAGTGAAGAAGAAGAATGACAGAGTTGATAGCTAGCCAAAGAAAGAGACCAGAGCTGAACTTTTGCATTTACATTCATCTATTACAACCAAGTAAAGTAAAGAAATGGCCAACATGCCCTTAAGCAATAAAGGGAGAACTACTATTTTCCTCAAGAATATCAAAAAATTCTTGAGGAATACAACTATTAAAACTCTCCTATATCCCAAACAAAAGTATCCTCTATTGCTCTTTGAGCACAACAATGAGAAGCCTTGTTGAACCTCCTATATGTATGCACAAATAACACCTATTTTAACAACTTCATCAAACTCCATTTATCCCATTATTCCTGCTGCTGCTTCCACAATTCCCTATACTTGAAATTCTGCATATACTCAATCACAGGGCATTATCTCCATCCACAACAACTCCTTCGAGTTCAAACATCCAATTCATAAGTAACTTATCTATTTAATGAAAAGCCATCATCTCCACCTGTGTACTATCCCAATGGCATATGCTCCAACCAGCTGCAATAATCAACTTACCAAAGCTATCACGAATAACAATCCCAATTCCCCCTACATTGGATCTAAGAAGAGCTCCATCCAGAGAGAAAGAGACCAGAGAGAGGTGAAGGAGATGCAACGGGGCGTTGGCTGTTCAGACATAAAAAGGGAGAGAGAGCGGATGCAAAAAATAGATATAAGGGAGAGATAAGCGTGAGATTTAAATTTTATCAAATTTGTTATAATTTTACTTTTAATGTGGGGTCAATCATTATTCTTTCATAGCTTTTAATGTTCTTAAATTTCTTAAAAAAATCTTTTTTTATATTATTAGTTGGAGTGGATTTTATATTTTTTATGGCTTTCATAAAAGGGACCAAATTTGGCCTAAACTAAAGCTGGTGAGCTGCAAATTTTGAACTTCTGTGTGCTCCTTTGTGCATCACATCCAATATTTGCAATAGAAACCTCTAGATCCAAAGATATCCTGCGTCACTAGAGTTTCAAGAAAGAAATCCCCGTACTCCCATATATTTCATCTTTTCTACCTCTTCCAGTTACATTTATGATTCAACAATGGCACAATGGCAGCTAATAGAACAAATTTGCTGTTAAATCAAATGTAGTCAATGGTAATATGCGGAAAAATAAGACTATTTTATCCTTTAGTACCTCTGCTCTCATTCTGAAAATATTAGCAACGTCTGGATTTGCAATCATGTCAACATACCTGAATATAAGAAAAAGCACATGTACATGACAATCCTAAAAGAATTTATTTCCCACTTTGAGATTCTTGGTGAATGGAAGATAATAAAAATAAAAAAGATTCAGAGGAATAAATTTTCTGGATGACCACCTCTCTTTAAATGATTGCCGTATATTTGAACTCACTTTTAAAATATAAGAACTCAAAATAATGTGAAAGTGACGGAACTATTGCAGCTAGAGTGCGTATCTATACAGATAACAAAAATGAAAAAAACTGATGCAGAACTATCAACATCATCATCGCCATAATCTGTATTGTCTTTTAGCATGTTTGTTTACATTATCTAATATTCCAGGGTATGAATAGCTTTTATCTATGGTATTATGTTTATCCAGTTCTCGGATCATAATGGTATTCTTCTTCTTCATCATAATTAAGTAATTAATTAATTTACTCATTAGCCTAAAAAGTTGTATGAGCTTTTAACGGATAACTTTAATCATGCATTAATGAAAGCATGGCTGCTTCCTATTTAATTCGCTCTTCTCAGGATTCCTCTTAACCAATCTGTTTCTCTCTCCTCAAGTTCCCTCTCCTCCAGCACCCTCTCTCTACCACTTGATCTCTTTCTCCACTCTCTAGTCCTCAGCAACAACAAGAGATAAAGTGTTGACTACACTGCCCTACTTTATCAGGAAGATGACTACAAAATAAATTAACAAGCCTTTTATCCCACTACGTGGGGTCAGCTACATGAATATGTTTTCTTCATTATGCTCTATTAAGAATCAAATTCTCATTTATGTCTAATAAAAAAAGTTCATTTCTAATACTTTAGAAGCAAGCCTTTTTAGGTCTACCACTACTTTATATGTCGGATCTAATATATCTACGCTCCTAATTGAGTCATCGGAAAGCCAACATTTTAAGTGAAGAAATATAACTGCAACAACATAAAATAAAATAAAGATGACAGAACAATCGAAAAAACAAAGGTAGTTGGCTTTTAACACAATTACAACAAATGGATTTTTTACAAAACAATGTCGTAATAATAGGTTTTTATTATATAAGGCCAGTCATACTTCAGGATTGAAAAAGCATAAGCTGGGATGCTCCAAAGCAATCCAGGAAGCTAAAACTTCAAAGAAAAAAAAATAATAATGATTCATATTTATGCGTATGATAATAAAATTCTGCAGGAATTGGTTTCTCACAACAGCAGCATTATCATCATCACCATCATAACTAGCCTTAACATAACTATTTTTGATTGACTATATGAATGCTCATCCTCCCTTCATTCCTGGCAAAAATTTGATCCAGACTGAGAAGGTTGTGAAGGATTATGTGAGCCAGCAGTTTGTATATATGACAAGTAACATAACTATATGGTGATTGCAACCTGCTTTAGGACTCCTAATGATGTTTGAGAAGACAAAGCAAGTGGCGACATGAAAAGTAGGAAGTTGTTTGCCAATATCCAACATTACATGCAATTCTCTCAGGTAAATTCCCCTGCCTAGGCCTCATAAAATGAACTAGGAGAATAGCAAATCATAACCCTGATGATCTTGATATAAAAATCATGAACAGTTCTTGCATACATGCCTCTATCTCGTACAATTCAGAGTTAGGTTCTCCATTAATAGAATCAGATGGAAATTTTGCAAAGTTATAAAAAATGAAAAATTAGCAAATCAGTGTGTCAGACTTTTACATCTGCAGTACTATATTACACCCTCAAAGGACCGAATGTTGCAAAACTCTAAGAAAATAAAATAAATAACTCAATCACATCATATGCAAATATCTCATCGTTATTTCATCAGGCAAAACTCAAAAAATATAAAATAAAGGAGCTATCATAAGAAAAGTGGTGAAAAGAAAGTAACCTCTGACGGTAACGTTTATCCACATCAGCTAAGCCATGATACTTGTCAGGAAGGGGAAGCAAGGACTTCGTAAGAAGTTTGGCAAATTTCACGAAAACAGAAAGCTCCCCTGCAAAACCGAAACTGAGCATTGTCCGATGTAGCCGCATAATTACCATGGAAATAACTTGATTTATTATCTCACATTTAACGTGCATTGTATTTCCGCATTAAGAATAAATGAAAAAATAATCCTGACGTGAAATAATAAAATACCATTTTACATATAAAAAAAGGCTAGACTTTCGGATAGAGATAATGAATAATATTTTCAAAAAACTTCGGAAAAAAAAATGAATATCTAACCGAAGTAGCTCTGATCATATCTCACCCTTATCTGTCTTCTTTATAGAGCCACTTGCTCCCAAAATATCACCAATGTCAATATAAGCCTTTATCAGCTCGAACTGATCCTCTGGAAGGCTTCCTTTCTCAAAGTAGAGCTACAAATGTCACAAATAGTGTAAGAGAGGCATATCCCACCATATGTTTGTGCATAGTATGTGGAATTTACAAGTGGGGTGGAAATAAGAATGGTAATATGGTTTAAGCATAAAACTTGAAAGGATAGATAAATTATGAAATTATGATATTATATTGGTGTAACAAATGTTAAAGAAAAGATGGTGAGGAATACAATTAGATGGCCTTGACTTATATGAAAGATAAAAGATATACTAATAAGAGAGGATTAACAAGAAAGGAGTAGATTAAACATATAATGCCATAAATTTTGGGAAAATTACGTAAAATAAAATTATTGTCCCACGCAGCACTCAATATGAGCGGCATTTAACTAAAAGAAATTTATGCAAAGGATAACTATGCATAGTTGCAATTTCCCTGCACATTTTAATCATAGATGTGGCACAAACCAAGAACTTCACAACCTTGATAATCATCTCTGGGGACTGAATCTATTGATCAGCTAGACAAGTTGAGCAAACCATGATGACTTGATCTGAATTATTGTGTCAGCTTCAGACAAACTAGAAGGGACAACTTCAATTTTTGACATGTGATAAAGTATAGGTATTTTTGGTGACATATAAGGCTACTTTGCATGGTCAAGGTGGAAGCTGGTTTGCTCATTAAACATCATACACTTAAACCAGAGAAGCGCCTAGAAATTGGAATCAATAAAAAAACAATAAGATATCTAAAAGCATGATAAGAAGCTTGTTCTCATATATTGAAGAATGTTAAACGTTTAAGCAAGCAACTAGGACATGCTAGCTAGGACAACCGTGATGTTCAGCCTATATAATGACATCAACTTCGGATCAACTCTAGTAACACATTTGGGTTGGCTTGTGGCCTTATAAGTTACCAATGCCACCATAGGTACCTTGCAGCAAGTTTTGCTCTCTAAATCAAGTCCGTCAATCAAAGTCTTCAGTTCAACATAATTTAAAGAGTGATCTTGGGGTCCATGCTTCTCAGAAAGGCTCTTAGATTCCTTTTTTTTTTTTTTTTTTTTTTTTAGGTTGAGCACATTGAGGCCTCAACCTAACTAATCCCACAAAGTTTAGTTACAAGAAAATTAAATTGGGATTTTGAGGAATTTAAAATTAAATTGGCATTAATTTAAACCTAGATTAAGATTGATCATGTGCGAATTTAATCTAATAACAAAATTATGAGGAACTTGATTTAGATAAATTTAGCTTGAACAAAATTTCTCTTTTCAATATAAATCTTATGAGGAAAAGTTGGATGTTTGATTCCTAAAAGCATGGTGCAATTGTGCTACTTGATTCAAATGAAAAGTAATCTCCATGTTTCAGTGAGGCAGGGTGATCGCTCCGAGTGAGTTTAGGGAAGCTTATTCACTGCTTTACTTTTTATATCATAACCACAACTCCATTCAACAGCTACTTTTTATTACTTTCTTGCTATTTTATAGAAATTTTTATAGTAAGAAGCTATTTTTCACAACCAGTTCTATTAATATTAATATGTGGCACCTGTAAGAAATTAATGTAAATGTTTTTGCAAAAAAGAATATATTCATAACACCCACAATAGTTTCAAAAAAAAACTGTTTTTCTCACAACTTCACAACCATCATTATAAGAAGCTAAAATCTCCCAACTATCATTATAAGAAGCTAAAATCTCCCAACTATCATTATAAGAAGCTAAAATCTCCCAACTGAATCCTAAGGCAAAACCATTAATATAGCTTGATCATCTTTCATAATGATGAAGAAATGTCATTATTTCATGTGTTTTCAAAGCCTGCTAATTTTATGTAGAAATGTACAAGCATGTAAAAGATTTTCGGTGGCTAGACCTTGCTAGAGGGCAAGTGATAAGTGAATAGTCCTCGAGAACCATTGACTGTTCTCGTGAGGAGCAACTCCACTCCGGGTATCCTGTCAAATTAGATCTCAGACAACCCATTTAGATCCTCGAGGTACGAGTTCACCTGCTACCCACCAACTACTTGTTGAATGCCTAAAAAGGTATATGCAAGTATACAAATATGAAACCTTTGCTTGACTCTAATTTTGAGGTAAACAATTGGTTTTTATTTTTTTGTATTCTGGTAATTTTACACATTTTCTATTTCTTCAAAATAATTTGTTGTTGTTTGGTTTAGTTCTCTTGATTTTGGTCAAAAATTGCGCCAAAAACCTAATTTTGTGAAAACTAATTTGTGTGCATGCTGGTTTTTTTATTTCCATATTCATGCTGACATTTTTGAATATTTATGATTATTTCATTATCAATTGAACTTAAAGACAGTTATTATTTAATTTCATTTTAAAAAAGTGAATTGTTAAATAAATTGATAACTTGTAATCTATGAATATAAATTTTTTCTTTACAAAAAAGCATACTGCACACCATAGTAACTGCATTAGAAAAATATAATCTTGAGTTGTCTGCATCACATACTTAGGTATGCAATATTATCCTCCTAAGATTCACAAGAGTTCCTAGTGGTGGATAATATATTAAGCCAACAATTTAATAAAAAATAAAGTTGGCAATATCGAAAATTTGAAATATAAAACATTTAAACAAGAAAGGAAATAACTTCATAGTCATAATGGCCATGTAGTAGAAAATTATTCCTAGTTCAAAGAATTATAGCCCGAGAAGATTTTCCCAATTGAGGGGGATCACAGGGCTTGCACTATCATGACAAAATGGTTCGCTCATGCCACCCCGAAAAAAGGGGTAACATTCATCACATGGTTCAAATCAAAACACAAGATAATCATAACCCTAAATAAGCCTTAATTTTATTCATGTTGTTCCAAATAAGTAAAAATTTTAAAAATCAACACCCTCACTCACTGATGGAAATCAATTTTGTTTAGAGAATGGCATTTATTCATGAATCATCGTGTTACATTTCAACAATAAAATAAGAATCACATCAATTAAAAAAATTAATGCCCAAAACAGAAATTCAATTGAGGGGCCACTATAACATAAATAAGGGTTTTAGAAACTAAAATGAATTGATTTCAAAATTGCGGCACCTTATAAAATACTGCTACACTTTTGAGACCCATATGTAAGAATTGACCATGTAGGTAGATAGGTTGGGTTATGAATGTTAGTTTATGTATATTATAATCATATTTAGTAAGCCAAGGTCAGTCAATTTAACCAAAAAAGAAATGTTCTTGAAAGATTAATGTAGCACCAACTTATGAATCAGCTTATGCTCGTCATTTGGAATTTTAACATACAAAATAACAAAAATGGTTGCTTTCCAGATAGGTTTGTGTAAAGACAAGTGCACTCAATCATACGTTTACTAGGTTTTGGGCAACGACGAAGCAAAACCCTACGTTTACTAGCTTAGGCAAAGTTGAAGCTCGGCACCTTGAGAATCGTCATCACCTACAAGGAGAGGGGATTAGAGAGTTAATTGAAAAGGGGAAGAATGTTCACCTTTGTCAAAATCCGGAAACAAGTCATTGAGAGGATGAGGTCATTCTTCGTAGCTTTCTTTGAAGGTTTACTTGGAGAGAAAGAAATTTCTCCCACGTGTTGAAGTGTTGAAGGAAATGATCCTCGGCTTGCCTTGAAGAATCCCCTTGATAGAAATAAGTTTCTCTCAAGAATTCAAATGGATGGAAGGTTGGAAAGTGGCCAACCAAAGCAAGAAGCCTGAAGAAGAATTAGGTTCAGATCTTTGGTTAGAGGGATGGAGGGAATTCAAACAATTATTTCCCCAATGAATCCTTTTAGTTTGGAAAGGATTTGGGTGTATTTAGGTAAGGGTGGGGGCGGCTAAGAGAGAGAGAGAAATATAATTTGAAATCCTTCCAAAGGGGAAGAGCTTTAAGTTGGAAATTAATTAGAAGGCGGGGACCCATTAAGGGGGCCAACGGCATGTAAAAAGAGAGGGAGAGGTTTGAGAAATAAATTCAAGCCTTCTTAATTGGGATTATTAAATTAGAAAAGGCTTAATTAATTCCCAAATAATTTTAAAATCTAAAGGGCTAAAATTTGGAAACTTTCCTAAATTAGGATTGGTATTTTAGGTAACAATTTAAAATTCATTTATTTGAATTTGTTAATTAATTGAGTTACCTAAAATATTTAAATCCAATTAGGAAGGTTGTAATTGTAAGCATTAATGGAGAACCCAAAGGGGGCCGGTGGCTATGAATTTGGAAGAGAAATTAAGGAAGCTATTAATGCGTCCTTAAGTCATGGACTTAAATTTAGGATGAAATATTTCATCATAAATTAACTTTAATTCAATAGGCAAGGATTTGGAAAGTTTTCTCAAATAGGAGTGATATTTTAGGTAACTTTTCAAATTAAAATAATTTGAATTTGATAAGTTAATGAGTTACCTAAATTAATCAACACAATTAGGAAAGGAATCAATGTAAGCAAGGATGGAGGGAAAAAGCTAAGGGGGAAGGGGGCAGCTTGGGCTTGGGTTTGGTTGGATGAAGTGCCGGCGGTGGGGTGGGGTTTGGATAAGCGGGTCGGTCGTTGTAGTGGGGGAAGGAGGGTGGTGGCTTGAGGTGGTGGTGGTGGGAGATGTTGGCCGATGGCAAGGTGGGGTGGCTAGGAGATCCGGCGACTAGGAGGAAGAGAGATTGAAAGAAAAGAATGATAAAACAAACCATGAACACGGCCATCTCCAAGGTTGGTGGGTGATCCATTTTTCCTCTCCTAGGGATCACGCTCTCTCTCCAAGCACTCTCAAGAACTCAAGCAATAGCACAAAAATTTTTTATCATTTCATTCATTAACTTTAGAAGAAAGGCATGAGGGCAATAAATAGCTAGTACAAAAGGACTCAAAGATAAAAGATGACCTTGCCCTTAGGGCTTACATACGACTTCCCTTAAGCAAGGGGTAAAATGGGAAAAACAATTACAACATAAATAACAAATAACATAATAAAACAAATACATGAAATAAATCAAAACACATCAACTCGATCGTAGCCGTAGATCGACGGCCACGCCTCAGATATACTTTTCATGCTCTGATGTCCCCATCATTCTACCGGGGTGGGAGAAAGCTCGACTCCATCGAGTAAGCTTCTTTGGTGCTCTCGTGGATCTCCCATACGTTGGGGTCAATCTGCTGCAGCTCCTCACGATCCAGCCATGTATCCTCTAACTCGAGCTTTCCTTTCCACCTGATCAAGTACCTCTGTCGTCCACCTTCCATTGTGGAGATGATGTCATCAATTAGAATCGAGTCCACCTTTTCTGCCATAGGTGATTTGGGAATATTTGGTAGTGGATGTAGGCTTGGGGGTCACACAAGTCTGTTGTATGAGTGGATTTGGTGGGTTGAATTCAGGACTTCGTATGCAACTAGATGTTTTATGTTAAAGGAGGGATTGAAGTTGAATTCTGCAGGCAAATCTATTACATAAGCATTATCAGTGATTTTTTTATATATTTTGAATGGTCCATAACTCTTAGCATGCAGCTTCTTAATCGTTCCCGCAGAGAACTGTTCCAGACGAATCCGTACAATCACGGAGTCACCAACCTCAAAAGTTTTAAATTTTCATTTCAGATCAGCATATAATTTATAATCATTATTGCTCACTTCAATTTGTCGTGCAATTTCTTTATGAAGTTCATGCATATGTGATGCAAATGATGATGCAGACTCAGAAATCCTATACTTATAGCACATGGGTATAAGGTCTAATGATTGTCAAGATATGAACCCGTAAATAATTTCAGGAGGACTTAAACCAGTGGGACGGGTCACTAACACAGGGTAGACGAGATCGACAGTGGGGGTTTAGATAGAGATGCTCCCTGCACTAAATCTAAAACATGTTGGATGTCTCTAATCGGAAGAAATTGATTGGGAGGATCGTCAGGGAAGACACCAACAGGTTTACTAAGTATGGGAGGAATCTCTTGAGGGACTGCTTTGTTAGACTCAGTGGAGGTCTCACAACCAACTAAGGCATGCAAGGGTGTGCTTGGGCTATGGCAGCTATCAGGTTCAGTCCCTTCTTGGATTTGACAGGGTTAGATTCAGGATCATTCGTAACTCGGGGTTGTGATGGCAAAAGCTTGATCTTTTGGTCTTTATGTTCAAACACGCAGGTGTTTGAACAACCATAAATGTGGACTCATTGTCAAATAGCCAGGGACGGCCCAGAAGGATTTGTCCAACATCCATAATCAACACGTCATACCAAACATTCTCCTTATAACCAGCGAAGGAGATGGGTATGAAGCTTCGTTCCTTTACCTCCAAAGCAGTGGTGTTGACCCAAGCTACCTTATAGGGGTTGGGATGGGAAACAAAAGACAGGCCAAGCTTAGACATCATGCTAGATGAGATAGCATTGATGCAGCTACCACTATCCACGACGACCTTACAGTTCTTATTCTTGATTTTGGTGTAGGTGTGAAAGATCGTAGTCCTATGCTAGTCCTCGGTGGATACGGGTTGTGACAGTGCACATCACACCACGCAAGGTGGGAGAAGTGTCAATTTTCTGAATGTACTGGATGACAGCAGTGTCGTCATCCTCCTTAAATAATTCACCATCGTTGTCCACTTGGTGAATCTGATTGATTCCAGGCTCAAATTCTACCTCAGTGATCTCTTCGATAATTGTGACTTTATAGGGACTATAACACTGCGAGGCGATATGCCCATACCCCTAACCATTGTTTAAAATTGTGCAATATAAGGCTCACCTTGAGACCCACCTCAGCACAATTCTAGTGGAAAACGTCTCAAGGCTTACGCCTCTAGCTTTTTTATGAGGCTTGCGCCTCAGCTTGGCTGAGGCCCGCCTTGAGGCACAACTCGCCTCACTAGCGTGAGGCTTATGCCTCAACTTATTTGTATATATTTTTTGCTAAAGCTAATATAAATCATGCCTTCATGCACATTCGAGCGCAACAACTGCTTCTAGATTGCCTCTACCTTTAACCTGCAGCCTTCGCCGCAGCCAACACCATCGTAGCCGTCACTGACAATCACTTGAAAGCTGCACACTACCACCCTAAAAATTTTGGAACATTTATCATAGTAATGTTGATGAAAATATTTCTAAAAGATAAACATGATTGAAATAAATAAAAATATATATATATATATTGGGGGGGCATTCAACTCTACCGAATGAAATAGGGGATAGACCAATTTGTTATGGAGACACTCAAATAAAGACCACCTCAGTGATGACAGTGCATATGATTCCTAAGTTGCTAACTATTTTAGCTTGCATCAGAAATTAAATATAAATGAGTAGAGAATTGAGAAAGAAGAAATTTGGAGTTAAACTTCATGCTATATAATACTTTTATGCAATTTCTATATTTAATATTATTTTGCACTTATAATATTTGAATTTTAATTCTATTTCACGAAGTTTATCACTTGTCATTTTATATTTTGTGCAATTTTTTATTTCATTTGTATGTCAATTTGTTAATTTATAATTCAATAGGAAGTTAATATTTCATTATTTAACATTTATTTAGTTATTATATAAAATTTTATTTTTTATATTTATTATCACTTTACGCAATTTTTTTTATTTTGAGGCTTATGCCTCAAAACGCCTTGAGGCTTACGCCTTACCTCATGAACAAAAAATGCCTCAATACCCAATTGCACAATTTTGAACATTGCCCCTGACATCTAAAACACTTGGTCCCGGGATTGGAGCGAGGGGTATTCGGAGTGTGAGGTTTACTTCCGACATTAGGACGGGGAGTGAAGGAACCAAGTGAGGGTCGGGTAGTGCTCCCTGGGGTTTGCTGGGTCGTGGGGGTGTGAGGGGTGGAACTACCATAAGGTTTGTAGGACCTAGAGTCATGTGAATGGCTCGGGTGCTGGGAACGGGTCTCCTCTAAATCAAGCACTAGATTGTAGGCATTCTTCAAGGTAGTGACATTCCGAGAAAACAACTCGTTGAGAAGATCCTCTCGCAACCCGGTACAAAACATAGACAAAATCTGCGCGGGGGTGGTAGAGGTCTCCCCTTTACAGCGAATCAGGTAATCGTCGAAGGAGGCGATGTACTCCTTGGCTAATTTGTTGCCCTTGGTCAACCTATTCCACCTATCCAACAAATTAGGTAAGTATGAGGGAGGCAAGTACTTCTGCTTAAGTTCGCGCTTCATAGATGACCAATCAGTGATGGGGTAATCGTTCTTGGCTTCTCTAAGGCTCTCTAAGTTCGCCCAGAACTGACTCGCCCTACCCGTGAGCTTCATCTCTACAAAACTAACCTTCCTATCCTCTGAGATATAATACCACTTAAAGAAATTGTACATACCTTTAACCTAGTCCAGGAAGAGTTGGGGATCGACAGTGCCATCAAAGGTAGGAGCGTTAACTTTAATGTTTTTCATGAGTGGTATGTCCGGATCATGACGAGGGTCATGTCCATAGTGAGAAGCTCGATGATTGGCACGATGTTTCCTCTCATCCGGATAGGTTTCATCCTCAAACATATAAGGTGGTCTAGATAGGGTGTAGGGGATAGGATGTTCTCTAGCCCGCTCAAATGTGTCAAATCGCTCAGTGGTGTCTCTACGAAGCTCGGCTAGGTCGGCTTGGTTCTCTTTGAGTTGCTAGCTAATATTGTTCCTTTGGCCTACCAACAAGTCTAAAGTCCTGCTAAGTTGTTTTGGATCCATAATTAGACACTAGGGGACACTAGGGGAGGAATCTAGGAGGAGGATAGCACCTAGATGCGATGATAGACTCTCTAGAATGACACTAAACGATGCAAAAAATGTTTGGACAGCAAACTACAACAAGGCTTTAAGTATTCTAGGTGACTAGGGAAGTTGTCAAATTGAGGGCAGCATCTAAATACTTAAGAGACAACCTAAAACTCACTAAATGGGTGCAGAAATTTTTCTGGACAGCAAAACAACAATGATTTAAAATAATTTAAACAATGAAATGCATGTAAAATTAAATAAGCATGAATAAGCAATAGCCTAGGATGATTTCTAGCATGGAAATCCTAAGCTAAACATGCTCTGATACCAGATGATGTAGGACTACAATGCTTAAAGTAATTTGATAAGAACTTGCACGACTTATTGATTAGAATAATAAAGATTAGAACTACTAATAAATAAAACAACAAAATAAAACGTAAGAGCGGCCACTTCCGTTTAGGCTAAGTTACACAATAAGAGCTTTACAACAACAACAACAACATCAAGCCTTTATCCCACTACATGGGGTCGGCTATATGAATCATTTTTTTCCATTGTGTCCTATTAAAGGTCAAATTCTCGTTTAAATCTAATAAAGAAAGGTCATTCCTAATATTTTCTAACCAAGTCTTTTTAAGTCTGTCTATACCTTTCTTAACATAAGTCAAATCTAATACCTCTACTCTCCTAACCGGGTCATTAGAAGGCCTCCGTTTTATGTGACTAAACCATCTAAGGCGACTCTCTCTAATCTTATCTTCTATTGGAGCTACTCCAACCTTTTTCACGCATATGTTCATTTCGTATCTTATCTCTAAGGGTAAAGCCACTCATCCACCTGAGCATCCTCATCTCTGCCACCCTTAACTTAGTATTATGCTTCTCTTTTAATGGCCAACATTCAGTACCATAAAGCATTGTAGGCCTCACTACCATCTTATAGAATTTTCCCTTAAGTTTGAGGGGTACTTTCCTATCACACAACAAGCCCGATGCATTCCTCCACTCCAACCATCCAACTTGAATTCTGCGGATAATATCCCCATCTATTTCACCATCACTCTGAATAATAGATCCAAGATATCTAAAACGTGTACTCTTATTAATGACTTGATCCCCCAAAGTCACAATCTCCTCACTAGGTCTATTATAACTTAAATTATACTCCATATATTCTGTTTTAGATCTACTCAAGCGAAAACCTTTAGTCTCTAATGTTGACCTCCATAATTCAAGTTTACTTTCAACTCCCTCTCTAGTCTTATCAACAAGAAGAATATCATCAACAACTAGCATACACCAAGATACATCCTCTTACAAATGTCTAGTGAGAACAAAATTTAGCCGTCGACAATAAGAGCTTTAGATTATCAAAATAACAAAGAAAATCAACGACATGCAAGTATAACTGCTTTCAACAAAAATCTCTAATCTAATAATAAGATTAGAAACAAATGAAGTGCACTCAATCCTACATTTACTAGGTTTTGGGCAACGACGAAGCAAAACCCTATGTTTACTAGCTTAGGCAAAGGTAAAGCTCGGCTCCTTGAGAATCGTCATCACCTACAAGGAGAGGGGATTAGAGAGTTAATTGAAAAGGGGAAGAATGTTCACCTTTGTCAAAATCCGGAAACAAGTTGTTGAGAGGATGAGGTCATTCTTCGTAGCTTTCTTTAAAGGTTTACTTAGAGAGAAAGAAATTTCTCCCACGTGTTGAAGTGTTGAAGGTAATGATCCTCGGCTTGCCTTGAAGAATCCCCTTGAGAGAAAGAAGTTTCTCTCATAAATTCAAATGGATGGAAGGTTGGGAAGTGGCCAATCAAAGGAAGAAGCTTGATGAATAATTAGTTTCAGATTTTTTGTTAGAGGGATGGAGGGAATTCAAACAATTATTTCCCCAACGAATCCTTTTAGTTTGGAAAGGATTTGGGTGTATTTAGGTAAGGGTGGGGGCGGCTAAGAGAGAGGGAAAGAGGATTTGAAATCCTTCCAAAGGGGAAGAGCTTTAAATTGAAAATTAATTAGGAGGTGGGGACCCATTAAGGGGGGCGGCGACATGTACAAAGAGAGGGCGAGGTTTGGTAAATAAATTCAAGCATTCTTAATTGGGATTATTACATTAGGAAAGGATTAATTAATTCACAAATAATTTTAAAATCTAAAAGACTGAAATTTGGAAACTTTCATAAATTAGGATTGGTATTTTAGGTAACAATTTCCAATTCAAATGAATTTGAATTTGTAAATTTTAATTGAGTTACCTAAAATATTTAAATCCAATTAAGAAGGTTGTAATTGTAAGCATTAATGGAGAACCCAAAGGGGCCCGGCGGCTATGAATTTGGAAGAGAAATTAAGGAAGCTATTAATGCGTCCTTAAGTCATGGACTTAAATTTAGGATGAAATATTTCATCCTAAATTAACTTTAATTCAATAGGCAATGATTTGGAAAGTTTTCTCAAATATGAGTGATATTTTAGGTAATTTTTCAAATTAAAATAATTTGAATTTGATAAGTTAATGAGTTACCTAAATTAATCAACACAATTAGGAAAGGAATCAATGTAAGCAAGAATGGAGGGAAAAAGCTATGGGGGAAGGGGGCAGCTTGGGCTTGGGTTCGGTTAGATGAAGTGCCGGCGGTGGGGTGGGGTTTGGATAAGCGGATCGGTCATTGTAGTGGGGGAAGGAGGGTGGTGGCTTGAGGTGGTGCTGGTGGGAGATGTTGGCCGACGGCAAGGTGGGGTGGCTAGGAGATCAGGCAACTAGGAGGAAGAGAGATTGAAAGAAAAGAACGATAAAACAAACCATGAATCCGGCCTTCTTCAAAGTTGGTGGGTGATCAGTTTTCCCTCTCCTAGGGATCTCGCTCTCTCTCCAAGCACTCTCAAGATCTCTCAAGAACTCGAGCAATAGCACAAAAATTTCTAATCATTTCATTCATTAACTTTAGAAGAATGACATGAGAGCTATAAATAGCCTAGTACAAAAGGACTCAAAGATAAAAGACGACCTTGCCCTTAGGGCTTACATACGACTTCCCTTAAGCAAGTGATAAAACGGGAAAAACAATTACAACATATATAACAAATACATGAAATAACTCAAAACACATCGACTCCATCGTGGCCGTAGATCGACGGTCACATCTCAGATATATCTTTCATGCTCTGATGTCCCGATCATAAATATTACAATCTGACGTGCAGTTCTGAGATACATTACAGAACATTCTGAATTTGAAAAACAAAGTTATGTATGACATAAATCAGGAGGCTTACGTAACCAGAAACCCAAATGTCATCATTAAAGTACTAATCCATCCAAAAACAAAAATCGCAGCAACAAAAAATATTTGTTAGTATCATCCTTTGCACCAGCAATTTGCTACAGTACATAGTATCTCTGCAAATTTATATATCAGTTAGACTGCGACTACAAAAAGAGCCCTATTTTATCAATGAAGGAAACTCTAAGATCAAAAATCAAGTAATCACTGCAAATGTGCTCCAACAGACATATTAGACACTAAATAAATGCAAAAGAACACTGACCCACAAAGATGAAAAGCAAAGCTTGGGAAAAGACGGATTAGACAAACCTGGACAGTTCCAGATTCGTCCCTTAAAGTATAGAAAGCAAGTTTACCAAACTTTCTACTGGCAATAACTCTTCCTGCAACTGATACGGAGTCGTCTTTACACTCTTCTCCATTTTCTAAATGAGCATAAATATCTTGAAGCTGCCTTGCTTTGTGACTTCTGTCCCACTTATATGCATACGGTTCATAGCCTCTGCTCCTTAATTCTTCAACCTGAAAAAGCAGCAGGATTTCACTTTCATACAGAAAGATAAAACTGCTTAGCTAAATTTAAAAGCAAAATAAGAAAACACCTTGTATGTTAAAGCTGGTTTTGATCAGGCAATACGAATCAGACTTAATTAAAGAAGAGGAATAACAGTTAACAGATTTTTCAAATAAACAATCAGTTAATGGAACTGCACCTATCATCATCAATATTAATGAGCCATTTGGGATCTTTTTTTTTTATATTTTAATATGATATAAGAATATTTTAGAACATTTTTTATTAGATTTAAATGAGAATTTGACTCTTACCAGGACACAATAGAGAAAAATGATTCATATAGCCGACCTCACGTAATGAGAAAGGCTTGATGTTGTTGTTATTGTTGTTATGATATAAAAACATTTTGATATTCTAAATGTGTTGATTTATTTTATATTGAATATTGCATAAAGTAGTAATCATGGTTGTGAAAATCGAACTAGACATCGAACAAAAAATATGAGAGTTCCAAGGTTCAATGGTTCGATCGAGGTTGAACCAAATGACAAAATAAATATTATAATTATTTAAATAAAAAATAAATTATATAATAATTATATAATGATATAAAGTTGTGACTAAAAATAAATTTAGTTTATATATAAATTTATAAATTTGATTCTTAACTATTCGCAATGACATTTTCTTATTAGATTTAAATGAGAATTTAACTTTTAATAGGACATAATAGAAAAAAAAAAATTAATGTAGTCAACTCCACGTAGTGGGATAAGGCTTGATGTTGTTGTTGTTATTTTGTTGTATATAAGCTTATAAATTTAATATAAATTATTACTGATTTATGTTAAATTTAATATAGATTATTATAAACTATTATTAATTTATGTTATATATTTAAAAAAACTTTACTACCATAGATTATATATTAAATTCACATTATAATTTTACATCTATAAATCATTCATCTTAAATTATTTAAAATTAATAAATAGATAAAAATTAATTTTACTAAAGTATATTTAAAAAAATAAAAGATAAAAAAGATAAAAAATTAAATATAATTAACAAATAATTAAATAAAATAAATATTATTCTCATTATTAAAAAAATAGTTTAAAAATATATAACATATATGTTTTAAAGCAGAAATTTCAACTAGTTTTTTAGTCTCACATCACTTTGGAGCCTTATTTTATATTATTTATATAGCTTTTCATGTTTTCATAGGTTAAGAACTCACACGAGGCGGTCGGACATTGTGGGTATGAATTATTGGTGCTTAATTGATACATAATTATTATAAAAACTTCAACTCATTATCATATAAAATGTGCTATATTTAAATTAATTTAATATTTAATATGACTTAAATTGACCCGTTCTTAATAATCGGGACCAGTTCAAAGGTTGGTTGGTTGAACCTGCAGTTCAAACCGGTTCTCATCAGTTTGATGTTGGGCGGGTTTTTCACGATGCCTAAACTAAACATATGACATGTTCATGGTTGAACAGGTCGAACCAGTCGGTCAAATCCGGTTTTCAAACAATTGCAGTAATGGCAGTCGCCAATGACAACCAAAGACGATGGCCAGCAACAGAAACTATGGTTAGAGGTGACTGTTAGGGCAGGGTAAACCCAATCTATCATACATTGAATGGTAAAGTTCACCGTCCTAGCTCTGCCATTTAATTCATCAATTCTGAATGTGGAATTCTAAATCCAATCCCAATTAGTTCTAACCCGAGTGCCCTTCAAAGAGGACGGTAATCTCCAACAGGATCGAACTTCTAATTTGCTCAAGCTAAGCAAAATTATTTTAAACAGAAAAAACTTGTCTGCATATCTACGAGAAGGGTTAAAAAATTAAGGAATTAAAGCGCCTTTAAAAATTTAACACAACACATCACCACCATGTTACGGCAGAAATAGGGGGTGGATGGGGGAGCAGCCTTATTCAACAAGAATCAGACCAGCCCAGGTGCTGGGCGGAACCAGGGGAGGTTTTTCGCCACCATTTGGGGCCCAGGAAAGATGTAATTCAATATATAAGGAGGAGGAATAAAGTGAGAGATATTTAGGAAGGTTTTAATTAAAATTGGGAGAGAATTATTTAGGAAAAGATATCCAAATTAAATTCAAATTGAACAGGGAACCATTTTGGGAAGAAGGATGACATAAAAGGAAATTAGGGGATCCTATTTAGACCTAACTATATTGTTAATTCATTATTATGCAATTTGTTTTCAACTATAGCTTTTTTCTTTAAGAGTTTCCTGATGGAATCCAGAGTTTGTGGGAGAGTTGACCTATCTCTCGAATAGTTGATCAACTATATCTTTCATTATTGTTAAAATAATAATAATAAATCAGCCCTATCTTTAAATTCCTACGATTCTCTACTTGTTATCTTGTATCACACAATAAAAGGAATTTAGGAGAACTTCATATTTTATAAATTGTGTAAGCCCGCATCCCCTAAATCTCTTAATGGTCTTATCCTCCTATAGCAAAATTCAAGTCACAAGCAACAAACGAGCAAAGAACTCAAGCATAGTGATGGGTAGGTTAAATTCGAAAATTCCAATTGATCTATGATGTTTTTGTGTGCTCATGGTTCATCATGATTTCAAATCATTGCATGGACTTAAGATTTGAGCATATGCAACCCCAAAAACTAAAATGCATTGTGGTCAAACAAGTATTGGGAACACGATTTCATTACAATAGTGTGGAATAGCAAGACAACAACAACAACAACATCATCAAGCCTTTATCCCACTACGTGGGCGTGTGGAGTAGCAAGAGTTGAATTAAAAATATGAGTAATACTTTAGAGAAGGAATGAGACCAACCTTCTGCTACGGCTGATCCAACAGGACCGGTCCTACAGCCGACCTAATAGCCTTGAAGGCGAACCAGCTGCAGAAGGTGGGTCAGCATGGGGTTCGGTTCCTCTTATGGGGCCCAATAAGCCAATCATTTCATATGCGATGAGGAGGATTAAGGAAGGAATTAATAGGGAGATTTTGAATTCAAATTATAGAGGGAATTCAATTAAGGAAAAGAGATATTTTAGGGATGAAGAGGGGTTATATAGGGATGTTATTTTGTATTAGGGTTAAGTTTTATCGAGTTTTCTGTTAAGGTTTTTCTATGAAGGCTTCCTAGTAGCATCTAGATTGATTGGAAGAGGCGATCTACCTCTCTAATTGTAGATTGCTTGTATCTTTTGTTTATTGTTGAGTATTAATAAAAAATCAGCCATTTTCTTCCAAATTCTATTGTCATCCACTATTTTTCTATGAATTTCTGGTTGTGTTCGCTGAAATTGACTCCAAGGTGTATCAAATTGGTATCGTAACGCTTTCTTGGGCAAAAAAACAAGTTGCCTTCGATGTTTTTATGATTGGAGCGTAGATCTGATTAATGGCAGCAAAGAAGATAGATATGTTGGAAGGCGAGATGGAATAACTCGAGGCCGGAGTAGAGGAAAAATATTCTGGAGTGGAGGGAAGACTCTCAGCCATCGAGAACCAGTTTGAAAACTTTGAAGATATAATGAAAAATATGCTTGAGATGCAGTAGAAAGCATCACTGGCAATTCCTCGGATGAAACCAAGAGGAAAGGAAATTCAGGAAAACGGCGATGAAGGGAAGAGTGTTTTCCTTCAAGGACCGCCACGTGGGGATCTATTGGAGGGCGGATCGGATATTCCGAAGGAAGGATAGCAAGGAGGAGGGAGGCCAAACCTTTTGGGAGATTACCGGGCATGGGGAGAAGTAGAATGGAGAAAGGCATGGTTGGGGGGAGCCATGGGGTCTAACTCAACCAAGAGAGGAATGAAGGTAACAATACCACCACTACACGGGAGAAACAAACGGAGGAAGAAACCATTGGGGTATGGATGTAAAATCAAGAAAGCTGGAGATGTCGGTCTTTGAAAGGAAGGATGCTCAGGGTTGGGTGTACCGGGTAGAGCATTACTTTGCTATCAACGGGTTATCTGAAGAGGAAAAACTCATGACAGCGGGTCTATGTTTAGAAGGGAAAGCCCGAGCTTGGTTCCAATGGAGAGGCTAGGTATCCGATATACTAATGTGGAGAATTTAAGGAGTACATGTTGGAACATTTTCGAGCCATTCAAGAAGGAGATCTCCACGAGCAATTATGTTGCCCTAACTCAGGAGGGAACCTATATGGAGTACCAGGAGAAGTTTGAGCTGCTTTCATGGAGACTGAGAGGAATCACTGAGGAAGGATTGAAGAAAAATTTTATGAAGGGCCTTAGAGAAGACATAAAGACAAAGCTCAAGGTGTTGAGGCTTAGAGGGCTGAGAGAGACAATGGAACTAGCACAAAGGGTGGAGGAGAAACATCAAAGGGAGAAGGCCAGTCGGAGCAACCCCATGGGAGGGCTTATAAGAACACCTTTACAACCTTGGCACGGAGGACCCATATGGTGTCATTTCAGAGGGAAGCACTTAATAAGAAGAGCACTGGAGTTTGTCCTAGAGGCAATTTCAAATGCCTCACAAAAGCAGAAGTGGAGTATAGTTATGAAAGGTCCTAGCCAAAAGGCAGACCAGGTTGGGCTTGGCCCCCCCCCCCCCCCCCACTCCTTGTGGGGCCCATAAGCCAATCATTCCATATGCGAGGAGAAGGATTAAGGAATTAATTAATGGAGGGATTTTGAATTCAAATTAGAGAGAGAATTTAATTAAGGCACGAGAGTTTTATTTTTTTTAGGCACGAGAGATTTTAGGGCTGATTTCGAGGGAAAAAAAAAAAAGGATTATATAGGGATGTTATTTTGTATTGGGATTATATTTTATTGAGTTTTCTGCCGTAGTTTTTCTGCGAGGGCTTCCTAACGGCATCTAAGTTGATTGGGAGAGACGATCTATCTTTCTAATTGTAGATCGCTTGTATCTTTTGTGTCCTACTGTGTATTAATCACAAATCAGCCACTATTTCTTCTAAATTCTGTTGTTTTTCTCTGAATTTCTGGCTTTGCTCACTGAAATTGACTCCAAGGCGTATCAACTTCACATAAAACCTCATGTGAGATGAGCAATATGATGTCAAGTAGGGTCTGAGCACATTCATTGCACTAGTCTAGAGTACCAAGGGTTTAACAAGACACATGTTCTAAATAGGTGCTAAAGAGGAGAAATGAATGGAAAATCCATCATTAAAAAAAAAAAAAAAGATGATGAATAATCCATCCCTGAAATGAAGGTATTATAGGGAAGGCTTTCGTCACGAATTGTTAAAAACAGTATCAAAGCTCTAGAAAGACATCTTTGGAAGCTTTGAGGCCTTCATGCAAACTACTAGATCAATTCAATCTGATTGAATTTGATTTTTTTTTTTAATATTCAGGTTTATGGCTGGGTGAAATTGGGTGATTTAGGATGTTGGGATCAACCCAATTGAATTGTGTTAGTTTTGATTGGATCAAGATAACAATGAATATACCAGATTAAGGTTGGGAAAATTCATTTAAGACATCCAAAGTTGAAATATCACTGTCTTCAAAGAAGTGGGTTTAAGGAAAAAGCATGGGGAGTCGAATAGTTAAATGGCATGGATAAGAGTTAAGTTTGTTGAGGATTTTGAGGAAGTGGTTTAAATTTAAATTTAAGAGAAAATAAATAAGGATATTAAGATAGCTTGAATCGAACCAAAATTTCAAAGAGAAGATAATTGAGAAATTTGAGGGTACATGGGGAAAGTAGTTATGGCCAATTGTGTCGAGGCATGTATGAGATTAGGAGAGTCAAAACATTTTGCTTATGAAAAACATAGGGAGCCTTTGTAGTCAAGAGTTTTGGTTTTTGGAATTTGTTTTGGTTTATGGTTTAGATTTTGGCTTAGTTTAGGAATGGTTGTACGGATCAAAGAAAGCATATGGACTATGGTAAGTACAAAAACAAGCTAATCAAATTAAGGAGAAGAAGATATGAAGACGGTGATGCAATGATAAGAACATACCTTAATATCAATTTTTCTCATTCAAAATTCCATAAAATTCAGGAAATTTGACCCTAAAACTAGTAGATGATAATCGTGGATTATATGCCATGTGATAGCACTTTAATAAAATTTATCGTTGTTTGTGTATAATCTTTACTTACCTTTATTTGAATCAGTATGGAAAATATTGTTAAGTGCCAGTTTATTTAATTGGTTTAATTTTAAAAATTCTGATAATTGGGAAAGATATAAAGAGGCTCGTAAGGAATCTAAAAAAGCAATATGACATGCAAAGACCTTAGCTTTTAGTGATTTATATAATAGATTAGATACTAATGAGGGAGAAAGATATATGTATAAGTTAGCAAAGCAAAAAGATAGGATTAGTAAGGATTTAGTTCAAGTGAAATGTATTAAGGATGAAGATCAAAAAATATTTTTCTTAGAATATGATATTCAACAAAGGTGGATGAGATATTTTGCTAATCCTTTTAATGAAAATTGTAAAAATAAGATTGACTACAGTGACCTTAGCACCCTAAATGAAAATAAAGATTTTTGTTTTTATCGACGTATTAATAAAACCGAAGTTAGAGAGGCTTTAAAGAAAATGAAGGGTGGAAAAGCTATTGGACCTGATGATATTCCAATAGAGGTGTGAAAATGCTTAGGAGATGAAGGAATTTCTTGGCTTACTAAACTTTTTAATACTATTTTGAAGACTAAAAAGATGTCAGATGAGTGGAGAATGAGTGTGTTAATTCTTATTTTTAAGAATAAAGGTGATGCACAAGATTGTACGAATTATAGAGGAATTAAGTTAATGTGTCATACTTTAAAACTATAGGAGCGAGTTATGGAGCATAGGTTGTGGCGTGATACTAATGTTTCTCAAAATCAATTTGGATTCATGCCGGGTAGGTCGACTATGGAAGCCATACATTTATTAAGAGGTTTGATGGAGAAATATAGAGAAAATAAGGAGGATCTACATATGATATTTATTTATTTAGAAAAAGCATATGATAAAGTTCCAAGAGAAGTGCTATGGAGAGTTCTTGAAAAGAAAGAAGTTAATAATGCTTATATTCAAATCATTAAAGATATGTATGCATGAGCCATTACTTGTGTTCAAACACAAGGTGGTTTGACCAAGTATTTCCCTATTTCGGTTGGGTTACATCAAGGATCAACCTTAAGCCCATATCTTTTTGCTTTAGTCATGGATGTTCTCCTAGTCATTTGCAAGAGGATGTACCTTGGTGTATGCTTTTTGCTGATGATATTCTTCTTGTTAATAAGACTAGAGAGGGAGTTGAAAGTAAACTTGAATTATGGAGGTCTACATTAGACACTAAAGGTTTTTGCTTGAGTAGATCTAAAATGGAATAGATGAAGTGTAAGTTTAGTAGTAATAAACCTAGTGAGGGGATTGTGACTTTGGGCGATCAAGTCATTAATAAGAGTACACGTTTTAGATATCTTGGATCTATTGTTCAGAGTGATGGTGAAATAGATGGGAATATTATCAGCAGAATTCAAGTTAGATGGTTGAATTGGAGGAATGCATCGAGCTTGTTGTGTGATAGAAAAGTACCCCTCAAACTTAAGAGAAAATTCTATAAGATGGTAGTGAGGCCTACAATGCTTTATGGTGCTGAATGTTGGCCATTAAAAGAGAAGCATAATACTAAGTTAAGTGTGGCAAAGATGAGAATGCTCAGGTGGATGAGTGGCTTTACCCTTAGAGATAGGATACGAAATGAGCATATACGTGAAAAGGTTGGAGTAGCTCCAGTAGAAGATAAGATTAGAGAGAGTCGCCTTAGATGGTTTGGTCACATAAAACGGCGGCCTTCCAATGACCAGGTTAGGAGAGTAGAGGTACTAGATTTGACTTATGCTAAGAAAGGTAGAGGCAGACCAAAAAAGACTTGGTTAGAATATATTAAGAATGACCTTTCTTTATTAGATTTAAATGAGAATTTGACCTTTAATAGGACACAATGGAGAAAAAGGATTCATGTAGCCGACCCCACGTAGTGGGAAAAAGGCTTGATGTTGTTGTTGTTATTGTTGTTGTTGCCAGTTTATTTAATTATTCAAACTTAATTGGTAAGAACTTCAACTCTAAATAAAGGCTTAAGGGTCAAGTCATCCTCCGTGGGAATCACTTCCCTACTCTTGCTCCTAGTTATAAGACTTTCCTATTTAGAAAAGAGATAGATGTAAAGAACAATATATTTACTTCTTGTCTTTTCGCACAAGCATATGTATGCTTATATAAAGAAAAGAAAATGTAAAAATAAAGAAAAATAAAATAAAATAATGCAAAAAAAGAAAATATCCTCGTTCATGAAAAAATGTTATAATTACAAATAAAGTAAACTTTATAAATAAGTTAGCACATATAATAATTTAGATATGGTAACACTCCCGTACAAACTCGAGGTTCAATATATCAACTTAAGTTTAGGCGGGACCATAAATGAAATAACCAAAATTTTTGTTACCCAGGTCTTAGAGCTTTGCACAAGGAGCATAATCAATTCATTAAAGAAACAATAGTGTTTGTCAAATTCATGTAGTTCGCAACAAGATGTGTGTTAAATAAGGTGCAAATAAAAACCTTAAACGAAGGTATCAAAGAGAGTTTTGATGGACAAAATTCTTAGATAATGTCAATGGAGAATGTTAATAAAAAGCGCAAGCATAGTGGGGACAAATCACTTGCATAATCATCAATGGAGAATAAAAGAAATCATTAAGGTATATAAATCTGCGAGAAACATAGAAGGAGACCAAGTACCTAAGTCATCAAGGATGATGTGCATAAGTTGACTTGTGATCAAAAGGCTAGTTAAGTGGTTACAGACGAGTAAAAGAAACCGAACTCACAGCAATAATAGTTACAATAATAACCTTCGAAGTTTTAACCCCTATGAAGATAATGGTGAAGTGACAAATGAGGTGAAGATGTGGTTTTGATAATCGCCATAAACACAAAGATCGGCTCCTAGAAGGGTTAGTCAAAGATATGTGTTGTTGGAGATGAACAAGAACTAACTCAACCATAGATTAGATTGAGTCTTCTCTAGATCATACCTGTTAACAGCGAATGACGCACCAGGGCGCAAAGGTCCCTTTAGAGCCATAGCGCATAACATTGGGTGCAGCGCGCGCCATTTTAAACATGGCGCAAACTATATAAGAATTATAAAATAATAAGCATGAATATAAAATATCATTAAAAATGAAAGACAAGCTATCCAAGAGATAAGAATTTACATTTAAAGTCCTCACCCCTTCTCTCCTATAGAGTCCAATATCTCCCAATCAAAGCATGCACTCATGAAGAACACTTATACAAAGCATGCACTCATGAAGAAGCAGACTAACACTAACAACTATTACTAAAGATGATGAGCACAACAATATGCCAGGCTGCAGGGGTTCAAGGGGGCACTGCCCCCTGGCGGGGTTCGAGTAAGAGTAATTTTGAAGTTTTGCTTTTTTTTTAAGTTCATATGTCGTTTTTACCGAGCATGTATATAGCAGTACCAAGCATGTACAAAGCGGTACCGAGCATGTACCGAGCGGTACCGAGCTTTTTTTTTAATTTTAAGAGGTGGACGCCTCTAAACTATGGTTGCTAGTGAAACACTTCAAGTAGCAATCAATAAGAATCATACATGTTAAGTTGTAAATTCTTGTAAAAAATATTCATAAGTATAATGAAATTTAAAAACAATTTGGCGCGCTAGTTTGCGCCGTGCACCATGTGTCATAGCTCACATGTGGTGCAAATAGCGCGCGCTATTTTAAACACATGCGCCTCGCCATGAACATGGCGTCGTAGGTGCGCCGCGCCGCGCCGTGCGCCATGGCGCACACTATTTTGCGCCATTGACAACTATGCTCTAGATCATATTAAAATATATATATATATATATATATATATATATATATATATATATATATATATATATATATAATATATATATATATATATGCTTGTATGTATAAGTGCACATAAAGTTGTCAATATTAGAGCCAACACAAAAACCTAACTCAAACCTAACACAAAAAAATTGAATTTGGTTCAACCCATATAATATTCAGGACATGCTTGGGTCATCATGTCTCAAAAATAAAATCTCGTCGAGCTCAACTCAACCCAAAAGATAATGACTTAGCTATTATTTTTTTTTTAATGAAAATCTTATATAAAACTTTTTTAAAGAGTTTTTGTATTCAAATTGAGTTATTGTGTTCATTTTGGGTCAGATTAACAATAACTCATCATAATTTAAATATATTATGTGTCATGTTGGACGGGTTTGGGTTAGCTCGAGCAAGTTTTATTTCAGGAATTTTGACCCATTCAATAAACGAATCGTGTTTGAGTTGATTATATTCATGTAGGATCATTTTCGGGTTGGATCTGAACCCAAACCTAACTCATAAGCCCAAATTGACACCCACTATATATATATATATATATATATATATATATATATATATATATATATATATATATATATATATACACAAATGAATTTTGATTTGAAACTATAAGAGTATATGAATGTATGTTAGACTATGAATTTGTTTAAAAAGATCAAAAATTGAGTGAAATTAAATTTATTATTGGCTCAAATCGAAATTAATGAGCCATGCTTATAACAAGACTAGATCAAATCGAATGACTTCGAGCCGATCTTTAGAAGTGATAAGCTTGGCTTGAGATCAAATTGTCAAAATATCTAACCATACAAAATCCAAAAACCTTACAAACCAATAGTGCCAAAGCAAAGAAAGATGTTGAGAACTCCTTTAGGCTTTTAGTTATGGTTTTGAGAGGCCACAGGTAAGCTCCAGTAGCATCAAGCTAGCTTGGACACATCTCTCCAACCATTTCCATGTTGCCCAACCATTTCCTTGTTGCTTCTAGCCCACCTCACGCAAATAAGGTTATAAATAACAACAGGAGGAAGGAGCTCCTTTTATCATTTGCAGATTAATGCTTTGTTGTGGTACTAGTTTGCTTGTTAATTTAATCATGTTTTGTGCTTTAAGCACTAACCTAGACTTGCTTTATTATGGCCACTATTGTTTGTTTAACTTTTATGTTTCAATGAAATTTCAATAAAAATATGGTGCTACGCATGAAATTTATATAAGGATTACTTTTAAAGCACTATATGTAGAAGCTTTTAAAGAATTTACAAAGCTTATCGACCAAATAGTTGGGTGGGTTGTCATACCTAGGTGAATGGTTTTAGAGGAGCTCTATTACACTACATCAAGAGTAATGGTGAATATTTTGCCATATTTAATCCACATGCAAGACAAAATGAACATGAAGTGGTCTAGGTGCATGGTTTTAGAGAAGCTCTAATATGTTGCATCAAGAGTAGTGATGAAGATGTTGCTCTACTGAGTTGCATCACGAGTAATGATTAACTTTTATTCCTCAAATATACTTGAATATAAATGTAGTCTTAAGCATGAAGCTTAGATGATTCTAACATACCAAGTTCTATAGGTAGATGCTTTAAAAGAAGAAAAAAATGCTTACTGATCAAATAGTTGGGTGGCAGTCAAGCCTATGTGCATGGTTTTAGAAGAATTCTATTACACTACATCAAGAGTGGTGATGAACATGTTGGCCTATTCACTTCCTATTTGGATTCACATGCAAGATAAAACAGGACAAAATGCAAATGAAGAGGTCCATAGTGCTCCCTATCATGCTCCAATTTGCAGAGTCGAGTTAGATTGAAGGTTTCTTTTTATTAGCTTTCTATTTGCTTATTTTTTGGGATATATGACTAGCATTAGAAGCACTAATTGGATTTAGAGTCTGTATGACTAGTTCATTTCTCATTATTTTAGGAGTTATTTGGTTTGAAGTATAGGTCCACTAAAGGATAAATTTTTGCACACCTTTTTTCAGCCAACCTAACAGCCTCTAAGGGACAAATTTTTGTGCACCTTTTTTCATAGCACCAATTCCACATTAGCTATAGGTCACTTCGGATAGCTTCAAGTGGAGACGCTAGTTAGGGGCTTCAATAATGCCTGATTTTGAGGATTTGAAACTAATTTCCATTTAACAGAGGTGAAATCACTTCCCAATCACATTTTCAATAAGGATTGCACTAATTTCCAACACACACATTTGAGAGATTACAGGACGAACGGGAAGATGTAAAACAGGATTGAAACATGCATACCTTAAATCCTATACAGACAGGTACAATCCTTATACAAACGACATGAAGTAATTACAACATTGGATAGATGAAATAGAAAACTGCCGCTGAGGAATGATAGGTTTTTACCTTCTGGAGACGGATTGCCCGAATGGAGTCTCTGTCTGATGTTGAGGAGGAGCTCCTTCGGCGGCGGTCCGTGCGCTGATTTCCGTCCGCCGAGATGCTTCTCTCACAGGCGTCGGTTGCGGCGGAGGAAGCTGAGGAACAGCAGCGGACCCTTGCACTAGCCCTGACCGCGAAAGCGAAGGTAGAGCTGGGGTTGAAACGAATGAACTGCGAAGAAGCTATCCACGTCCTGAGGACCTCCATCAGCGGATTGCGGTCAAAAAAAAGTTGATGAACAAAAAATAAAATTGGGGAGGGGGGATACCGATTACACAGCCCCGGGGAAGGGCAAGGGAGAAATTATTTGGTGCCCCATGTGACGATCCGAGATAGATACAATGAAATTATATTATTTTTTTTTCATCTTTTCTAGTTTATCGTGTGACCGACCAAAATGACTTTTTACTAAGAGAATTGATGCTTTTAAGTGGAAAGTTAAAAAACGAGATATTTTAGTGTCTCTTGTTTCAGATGCTCTTCATCTTCTGAAGTTCTTTAATTTGCTCGAGATTTTCATCACAGATGCAATGGCTAAGGTCAGTTTTATATTCCCAGAAAAGAAGAAGTGCTTTATTATGTGATATGTTTGTTCTATTTGTTTTTTAAATGTCACGTAATGATTTTTCTTATATAATAGGATTGTTGGGGTTTAGGTTTAGGATTTTTCACACTTCATTTTCTTTAAATCCTCTCTAACATGAAGAAGTTAATGTAACATTTTCAGTGATTTTTTTGGTTTATTTTTTATACTTGTTATTGTTGTGTACCGTTATTATGTATCGTTATGTATTATTGTGTAATATTTTCTATTCTCATGATGAAGTTATTAGCACATGTTCAGTCATGTTTTTTTTTTCTTTTTCATTTTTTATACTTGTTAATGTTGTGTACCGTTGTTGTGTACCGTTGTGTACTGTTATTATGTACTACTGTATATCATTGTGATTTGTTATCCATTAGCATATTTATGTTCATTGAACAATTTTAATGAAGTTTACACAACAATAACACACATCAAATTATGTTTTTATCTTAACTTGTACATAGAATCCAAACTTGAATCTAAGCTTGTGCAGAGAAATAAAACATCGAAAGATCAAAAAAGATTTGAACGATACACCTTAAACCATTAAAAACTCTAAATTGTCAAATGAAAAATAGTAAAACCTTTTTGGAGATTAAAATTTACCAATAATATCTCCAACTTTCTGTGCTTCTCCACCGCAATATGTCTTTCTAGACATTTTGTGTAACGCCTTCCATCTCCTCAGAGATTTTGACATCCTCCAAACCAGTTTCCATCTTTATAGCCTCTTTTTTTTTTATTATTATTCTCAGCTTTCATAGAAATCTTCCAAACCTCTTTAGAGAAATCCTGCCTCAGATGGCAAAAATAGTCCCTAAACCTTACATATTGGCCCTTTACACAGGTTTATTTTTCGTAAAACTTAAATTTTTTGCTCTGGATCGGGTCGGGTCATCAGGTTGTACAGTAAATTGGAAAAGCCACAAAAAAATATTATAATTTCATTGGGTCTTGTCGTCAGGCCGCCACGTGGCGGCAAGGTTTTAGAATCTGGACGTAAAGCTACGTCCAGAGACCGCACCAAATAAATTCTCCAGTGATGTAGAAATTATTCTACGAGGAGTCCAAACCTAGCTCTAAATTTGAACTCCAACTAAATCATGACACGTAGTTTGAAGACATGAATATTCAAAATAAATTTCATTTTTAAATTTTATCTTATCGGCCTGATTGACCTGGCCAAGAGGTTTAGCATCCCTTTCAAATTTAAATTCTAGGATTGGGGCTCCTTTTTAAATGAAAATAATCATGAATGCTCAACAATATATAGGATTTTAGCTCAATAAATTCTTGATATCCACTGAGAAAGAAAAAATGAGAAAGAGCCGATGAAGATGAATAATTTGGAGGAGGACATTCATTTTTCGAGTAGATGATATGTCAACATAATGCAAAATTTGAAAGGTGATATGCAAACACCAAGAAAGAGGAAGAATTGAAGTTAAAAGAGATGCATCATTAAAGAATAATAGTTTTTTTTCTGTATACTTAAGGAATTTATCGAGGGTTTGAGAGAGCAACGCCCCCTGGTGGGGTTCCAAGGGGCCAGTGCCCACTAGCAGGGTTTAACCTGCTCGGTCAGGTCGCAGGGCCAAGGGGATCACCCCTGCTGCTACCCATAAAACTAATTTTGGTTGTAAGGAAAAGTTTAGAGTTTTGCTTGTTTTTATTAAATTCATTATAATAAAATTAGGTTTTTTTATTTCAGTTCATGCTAGTATTATTTTTACACTATTTATTAAATGTGTAAAAAAAAATTCTAGAAAATAACAAAATAATGTGTAATTGAATGCACTTCAACTGCATTTTGGATGCTCTTTCACTGTATTTTTGTTACGCTTTTGCTGCGTAATGAGTGGTTTAGACTTTAATTTTTAAATTTTATTAGTTCATATCATTTTTCTATAAGTATTTTCACTATGAATTAAATTTGAAATGAGTGGTTTAAACAATCATCAACTTTAATTTTTAAATTTTATTAGTTTAGATCATTTTTTCTATAAGTGTTTTCACTATGTATTAAATTTGTAAAAAAACACTTTCTAAAAAATGTCAATACAATGTATAATTCATTGCCCTTTTATTGTGCTTTTTGTTGCGCTTTTGCTAGGCTTTTATTATGCTTTTGCTATGCTTTTGCTTCTTAATGAGTGGTTTAGGCAATCATCAACTTTAATTTTCAATTTCCTTTAGTTTGGATCATTTTACTATAGGTGTTTTCACTATAAATTAAATCTATAAGGAAAATTTTATGAAAAATGATATTACAATATGTAACTCATTGCCCTTGACTACACTTTCGAAGAGCTTTCACTGTGCTTTTGATGTGTTTTTACTATGCTTTTAATGCTCTTTCACTAAGCTTTTGATGCGCTTTTATTGTGTTTTTGATGCGCTTTCACTGCGCTTTTGATATGCTTTCACTGCACTTTTGCTAGACATTAGTATTTTTGACAATACAATATATAATTCATTACCTTTTTACAGTTCTTTCACTCTACTTTTGATGCTTTTTCCATACATTTTTTATGCGCTTTTGATGCATATTCAATGTTTTCGATCACATCAAGTTTAATTTTTAATTCTAGATTCCATAATTTAGAAATCACTATCATAATCAAATTATTTAGTTCAGATCATGTTACTTTAATTGTTTTCTCTATTAAATTAATCTGTAAGAAAAAATTTCTAAAAAAATAACTTAATAGTAATTCACTATGCTTTTTATGTGCTTTTGATGTGCTTTCGCTGTGCTTTTGATGCTTTTTTACTATACTTTTGTTGTACAAAAAAAGGAACACAATCTTGAAAATTGTACTGACACTTTGGATATTTTATTTTGTTATATTGGTTTCAAATGATCCTTTTATGTCCTTGTATATATTTTTTTATTTGAACAAAATAGAGAACAAATATTAGCTCACTGCTATATTGAGAAAAGAATTAACATACATAAATTTCAAAACTTTCTCCTACAAATAAATAAAATGCATAGTAAATGTAAAGAAAAGCGCAGTGAAATTGTAGCTAAAACATAGCAAAAGCATAGTGAATGCGCATCTAAAGCACAACAAAAGTATAGTGAAAGCATAGTGAAAGAGATAGCAAAAGTTTCAAAAAGCTTCAAAAATAAATTGAATATAAAGAAAAGCACAATGAAAGTGCAGTGAAAGTGCAGTTCAAGCATAGTAGCAAATGTATAGTATATAGTCAAATATTTTAAAGTTATGCAACCTATTTTTGAAAACTAAAGAAGTCATTATACAAATTGAAACCATAAAAGAATATACAACAAAAATACACTTAAAGTGCATTTAACATGAGGTTAAAATGAACAAAAATAACTAAAAAAAATTTAAAGTAAACAAAAATAACCTAGTTTTAAAAATAGAAGTACTCGGTATGGTATCGATACCTCTGAATATGCAGCAAAAGTGCATACAAAATCTCTTGCACTTGTTTTCATGTGGTAACTAATTTTTTTACTGAGTGGAATGCGAAGGAATGTAGTGAAGCATCTAAAATGCCGAACGAGAAAGAAAGTGAGCAGTAAAATACAAGGATGAAAAGTAAAGTGACCTAGCTTTGAGTTTTTAAACTCCTATGAATTTAAATTTTTTATCTTTAGGTCGGGTAAATTGGCTAATAAGACATAAATAAAAATTGAAACCTGATTGAAATCCATGTTCCGGTCTAGATGTCAAGATATAATTGGAGTCCATGTGGAGATATATTTTTGAACTTCGCACAAAATAATTTCTCCCAATGATTGAATTGTTGATTACACTGCTCTAGTGTAGAAATTATTCCATGGGGAGTCTGGCGTAGCTCTGCATTTGGACACTAATAAAATCATAATGATGTGTGCATTGTGAGAGAGTATTTGAAGAAGATTTCTTACCACTGGAGCGTGAAGGATTCACTTGGTACTCAAAGGTAAGGATCTTTATTTTTGAATTGTGATTACTTCACTCTTCTCTCTTGTCCTTACAGATTTCTCGTAAGAATATATTGCCAAGGAGATCCGGTTCTCTGTCAACACTCGAGGAGTGTGAACAGCGAAGGGTACTCTGCCTACACTTAGAGAAGTGTGAAAGGACGAAAGGTTTTTTGCCTACACTTGGAGAAGTGTGAAAGGGTGAATGGTTCTCTGCCTACACTTGGAGAGTGTGAACAGCGAGAGGTACTCTGCCTACACTTGGAGGGTGTAAAAAGATGATGGTTCTCTACCGCACCGGGTAGTGGTGGAAGAGAGTTTTTTTGTAAAGGCTTCTCCACCTTGCTGTGGGAGCAAAAGGAGAGACACTAAGTGGTAATAGTGCAATACCTGAAGTGGTAGACTTCAGTGAGTGGATGTAGGTCGTATTTGATCGAACCACTATAAATCTTGTGTCTTTTATTTTCCTTTATTTTTTTACTTTACTTTTTATGTTTGAAAGTGTGGTTGAAAAATTATTTTTATAAAAAATTTACTAAACTTTTTATCGGTTCAAAAAGAGGCATAATTTTTAATTTACCAATTCACCCCCCCCCCCCCCCCCCCTCTTGGTTAGCCGTTAGGATATAAGCTTTGGTCTAACAACCTAATTCATACTTAATAAAGTTTCAACAAGTGGTATTAGAGGATAGTTTCAAAATCATAAGTTTAGAGTACTTTTTGATTAATGACCATGGCTATATTTGGAAACCAAAATACACCTGAGGGTTACTCTATAACTAGACCTCCATTGTTCAACAATATTCCTTTTGATTTTTGAAAAACACACATGTCTACATTTTTACAGTCACTTGATTACCATATGTGGATCTTAGTTCAGGAAAGGTATACAAAACCAACTAGATTAGTTGATGGAGTTAGAGTTAAAAACTCTTTTGCAAACTAGACAATAGAAGAACATGACTTAGCATAACTGAATACCAAATGCTTGAATAATTTCTTTTGTGCTCTTAAATCTGAAGACTACATGTGAGTTTCTACTTGCTAGAGTGGAAAGGACATATGATATAGACTTTGTATAACTTATGAGGGGACTAATTAAGCTAAATAATCCAGACTTAATATCTTATTGCATTACTATGAACTATTTCGCATGAAATCCAATGAATCAATTTCTGATATGTACACAAGATTCACATAAATAGTCACCTCTTTACTTGCATTAGGTAGGGAACTAACGAATATGGAAATGGTTAATAAAATACTTCATTTTTACCTACTGCTTATGATGCTAAAATAACTGCAATTATAGAGTCTAAAGATTTAAACATTTACTCTATTGACAATCTTCTTATATCACTTATTTCTTACAAGCAAGGAGTGAGTCAAAGAAAGGTTGATGCAGGTGAACCACAAAGGGAGAAGAACATAGCACTGAAAGTGGAGGAGTCAGAGAGTGATCTTTCACAACCTAAGGATAAAGATGACATAACACTAATGACTAGACAGTTAATAAGCTTTCTAAAAATGAAGCAAAAGAGACGCCAACAATGGAATCGAGGTAAATTTAATATAAATGTCAAGGTTTCAAATGATATTATTTGCTATAAGTGCAGGAAACCTGGAAATATTAAATCTAACTGCCCAAAACTTAAAGCCACTCCTACCAACGAGAAGGTAGAATAGAAACCAGTTGTGAAGAAGGGTAAGAAGAAATTCCAAAGAGCTTTCTAGGCGGACTCAGCTTTAGATTCGTCGGAGACTGAAAAGGAGGAGGAAGTCACAAATCTGTGCTTAATGGCTGATAATCCTGATCAGTCAGATCAAGAAGAGGTATATGACTTGACTTATAATGAACTTTTAGAAGTCTCTAAACACATACATGTTGCATATATGAAATTAAAGAAATTGCATGTTAGTCTAAATTTAGGATTACAAGATCTTTAAAAAGAACATGAAATCCTTAAAAAGATCATGCATTAAATGATAACAACCACATGAAATTACTTGATGAGTTTGATGACTTGAATAAAAATCATGAAATGTTAAAATCATCTTTTGTAGAACTTCAAATAGAAATTAAGAATAATAAGGATGAATCAGATAGCAAACTATATCGAATTAATTATACAAATCAAATTTAAAAGATATAAATTCATTTTACAAACTAAAGATAAAAGCTCTCGAGGATAATAGGATGCCCCCAAGACTTGAAGATTTCATGAATTCTATTTTGTATCCTAAATTTATGCAATCTCTGAATAAACAGATGAATAGTAGAAGACTTAGGAATCTATTTCTAAGAGTCAAATGTAATAATTGTGGATTGTTTGGACATATAACTCACACTTGCACTTTAAAGATGAAGACTTATTTGGTGTGAAGACCTAAAATGCATAAATCTAGACATATCATACATGCATCTGTTTATAACTTGCAAAAAAGGTGAACCCTTGTTTGAGTTCCCATGTCTAATGTTTGATATTTTTTGCAGGATCGCTCTCACATAAGGCCTCATGAGAGCATATGGTACATGGATAGCGGATGCTCAAAACATATGACTGGAGATACTAAACAATTCATATTGCTGGAAGCCAGAAGTGGAGGCAAGATTATACTTGGAGATAATACCACAAGGAAGGTGGTTGGGTCAGGTATGATTGGAAATCTTAAAAACTTTTTTATTGAGAATGTTTTGTTGGTAGAAGGCTTAAAGCATAATCTTCTAAGTATTAGTCAGCTATGTGATAAAGGTTATTGTGTAAAATTCTTTCCTATAAGCTGCATATTAAGCCTGAACTATAATGATACTTTGAATGGTATAAGGGTAAACAACGTGTATATGCTAGACTTTAATTGTATTAAAACTCCTACTGATTTTTATTTAAAAACTATTTCTAATGAATCATGGCTTTGGCATAAGAGACTTTGCTCTCTAGCATGAAAAACCTTAGGAGGATTACCCAAAAGAACTTAGTGAGAGGTATACCAAAACTAGACTTTACTAAGGACCACCTTTGTGATGCATGTCAATTAGGAAAATAGGAGAATTCCTTCTTTCAATTCAATAAGGATCTTAGAACTAGTAAACCATTGGAGATTTTATATATAGAACATTTTGGACCAGTTGGAACTATAAGTCTAGGAGGGAAGGTATACAGATTTGTGATTGTGGATGATTACTCAAGATTCACATGGGTTAGATTTCTATTTCATATGAGTGAATCATTTGAGGAATTTAGAAACTTTTTGACTTGGATTCAAAGGAAGCTAGGATGTGAAATTATGACTATTCAAAGTAATCATGGAAGAGAATTTAAGAATGAAAAATTTGAGGATTTTATACGGAGAAAGGAATTGATCACAATTTTTTTGCATCTAAAAACCCTCAGCATAATGGGATAGTCAAAAGAAAAAATAGAATATTAATAGAAGCCGGCCGAGCCATGTTGAATCTAGTAATTAGGTTGTTAAGCCTAAGTAAATGTCCCACGGCTACCAAGAGGGGGGTGAATTGGTAGTTTTAAAAATTTTAAACCCTCTTAAAATTAAAGTTGAACCGAAATGAAATTTTCTTTTAAAGTTTGTAGAAAAATGTTTTTCAACCACAGAGTTGTTAAAACTAAAATTTAAAATGCGGAAACGTAAAAGCAGTAAAGTAAATGACACCAGATTTATAGTGGTTCGGTCTATAACCAGACCTACATCCACTCCTCAGAGGCACCCTCTGAGTATTGCACTAATACCACAAAGTGACTCTCCTTTAGCACCCACAGCAAGGCGGAGAAGCCTGTACAAAACCCTCTTTTCACCACTCCCCGGTGCGGCAGAGAACCGTCGTCCTTTTACACAATCCACAGTGCTGGCAGAGAACCGTCGTCCTTTCACACTCTCCTAGTGTGGGCAGAGAACCCTACGGCTGTTTACACTCTCCAAGTGTAGGCAGAGAACCTTCTTCCTTTTACACTCTCCTAGTGTAGGCAGAGAACCCACGTCTGTTCACACTCTCCAAGTGTCGGCAGAGAACCGGACCTTCTTGAATGATCTTCTCACAAGAACCTAGAAGGAAGAAAGAAAAGAGTGAAGAAATCCAATTTCACAAGTAGAGATTCTTACCTTAGCAATCCAAGTGAAGCCTTCTTGCTCCAATGGTAGAAATCCTCCTTTGAATGCTCTCTTCCACTCTCCCCTTGACTATTCTCTCAATAGGCACAAAGATCAATTGACAAAAAGATTGGGTGGCAGTCTAATTTGAAGTATTTATACAAAAGACAAGTAAAACCGCCCAAAAACTGCAAATTTTCAATTCTGTACGCAGTGGATCGTCCGGTACGATCGTGGATCGTCCTGTACGATTTTACTTAAACGATCTGAAACGACCCAATTTGTATATGTGTACGAAATGACTTCGTACAGATGATCGTCCTGTACGAACTAGGTTTGTCCAGTACGAACGGTTATTACAAGGTCGGTTCTAGAAACTGCTAAAAACTGTCCTAAGTCGGTTTATCGTTTGGACGAAAATATGTTCGTCTGGACGAAAATTTTCAAGAGAGCCGATCGTCCTGGACGATGATTTATTTCGTCTGGACGAAAATTTTCCAGAGCGCCCATCGCCGGGGACGATAATTTGGTTTCGTCTGGACGAAAATTTTCCAGAGAGCTGTTCGTCCGGTACGATATTTATTTTCGTCTGTACGAAAATTTTCCAGAGCGCCCATCGCCGGGGACGATATAAAAATTCGTCCTGGACGAATAGGACTTAGAAAAATTTTTCGAAGCAAGTTCCTATTCGTTCCAAATGCTCTATAGGAGATAACTGACAGATCGTCCAGTACGATATATATCGTCCTGTACGATCAGTATAGAATTTCAAGATCTCCTTAGTTTGTGTGTGAGAGATTTTATTCACTCAATTACAATCACTCCCTTTCAAAATTAATTCAAAGAAAAGACACTTCAAATAAACAAAATTTCTCATGTTGAATTTGATTTGAAGTTTTCGTAGTCTGGAGTCTGATTTTCCTGAAATGTTAGTACACACAAGAGCAAGTGCAAATCTTCTAAATTGTTAGGAGATAATTATACATCTGAACAATAATGTTTGGAATCATCAAAACTACATAAGTTGCACAAATATAAATCATTCAAATAGCAACTATTCAAACAATCTCCCCCTTTTTGATGATGGCAAAACAATTATTATTAGTATGGTTTCAAGTTAAAACAAAATCTCTTATCTCCTAAACTCCCCCTGAATTTATGAGTACATTAAAATAAGGAGGCATTAAAGAACAATATTTTTGTTTTTCAAAAATTTTAACACAGAAAACACAAATCACAAAAACAAAAACAATATTTGTGTTTTTAACAGAAAACAAAAATCACAAAACAAAAACACAAACACAAACATAAACATAATAATTTCTCCCCCTTTTTGACAGCAACAAAAAGTGAAGAAGAAAAAGACAAGAAATGTAAATAATAATATGAAATTCATTGTTAAAATTTAATCTAAATTGTGATTTGACATAGAGTATGCAATTTTAAACTAAAGATATTAGGTCAATCATAGAAATTCATAAAATTTATGAAATGATATAACATTGTAAGTAAGAAGAATTTATCAAAGACATGATTCAATTTAGACATTTTGATTATTGAAAATCATTACAAGTGAGATGTAAAAAAAAAATTCTATATTTCAAAGTTCAATAGAATATAAATGAACATTAGATCAACTTGAATTAAGAGATTAAACGAATTTGGAAAGAAGAGAATTACCTCATGTGGTGCTTTGCACATCTTTTCAAAGTTTTGGAGCACATTTTTGTGCATTTGTCTTTGGTTGGGCTTATTTTGTGCCTCTTTTTCACTTTGCAAATTTTTGCGAATCCCTTTTGATTTTTGTACATTTGTACAATTTTCAAGAGTAATTTGACCAATTCTTTCCAAAATCTATAATCTAACATTTCAAATATTTCTAGGTGCATAAATATCATTTGAGCATAGAAATACAAAATAAGATAACATCAAAATTGCAATAACAATATTAAATTTTATGTAGTCTAAATGAATAGACATGAATTTAAAAATTCTAAATACAACAAGTTATAGACAAATTATAAATTTAGAAAGTCTAGATTTTCTAATATAGATAATCTCACATTACAATCGAATTTGAGCACAATGTAGATTAAAAACAATATTAATGAAATTCATAAAGATTAGGCACATTTCAAAACAAATCTAAGACAAACAAACTTTCATTGATTAAAAAGAAAATTACATAAAAACATTGAACTTAAACAAAAAAACATAACAACAAAACAAAAAATACAACAGACACAAAAAAAAAAAAAAAAAAAACTTCTACTGTTCTGGAGGAGGAGGAGGAGGAATGCCGCCAAAGAGATTGAAGTAGGAGGCCATTAACATTACATTGGTATTTATTTCATGAACTTCATCTCTAATATTACCAATGTCATGTTGCTGCTGCGTAAGATGAGCATCAAATTGATCAAACCTTTGATCAATGTGAGTCTCTAGTCTATCAAATCTCTCAATCAGATTCTGATAATCTGATTGAGAAGCAGAAGCTTGCACTCCTTCTTCTTCTTCTTCTGAAGCACTGCCATGTGCTTTTTCTTTTTCTTTTTCCTCCCTGAAGAGCAGTCTGAAAGATGCATCGTTGTAATAAACTGGCTCTTCATATTCCTCATCAGGATGGACTATATTGTACTTCTTCTCCAAAACATAAGTAATCAAGTGCCCTAAAGAAATATTCTTCTTCCTCTTCTGATCAGGATGTCCTATTTCTGAAAGCCCATAGATATGATCTAGGATGAGTTGGGCTTCATCAATAGGTTGTCTTTTCATGATTAAAAAAGTTAGACAAGAGAGGAGAGGGGTTATGTTTATCCTATCACCAGCTTTAGGAATAATTGAAGATCTAAGGATATGCTGGATGATTCGGGCATCTTGGGTCATACCGGCCACTCTAGCAACATGATTGTCAATTCCATTTTCTCTAATTACCCTATTGATTTCATACCAATGGAAGACGTTTTCTGACATTAGGGTGTGGGCTCTATATCCTTCAGTCCTTAAGTTTAAAAATGCACCAAGGTCGTGCTTGGTGATCTCAACTTTTTTATTAAAAACAAAAGAACTAATGATAGAGTGGTCAGGATTGAAACTCATGTTGGCTAGGAAGTAATGGTAGGTTTGCTTATTGTAGAGGTGGACAAGAGAGAGAATGAAATGAAATTGGGTTGAGGCGAAGAGGTGTAATACCCGAAATTTCAACTCCGTTTGGATAAGAATGCGAGACGGAGTGATTTTTGCAGAAGCAAAACGAGGAAAAGATTCCTCATTTGCTTTGGAAAGGAAGTTGTCTGGAGCATTCCTGTTGGGTTTCTTCACCAAAACTTTTTGTCTTTTGCTAGAGGAGGCCATAGTTGATTTGATGTAGAAAGGGATTGAAAAAGATGTTTGAAAGTGTGATTGTCAAGTTTGAAAGCCCTCATATTTAAAGAAAAATGATATGTTCGTCCTGGACGAAAATATTCGTCCTGGACGAAAAATTATCGTTCGTCTGGACGAAGTAATTTCGTACAGACGATCTAATTCGTCCAAAATGTAACGGCTTTTCGTATTCAACACAACTTACGATGCGTCCCTTCGTACAGGCTTTTTGACTTGACCGATCGTACATACGAAAATATTTCGTACAGACGATCAAGAAGCATTTCGTTTTAATGACTCTTGAAAACCGTCCCCTACAATGAATCGACACATGTTCGTACATACGAAAAAAAATTTCGTACAGACGAAATTCGTATTAAAAACTGTCTTATCCACTCAACCGCTGCATTCAATCGTCCCGACGTTTGAGAAAAAAAAAATTCGTACTGGACGATCACAGATCGTACAGACGATCCAATAAAAAACTGCTCTCAAAATGGTTTAAATTCGCGCAAACTGTTTCTTAACACATCGTCCCGTACGAAAAATTTCGTCCTGGACGATTTCCTCAAAAAAAATTTTTTGATTTTTAAATTTTTAATTTAACAAAAACAACAAAAATAATCAACAACACAGAAAACATAAGACAAAAAACATAAATTCAAAAACAATTCATACAAAAACACAAAATTCACAAAATCACAAAAACAAAACACAACAAGTATCAATGTTGCAAAGACATTTTGGTTAAGCATTCAAATCAATAACACCAAGCCTTGTTCTTAAAGTACTGAAGGTATCAAAGGCTAAAGGTTTTGTAAAAATGTCTGCAAGTTGATTTTCAGTTGAAACATGTATGAGTTCAATTTCTCCTTTGGATACATGATCCCTTATGAAATGATGCCTTATATCAATGTGTTTGGTTCTAGAATGTTGAATAGGATTTTTGGAAATGCAAATAGCACTAGTATTGTCACAATAAATTGGAATAGTGCCTATAGTTAATCCTAAGTCAATCAACTGTTGTTTTAACCAAAGTACTTGTGCCACACAACTTCCTAATGCAATGTATTCTGCTTCTGCAGTAGATAGTGCCACTGAATTTTGTTTTCTACTAGACCATGAAACTAATGAATTTCCAATGAATTGACATGTTCCAGAAGTGCTTTTCCTATCCACTCTACAGCCTGCAAAGTCAGAATCTGAGTAACCAATAATTTCAAATGAAGAGCTAAACTTAGGATACCAAATTCCTAAGTTTTGAGTTCCTAGTAGATATCTTAAAATCCTTTTCACTGCTATCAAATGTGATTCTTTTGGATCTGATTGAAATCTAGCACATAAGCAAACACTAAACATAATATCTGGTCGGCTAGCAGTCAAGTAAAGTAAAGATCTAATTATCCCTCTAAATTTCTTTTGATCAACAGATTTTCCCTTAAGGTCTTTATCTAACTGAACTGAAGAACTCATTGGTGTACTAACAGGTTTAGCATTGTCCATTTCATATTTTTTGAGGATGTCCTTAATATATTTGGTTTGACTAAGAAAAGTACCTTCCTCAAGTTGCTTAATGCTAAATCCTAGAAAGTAATTTAAATCTTCCATTAGACTCATTTCAAATTCACTACTCATTGTTTTAGAAAAATCATCACAAAGATGTTTATTTGAAGATCCAAAGATGATGTCATCCACATAAATTTGAACAATAAGTATATCCTTTCCAATTTTCCTTAAAAAGAGAGTTATATCCACACTTCCTTTTTCAAAAGATCTTTCAAGTAGGAAGGTGCTTAACCTCTCATACCAAGCCCTAGGTGCCTGTTTCAATCCATATAATGCCTTTTTTAATTTGAAAACATGATTTGGAAATTTAGAGTTTTCAAAACCTGGAGGTTGTTCTACAAAAACATCTTCTTCAATTACTCCATTTAAAAAGGCACTTTTGACATCCATTTGAAACAATTTAAAACCTTTAAAACAGGCAAAGGCTAGTAAAACCCTAATTGCTTCAAGTCTAGCTACAGGGGCAAAAGTTTCCTCAAAATCAATTCCTTCAATTTGGTTATACCCCTTAGCTACTAATCTAGCCTTATTTCTAATGACTACTCCTGAGTCATTCATTTTATTCTTGAACACCCACTTGGTTCCAACAACACTTTGATCTTTTGGCCTTGTAGTTAGTTCCCAAACTTTATTTCTTACAAATTGATTCAACTCTTCTTGCATGGCCAATATCCAAAATTCATCTGAAAGTGCTTGATCAATGTTAGTGGGTTCAACAGTTGAAATAAAGGCTGAATGATTGACTTCCTTGTTTAATCCACGCCTAGTTCTAACACCCTCACTTGGTTCACCTATGATTAATTCCTTTGGGTGGTTTTTAGAAAATCTCAAATCTCTAGGCAAAGGGTCTTCTCTTTCTAAATTTTCTTCCACATTTTCTTCCAAATTTAATCTATCAATATTTTGGGAGTTTTCTTCAATTTCTTCTTCAACAACTTTTGGCTCTTCCAAGTTTCCATTTTCATCAAAAACAACATGTGTGGTTTCTTCAATGACTAAAGTTCTTTTGTTGAATACTCTATAAGATTTTCCAACACTTGAATATCCAACAAAAATTCCTTCATCTGATTTTGGATCAAATTTTCCTAAGGCAGATTTTCCATTATTATGTATGAACACCTTGCAACCAAATACATGCAAATGAGACAAATTTGGTGTTCTTCCTTTTAGCAACTCATAGGGTGTTTTATTCAAATTAGATCTCACATTCACCCTATTCAGAACATAGCATGCAGTGCTAACCGCCTCAGCCCAAAAATACCTAGGAAGAGAGTATTCTGCTAACATTGCTCGGGCGGCTTCTATTAATGTTCTGTTCTTTCTTTCAACTACTCCATTTTGTTGAGGAGTTCTAGGTGCAGAAAAATTGTGATCAATCCCCTTTTCTTTACAGAAATCTTCAAATCTTTCATTTTCAAATTCTCCTCAATGATCACTTTGTATAGAAATTATTTCACATCCTAGTTTTCTTTGTATCCAAGTTGAAAAATTTCTGAATTCCTCAAATGATTCACTCTTATGAAAAAGAAATTTAACCCAGGTGAATCTTGAAAAATCATCTACTATAACAAATCCATATACCTTTCCTCCTAGACTAACAGTGCTTACTGGTCCAAAAAGATCCATGTGTAGAATTTCTAAAGGTTTACTTGTCCTAAGATCTTTAATGGACTTAAATGAGGACCTCACTTGTTTTCCTAATTGACATGCATCACACAGATGGTCCTTAGTAAAGTCTAGTTTAGGTATTCCTCTCACCAAATTCTTTTGGGTAATTTTTCTAAGATTTTTCATACTAGAATGACAAAGTCTCCTATGCCAAAGCCACGATTCATCAGAAACAGTTTTCAAACAAAAAGCAGTAGGAGATTGAATACAATTTAAATCTAGCATGTAAACATTGTTCACCCTTTTTCCATTTAAAACCATTTTTCATTTAGGCTAATTATGTAGCTAGTAGGTAAAAATTTTACATTATAGCCCTTATCACATAGCTGACTTATGCTAAGCAAATTATGTTTCAAGCCTTCAACTAATAAAACATTATCTATGAAAAAGTTTTTCAAGTTTCCAATCATACCTGATCCAACCACTTTCTTTGTGGTATTATCTCCAAGTGTAACCTTGCCTCCACTCCTGGCTTCCAGCGTTATGAATTGAGCAGTATCTCCAGTCATGTGCTTAGAACATCCGCTGTCCAGGTACCATATACTCTCACGAGGTCTTGTGTGAGAGTATACCTGCAAAATTCTCAAATGTTAGACCTGGGAACCCAAACTAGTTTGGGTTCACCTTTATGAAATTTATAATCAGATGCATGTGTGATATGTCTAGGTTTATGCATCTTAGTTCTCCACACCAAATTAGGTTTCATCTTTAAAGTGCAGGTGTGAGATATATGTCCCAAAAATCCACAATTGTTACATTTAACATTAGGAAAAATATTCCTATGTTTTCTCTCATATGATTGTCTTCTAAGGGATTTCATGAATTTAGGATAATACTTAGGATTTGTAAAATCTTCATGTTTAGGGGGGTTCCTATTATCCTCGAGAGCACTTATAGTAAGTTTATAAAATGAATTCATTTCTTCCAAGATTCGATTTGTATAATTGACTCTATATGTCTTGTGCTCAGATTCATCCTTAAATTTCTCAAATTCTTTTTCAAGTTCAGCATAGGATGATTTTAAATTCTCAAAATTTTTATTCAAGTCATCATATTCATCAAGTAGTTTCATGTGGTTGCTATCAATTAAAGCATGATCTTTCCTAAGGATTTCGTGTTCCTTATTAAGCTCTTCCAATTCTAAAACTAAACTAGCATGCATCTTTTTAGTTTTCCTATATGCATCATGCATGTGTTCAGAAACTTCAAACAATTCATTATAAGTTAAATCACATACCTCTTCTTGATCTGATTGTTCAGCTTTATCTGCCATCAAGCAAAGGTTGGTGACTTCTTCTTCTTTTTCAGTCTCAGATGAGTCTGAAGCTGAGTCCGCCCAAAAAGCCTTTTGAAACTTCTTCTTGCCCTTCTTTACCATTGGTTTCTCCTCTACCTTCTCCTTGCTAGGAGTGGCTTTGAGTTTTGGACAATCAGTCTTTATATGACCTGGTTTCCTGCATTCATAACAAATCACTTCATTAGAAACCTTGCCATTTCTATTATACTTACCTCTATTCCATTGCTGGCGTCTCTTCTGCTTCCTCTTTAAAAAGCTTTTGAATTGTCTAGTCATCAGTGCTATATCATCTTCATCCTCAGGTTGTGAGTGTTCACTTTCTGACTCTTCCACATTTAGTGCAATATTCTTGTCCTTTCTTGGTTCACCTGCATCAATCTTTCTTTGACTTACTCCTTGCTCGTAAGCAATGAGTGAACCAAGAAGATTGTCAATAGAATAAATGTTCAGATCTTTTGACTCTGTAATTGCAGTAATTTTAGCATCGTATGCAGTAGGTAAACAACGAAGAATCTTATTAACCATTTCAGCATTAGTTAATTCCCTACCAAGTGCATGCAAAGAGGTGACAATTTGAGTGAATCTTGTGTACATGTCAGATATAGATTCATTAGGTTTCATGCGAAATAGTTCGTAGTCATGTAACAAGATATTGAGCCTTGATTGCTTAACCTCATTTGTCCCTTCATAAGTAATACAAAGTCTATCCCATATGTCTTTTCCGCTTTTACAAGTAGAAACTCGCATGTAGTCTTCAGATTTTAAAGCACAAAAGAAACTATTTAAACATTTTGCATTTAATTGTGCTAAGTCACGTTCTTCTATAGTCCAATCTGCATAGGGTGTATCTACCCTAATTCCATCAACTAATCTAGTTGGTTTTGTGTAACCTTCCTGGACTAACATCCACATGCGATAATCAAGTGACTGTAAGAAAGTAGACATGCGTGTTTTCCAAAAATCAAAAGGAATATTGTCAAACAGTGGAGGTCTAGTGATAGAGTAACCCTCAGGTGTGTTTCGGTTTCCAAATGTAGCCATCTACGTTAATCAAAAAGTAGTTCAAACTTATGATTTTGAAACGGTGCTCTGATACCACTTGTTGAATCTAGTAATTAGGTTGTTAAGCCTAAGTAAATGTCCCACGGCTACCAAGAGGGGGGTGAATTGGTAGTTTTAAAAATTTTAAACCCTCTTAAAATTAAAGTTGAACCGAAATGAAATTTTCTTTTAAAGTTTGTAGAAAAATGTTTTTCAACCACAGAGTTGTTAAAACTAAAATTTAAAATGCGGAAACGTAAAAGCAGTAAAGTAAATGACACCAGATTTATAGTGGTTCGGTCTATAACCAGACCTACATCCACTCCTCAGAGGCACCCTCTGAGTATTGCACTAATACCACAAAGTGACTCTCCTTTAGCACCCACAGCAAGGCGGAGAAGCCTGTACAAAACCCTCTTTTCACCACTCCCCGGTGCGGCAGAGAACCGTCGTCCTTTTACACAATCCACAGTGCTGGCAGAGAACCGTCGTCCTTTCACACTCTCCTAGTGTGGGCAGAGAACCCTACGGCTGTTTACACTCTCCAAGTGTAGGCAGAGAACCTTCTTCCTTTTACACTCTCCTAGTGTAGGCAGAGAACCCACGTCTGTTCACACTCTCCAAGTGTCGGCAGAGAACCGGACCTTCTTGAATGATCTTCTCACAAGAACCTAGAAGGAAGAAAGAAAAGAGTGAAGAAATCCAATTTCACAAGTAGAGATTCTTACCTTAGCAATCCAAGTGAAGCCTTCTTGCTCCAATGGTAGGAATCCTCCTTTGAATGCTCTCTTCCACTCTCCCCTTGACTATTCTCTCAATAGGCACAAAGATCAATTGACAAAAAGATTGGGTGGCAGTCTAATTTGAAGTATTTATACAAAAGACAAGTAAAACCGCCCAAAAACTGCAAATTTTCAATTCTGTACGCAGTGGATCGTCCGGTACGATCGTGGATCGTCCTGGACGATTTTACTTAAACGATCTGAAACGACCCAATTTGTATATGTGTACGAAATGACTTCGTACAGATGATCGTCCTGTACGAACTAGGTTCGTCCAGTACGAACGGTTATTACAAGGTCGGTTCTAGAAACTGCTAAAAACTGTCCTAAGTCGGTTTATCGTTTGGACGAAAATATGTTCGTCTGGACGAAAATTTTCAAGAGAGTCGATCGTCCTGGACGATGATTTATTTCGTCTGGACGAAAATTTTCCAGAGCGCCCATCGCCGGGGACGATAATTTGGTTTCGTCTGGACGAAAATTTTCCAGAGAGCTGTTCGTCCGGTACGATATTTATTTTCGTCTGTACGAAAATTTTCCAGAGCGCCCATCGCCGGGGACGATATAAAAATTCGTCCTGGACGAATAGGACTTAGAAAAATTTTTCGAAGCAAGTTCCTATTCGTTCCAAATGCTCTATAGGAGATAACTGACAGATCGTCCAGTACGATATATATCGTCCTGTACGATCAGTATAGAATTTCAAGATCTCCTTAGTTTGTGTGTGAGAGATTTTATTCACTCAATTACAATCACTCCCTTTCAAAATTAATTCAAAGAAAAGACACTTCAAATAAACAAAATTTCTCATGTTGAATTTGATTTGAAGTTTTCGTAGTCTGGAGTCTGATTTTCCTGAAATGTTAGTACACACAAGAGCAAGTGCAAATCTTCTAAATTGTTAGGAGATAATTATACATCTGAATAATAATGTTTGGAATCATCAAAACTACATAAGTTGCACAAATATAAATCATTCAAATAGCAACTATTCAAACAAGCCGCCCCATGTTGGCAGAATATTCACTTCTTAAATATTTTTGAGTTGAGGCGGTTAACACAGCAAGTTATGTTCTGAATAGGATGAATGTAAGATCAAAATTAAATAAAATACCCTATGAGTTGCTAAAAGGGAGAACCCCTAATTTATCACATTTGTATGTCTTTGGATGTAAGATGTTTATTCATAATAATGGAAAATCTACCTTGAGAAAATTTGATCCAAAATCAGATGAAAGAATTTTCATAGGATACTCAAGTGTTGGAAAATCTTATAGAGTATTCAATAAAATAACTTTAGTAATTGAGGAGACCACACATGTTGTATTTGATGAATCAGAAAGTTTAGAAGAGCCAATTGTTGAAGAGGATGAGATAGAAATAAACTCCCAAAAGATTAATAAAATAAATTTGGAAGAAAATTTGGAGACAGAAAACCCATTGCCTAGAGATTTAAAATTTTCTAAAAACCACCCAAAGGAATTGATTATAGGAGAACCTAGTGAGGCTGTTAGGACTAGGTATGGACTGAACAAAGAAGTCAATCTTTCAGCCTTTATTTCATTGATAGAACTCATAAATATTGAACAAGCACTTTTTGATGAATTCTTGATATTAACTATGCAAGAAGAATTAAATCAATTTGCAAGAAATAAAATTTTGGAATTAACTACAAGGCCATAGAATCAAAGTGTAGTTAGAACTAAGTGGGTATTCAAGAACAAAATGAATGACTCAGGAGTTGTCATTAGAAATAAGGCTAGATTAGTAGCTAAGAGGTATAATCAAATTGAAGGAATTGATTTTGAGGAGACTTTTGCTCCTGTAGCTAGACTTGAAGCAATTAGGGTTTTATTAGTCTTTGCCTATTTTAAAGGATTTAAATTGTATCAAATGGATGTTAAAAGTGCATTTTTAAATGGGATAATTTAAGAGGATATTTTTGTAGAACAACCTCCAAAATTTGAAAATTCTAAACACCCAAATCATATTTTCAAATTAAAAAGGTATTATATGGTTTGAAACAAGCACCTAGGACTTGGTATGAGAGGTTGAGCACCTTCATACTTGAAAGATCTTTTGAAAAAGGAAGTGTGGACACAACTCTTTTTTTGAATAAAATTGGAAAGGATATACTCATTATACAAATCTATGTTGATGACATCATCTTTGGATCTTCAAATAAAAATCTTTGTGATGATTTTTCTAAAATAATGAGTAGTGAATTTGAGATGAGTCTAATAGGATATTTAAGTTACTTTATAGGTTCTAGCATTAAGCAAATTGAGGAGTGTACCTTTCTTAAACAGTCAAAATATGTTAAGGACATCCTCAAAAAATATGAAATGGACAATACTAAACCTGTTAATATACCCATGAGTTCTTCAGTTCAGTTGGATAAGGGCTCTAAGGGAAAATATGTTGATTAAAAGAAATTTAGAGGGATAATTAGATCTTTGCTTTATATAACAGCTAGCCGACCTGATATCATGTTTAGTATTTATTTATGTGCTAGATTTTAATCAGATCTAAAAGAATCATATTTGACAGCAGTGAAAAGAATTTTAAGGTATCTATTAGGAACTCAAAACTTAAGAATTTAGTATCCTAAGTTTAGCTCTTCATTTGAAATAATTGGTTATTCAAATTCTGACTTTGTAGGTTTTAGGGTTGATAGAAAGAGCACTTCTAGAATATATCAATTTATTAGAAATTCTTTAGTCTCTTAGTCCAGTAAAAACAAAATTCATCAGTTCTATCTACTGCTGAAGCTGAATACATTGCATTAGGAAGTTATGAGGCATAAGTACTTTGGTTAAAACAATAGTTGATTGATTTAGGATTAACTATATGCACTATTCCCATTTATTTTTATAACACTAGTGCTATTTGCATTTCAAAAAATCCTATTCAACATTCAAGAACCAAACATATAGATATCAGGCATCATTTCAAAAGGGATCATGTATCCAAAGGAGAAATTGAACTCATTCATGTTACAATAGAAAATTAACTTGTAGAAATTTGTACAAAACCACTTGCCTTTGATACTTTCAGTACATTAAGAACAAGGCTTGGTGTGATTGATTTGAATGCTTAATTAAAGTGATTCTACAATATTGATGTATGTTTTTATTAGTGTGTTGTGAGTTTTTTGATTTTGTGCTTTTTCTGTTTTTTTTTCTTTTGTTTTGTTTGTGTTTATTTTTGCGAACATCTATATATTTTGTTTTTGTATTTTATCACATCTAGATTCATAATTTTGAGTGTTGTCTTAAAAACTTATAAGTGTGAAATTCATATGTATAAAATTCATTTCATACAGGACGAATTGTGTTGTGTATTAACTGTCGGATTTAAACAGTTTGCATATAATTTTTCAATTTTCATTTCACTGTTTGAATGTATAATCGTCACGATCGTCCAAACAATGTGTATTCAATCGTATGTACGCATGAAAGTAGTTATATGGATAAGATCAAATTAATTATTCCTGATCGTATGTACGAACCTTTGGTTCGTACATACGAATACGTGGCATTTCAATGTGGGGGACGTTTCAAACTGTCATAAAAAAAAGATCTTAAATTTCTGATATGTACGATCGTCTTTGTCAAAAGTCTATACCAAAAGTCTTTGTCAAAAGTCAAAAGGATGCCTCGTAACTTGTGTGAGTACGAAAAGTCATTTCACTTTTGAACTCACTCGTTCGTCCATACAAAATATTTTTTGTATGTACGAACCATAAATTGTACGATACGAAATTCTTTTCGTCTGTACAAATTCTTGTTTTTTCTTTAAATTGAAGAGTTTTGAACTCAAATTTCATCACTTAAAAAAAAATCCCTTTTAAACCTCTATTCCCCTAGATCTTCTCCATGGCTAGTTCAAGCAAAAGATAAAAGATACTTGCTAAGGGACCCCCCAAAGACATTGGTGAAAAACTTTCTGTCCAAGGCAAATGAAAAATCCTTCCATAGATTTGCTTCTGCCAAAATCACTCCCTCTAGAGTCCTTCTCCAGGAGCAACTCACTTTCAAAGCAATGCACCTTTTTGCTTCCACCCAATTCGGCCTTATCCTCACTCTTATCCATTCTACAATAAGGAGACCTTCCACTACTTTCTTGCCAATATGTCCTTTAACTCTGACCAATCTGTGGTTAGGCCTTATATTTTTAAAAAGAAAGTAGAAATCACTAAAGAAGACTTGGAAATTTTTCTGAACTTAAGAACTCAAGGGATTAGGGCCCACACTTTGACCTCCTCCACTCACTATGACTAGACAACAATAAATCAAGTAATTAGAGGATGTAGAGGAGTAGGTCATATGCCTAAGGTAGCCACTCTTAATCGCAATGCCCGTATCATCCAGCATGTTCTTCGTACGTCCATTATTCCTAAAGCTGGTGATCGAGTCAATATCATACCTCTTCTTTCTACAGTGACCTATATGATTATGTCTAACCAACCTATAGATGAAGCCCAACTGATCATTGACTACATTTATAGACTTTCTGAGATTGGTCATGTCACCCACAAAAGAAAGAAAAATATAGCCTTAGGACATCTAGTGACCTATATTTTGGAGAAAAAGTATGATCTAGTCCATCCAGTTCAAAATCTAGAGGATCCTCTCTACTACAATAATGAATCTTTCGAGCGATCTTTAATAAAGATGAACAATATGAACAAAATATTATTAGTGACTCAGAGGAGGAAATGGGAGCACCTCCACCTCCATTTGCTGGTGAACCAAATGTTTAAGATTTGGTTCACAGGTTTGATCATCTTGAGTCTCATTTTTATCAATGCTTTGATCAAATTGAAACTCATCTACAAATGCAGGATGCTCAGTACCATCAGGATATGAGTTGGATGTGAGAGCAAATAGATGGTATAAACTCAAATATGACTATGATGAGTAGTTATTTTAACTTCTACAACCAGCCACCTCCTCTAGATCAGGGTCCCTTAGAGTGATCACTGTAGTTCTTTATGTTTTTCAAATGTGATGTGATGTGATGTCAGTTATGCTTTTATGATTTATGTGTTAGTTGGTTATATGTTTGTATTGATATCATTTTTGCTCAAATGTATCATCTTCTATCAATGATATCAATAAAAGTTATCATGTCTTGTTTTATAATCTTTAATTTCATTTCAGAAATGTGTTTTGGCATGTATGATCTTCCTCAAAATATTTAATCTCACAAGTGCTATATCTTGAATTGCAACTCAAAATTAAATTCATTAGAAAATCTAATTTTTCATATTTTAAGCTGTGATTATAACTTGATCTAGTTAAGAATATCAATCTAATGTTTCTTGTTAGATTAATATAAATTTTATATTATTATTGCAATTATGATGTTTTCTTATTTTTATATTTTTCTTATCAATTTAAATTTTGTTGTACTTAGAAAAATTTGAGATTTCAGATTATTGATTTTGAAAAGATCAAGATTACTCTTGAAACTATACAAATATACAAAAATCAAAAGAATGTGCAATAGTATGCAATTTAAAAAAGATGCACAAAATAAGCCCACATGTAAAAAGATGCACAAAAATGTGCCACAAATATTGAAAAGATGCTTAAAGCGCCACATGTGATAGTTAATTCTTTTTTCAATCTTTCAATCTTCTAATTTAAATTGATCTTCTGTACAATTTTACTTCGTATTGACATTTAAAAAAATATAGAAATTTTACATTCATCTACTTTGCAAAAATTTTGTTTATTTCATTGTCTAAATTGATTCATGTTTTTGATATTTTTTTCTTGTCAATATTATATCTCTTCTTAAATCATATGAATCCTTCTATTTCTCTAATGACCTTTAATTGTCTTTGCAAATATATCTCAATCTTTTTAAATGATCAATTATCAAAGGATTATCATATGACTTCTTATATTTCTATTTTTTTTCTTCTTCTCTTTTTGCTGTTGTCAAAAAGTGGGAGAAAATATTATTCATAAATTTTATTCGTAATGTTGCATTTATCCCAGGACGATGCTCTTTGGACTCATGCCTTGTTTGGTTTGTCCAGACGATTTACCTATGTAATCTCAGGACGATGTTCTCCGGACCCATGACTTGAATTATTCATCCAGATGATTTACCTAGTTCAACCTAGGATGATGCTCTTTGGACTCATGCATTGTTCGGTTCGTCCAGTTGATTTACCCAGTTCGTCCAAGGACGATGTTCTCTGGACCCATGACTTGAACTATTCGTCCAGACGATTTACCTAGTTCATTCTGGGATAATGTTCTCTGGACTCATACCGTGTTAGGTTCGTTTAGACGAACTTGTACATTCATCCCAGGATGGTGTCCTCTGTTGCTTAAACATATGGATCATCCTGCAATTTAGTCCCAACGAACCCTTGATATAACTGTTCGTATCGGATGAACTTAGTTCATACAAGATGATTATCAGGTACGAAGTTATTTCGTCCCAATGCACATAGGGTTCGTACACAATAGTTTTTACACTATTTGAGAGATTGAAGGAGAGAGTGTGAGAGAGTATTTGAAGGAGATTTCTTACCACTAGAGCGTGAAGGATTCACTTGGTACTCAAAGGTAAGGACCTTTATTTTTGAATTGTGATTACTTCACTCTTCTCTCTTGTCCTTCCAGATTTCTCATAAGAAGATATTTTCAAGGAGATCCGGTTCTCTATCGACATTCGAGAAGTGTTAACAACAAAGGGCACTCTACCTACACTTGGAGAAGTCTGAAACAATGAATGGTTCTCTGCCTACACTTGGAAAAGTGTGAAAGGATGAATGATTCTCTGCCTATACTTGGAGAGTGTGAATAACGGGAGGTACTTTGCCTACACTTGGAGGGTGTAAAAGGATGACAGTTCTCTGCCGCACCAGGTAGTGGTGGAAGAGAGTTTTTTTGTAAAGGCTTCTCCGCCTTGCTATGGGAGCAAAAGGAGAGACACTAAGTGGTAATAGTGCAATACCTAAAGTGGGACACTTCAGGGAGTGGATGTAGGTCGTGTTTGACCGAACCACTATAAATTTTATGTCTTTTATTTTCCTCTGTTTTTTACTTTACTTTTTCTGTTTGAAAGTGTGGTTGAAAAATTATTTTTATAAAAAATTCACTAAACTTTTTATCGGTTCAAAAAGAGGCATAATTTTTAAATTACCAATTCACCCCCCCTCTTGGTTAGCTGCTGGGATATAAGCTTAGATCTAACAACCTAATTCATACTTATCAAAGTTTCAACATGCATTACTGACATGGATGTTCATATGCATTTCATTTTATTATTTTTTACCTTTTTATGTCTTGTAGCCCAACCCATCCCAAAAGGACCGTCTCCATACAATTTAATTTAGGGTTGATGCTTATTTTTTCAAGATTTCATTAAAAAAACTCCACTTTAGAAACTTTTCGTACTAGCTGAGAAAGAAAAAATAAAAAAAATACCGATAAAGATGAAATTGATTTGGAGGATGATGTTTCTTTTTATGAGTACAAGATATTCCCACATGATGCGGAAGCCAAAAACTAGTATGCAAATGTCCAAGAAGTAGAACAGTTGAAGTTAAAAGAACTAAAGCTAGATGAAAAGCTAGGTTTAGGAGATATTGGTTTCAACTTATACATAAATTCCATCAACTTCCAACTTTGTTTTACAGCATATAGCTATTATGCATATTTTTAAAATTAATGCATATTGCTCCACATTATTTACATTTTTTAAATTAGTGCACATTTGTGAATACTAAAATTAATGCATTTTTAAAATTAATGCACATTTTTAAGGTTCAAATGCTGCATATTGGCATCATATTTTTTATGTATTTTTTGCATTTTTATTGTATTTTATTGCATATTTACTGTTTTTTTATTGAGTATTTATTGCATATTTATTGCTTGTTTTGTGAGTTGCTTCAATGTTTTTATTGCGTATTTACTTTTTTTTTGTTAAGTATTTACTATTTTTTTGTTGTGTATTTACTATGTATTTTCTGTGTATTACTAAATGTTATCTGTATTTTTAAAATTAATGCACATTTGCAAACACTAAAATTAATGCATTTTAAAAATTAATGCACATTTTTATTGTTCAAACACTGCATATTGGCTTGATATTTACTATGTATTTTTGCATTTTTACGACACTTCTATTATGCATTCACTATGTTTTACTACTTATTTATTGTATTTTTTGCTAAATATTTACTATGTATTTTGCTGCTTATTTAGTGGGTTTTTCCTTTATTTTTACTACATATGTACTAGATTTTTGTTGCATAGTTGCTGCATTTGTATTTGTTATGTATTTACTACATATTTATGGCATCTTTACTGTGTATTTACTGCTTATTTTTGAATTATTTACTTCTATTTATCAGTAAGTGTATTAGAATGAGAAAGAAGCATACGAGGCTTACTGTAATTATGTCCATAATATTAGTTTTAGTGTGGCCAAATCCCAAAAAAATAAAATGTAAGGATTTTGTTTATTCAAAAGCTGGTTTAAATAAGATGCTTATTCTTAATTTTCAAATAAAATATCTACACTAAAACTGGTTGTCCAGCTATGATTAGGTTTATAGTAGTTGAAACTAGATATTGGAAGGTGAAAATATTTATTGAAAGCCACAATCATGATTTGTCTAAGCTAGAATACTGGCATCTTCTTAGATCATGTAGGAATGTGTATGATGATAAAGCTTCAATTTTTAAATCAATGATATAAGTTGGGATAAGAACTATTTATGTATTTTCCAACCTTGTTGATGAAGTTGGAGGTATCCAAAATATCAGATTCTCTAAGAGGGATAATTACAACTTTAATAAAAAAGATAGAAAATAAAAGATTGAATTTGGGGACACTAATACTTTGATTCAGTTATTTAAAGATTGTCAAGTTTATGAAAACATATTTTCTTAGGATGTCCAAATTGATACATTTGATTGATTGTTAATTTTTTTAGGCTGATGGGATATGTAGGATAGATTATGTCTTCTTTAAAGATGCGATAATTTTTTATACTAGTTATAGGCTTAATAAGTATAATTTAGTATGCACTATTTATTGGGGTTAGTAATCATTAGCAAAATATTTTTCTTGGGATGATCTTCTTGTCAGAAGAGATCTTAAGTCATTTATATGATTGTTCATAACTTTTGTATGAATAATAGGTGATATATATATCTAAAAATATTATTACAATAAATATCAAGTAATGATTTGGGCCATTGAAGTTATATTACCTTACACTTATCATATACTATGCCAATGGCATATCCATCAAAAGTGACGTGCATTAATAACAACAATAAAGTCAAAGGCCTCTTCAATAAGTGTTTAAGCAAATGAGACTTTGAGGAGAAGTTTGAGAAAACATGGGCTAAAATAATCATAGAAGGGAACCTCCAAAATTATGGTTGTTAGGAGGAACTTTATAGGATAAAGTGTAAGTGGTCAACTATATTTAATGAAAAATATTTTAACATGGACATTATATCCACACAACATAACGAGTCTACTAATAATATGTTTCATAGCATTCCTAAGCCCACAAGTTCTATAGCTTATTTTTTTCTTAGTTTAGAGAAGGTGATGAGGACTTGACAATAAAATGAACAAGATGAGGGTTATAATTGTAGCTAGTTTGAAATAGAACCTGAAATAAAAAGCAACCCAATATTAAAGCATGCTGCTTAATTTTATTCAATGAAATTATATTCATTTTTTGAAGAAGAATTTTTGTAGGGTTTGGGTGGATTGAGTATAAAGTTTGTGTCAAGTGATTCTTTCAAGTTTTTTGTCTATTAAAATAGGGATCATCTAATCCTTAGGTTATTGATTTTGATGAACAAGATGGAAGCATTTAATACACTTGTAGGAAGTTTGAAATGATGGGTTTATTATGTTCTCACTACATGAGGATTTTGAGTTAGATAAATATTATAAAAATCCTTAAGAAGTACTTACCATTGTGATGGTCAACAAGAGCTCAAAAAGATATATATTCAGGTCGCATGTTGATAGGATCTTCTCTAAATAATTCTTATGATAGTAGTGGATTCATATTCATAAGCCATATGAGAAGTTTGCATATCAAATTAGCACATGAGCATAGTGGAATGAGGAGGTTGAATAATACATGTTGGCTATGATGAAGGAATTCAATATTGGAGTACCCTCCACTCCGTAATCAGCTGAGTATATTAGGATGATGATGGATATTATTGATTTAGAGCAATAAAAGCAATAAGTTTATTAATGATGATTGATTATTAAAGTAAAATATTAATTGTACTTAATTTATTTCTAATTATTAAATGTTAAATAAATCATTTTTATATATTTATCTGTTAAAAAAATGATTTGGTTTGAATGATTTAAATCTCAAACTACTCATTAGAGATTTAATTGTAACTTTGTAAGGAAATTTTTTTGCTATTTTTTAATTAAAAAACTATTTATATTGGAAAATTACTTTAGATTTTATTATATTTAAAGCAAATTAAACCCAATATTTACTACGCATTCATTACTTTTTTGTTGAGTATTCACTATATTTTTTATTGTGTAATTATTATGTATTTGATGCATATTTATTGTGTATTTAGTGTGTATTTGTTGTGTAATTATAGCTTATTTATTGCATATTTTCTAATTTTTTTTCTTTTCAATTCTGGTATGTATATCTTGATATTTGCTTGCTTGGGTTTCCTGCCATGAGTAATAATTTGTGTTTGATGTGGTTGAATTGGGTGAAGTTTGGTACATTCTTTTATGGTAGTTCTGTATTACTAGTTTAATAGCTTTCATTATTGTCTTTATGTTGGTACGCGTATCTCTTTTGTTTGATTGTCTTGGAGTTGGGTTAGTTGAAGGGGGTCATTTGGTTCAATCTTTTATTGATGGTCCTTTATTTGTAGTTTGATTGATTTTATTTTTATCTGTATGTTATCTTTTAGAGGCATATGTCAACCATCTTCTCTGTATAAGCTATTTGACAATTTACTTATTCCCTTACCTGTTATTGAATGGATTGTGTGGTATTTACGAATATTCCAACTGAGAATTTTATACTTATTTGTTACATATTTATAAATACTCAACGAATACCCAGCAATCCTAACAGTTCGAACTCCCCATGTAATAATTAGTCGATTATTGGATAGCTGAGCAGGTTTTAGTGAGCTTATGTATATGTATCAATAAAGGTAAAACTAATACAAATGCTTCAACTGGTTTAACTAGTGCAAATAGTCAAGATTCCCTAATCAATGAGAATGAAAAATATTTAAAAATTTTAGTGTAAAAGGAGAACATCTAAAAAAATTTTAGTTTAGTGGAGAGATTTTCCACTAATACTAGTAAAACTGATTTGTTTCAGTTGGGAATAATGGGTTAAAATTCTCCAGGTACTACTTCATGACATACTTTCACTATCATATTATTCATATTGCTTTTATTCAATTGTGCAAAAAGTATAACCCACATGAACGTGAATGTTCTTGCCTATTTTCTGTCACTCTATAACGAATGGGAAACAAATGGCGTTCAAAAGAACATACATTTTGATAGGGCTGAGACTGTAATACTTGACAAGAATAACATTATTGTAAAAGTAAATCAAGAAGTACTCCCATGAAGAATTTATCAAGGATGAGCTCTTTCATTCAATAATATACTTAGGTTATCTTATAATTGTGCTTAGAAGACACCACAAGCTTACAAGTTTTATTTTTAAATTTGATTTGTAGCTCTTTCGAGAAGTAGTGAGCTGAAGGTACCTTAAGGACCTTATAAATATTTTTCTAATTAATGATTAGGCCCCTCTGTAGATAAAAAATAACTAAATGTTATGCTAATAATGGACTATAGAAAACGAACATGATAAGTATTTCAATGCCAAGTATTTGTTTCACACTTTCTACAGTTCATTATAACAATTGTTAAAAATTCTCTAATTTTTTCATAAGAACGTGTAAATTCAACTGTAATAATAGCTTTGTTCTATATGAAAATAAAAGCAACTTGAAATTGATGTCAAGTAAAATGAATTATTCAGGGTTGACAAGCATAAGCTTAAGAAAGAGAATGATGTTATGTAAGAATGAAAGTTCGTTAGGGATGTTAAGCCCTATAGAACTGGCCCGAGGCTAACCAAGAGGGGAGGGGGTGAATTGGTATTTAAAAATTTCTTTTAGCAAAAAGAACGATTATCACAAATCAAATCAGCACAAAAACAAGTGCGGAAGAAAATAAATGCGGAAGCAGTAAAAACAAGAACACAAGGGTTTATAGTGGTTCGGTCAACTCGACCTACGTCCACTCCCTGGAGGCGCCCTCCTAGTATTGCACTACCAATGTGACTCTCCTTTTGGTCCCACAGATAGGTGGAGAAGCCCTCACAAAAACACCTCCTTTTTGCCACACCCGGCAAGGCAGAGAACCTAACTCCTTTTGCTTCCTCCTGAAGCAGGCAGAGAACCACGATCACTTGCTGAAACTTACCTCTCCCAACCCTTCCAAGGACAAGAGACTCTAGGGAAGAAGAAGTGGAACAATGCTTGGAGCAACCCTTGTGAATCCCCTCACAAGCTCCCCCTCACAAGATCCCCTCTCTCTCTCTCTCTCTCTCTCTCTCTCTCTCTCTCTCTCTCTCTCTCTCTCTCTCTCTCTCTCTCTCTCTCTCTCTCTCTCTCTCTCCTTTAGGTTTTCTCAGGTCAAGTCAGCAGCCAAGGATATTAAAAAATGTTGAACAAGAGCTCTTAAATAGAAGAGCTTCAAAGGAGCTCATTAATTGCAAGTTGCCGACTTTATCGTCCAAGACGATATGGAAATCGTCCTGGCCGATTAGTAAAAATCTCATAAGATCGGCCAGAGCATCACCTTGAATGCAAACTGGACGATTGAAAATTTGCTTAATCGTCCCGGACGATCTCACGATCGTCTCGGCTAATCAGTTCAAATCAGAGGAAAATCATCTAGTGCATCGCCCTGAATGCAAACTGGACGATTAAAAATTTGCTTGATCATCCCGAACGATCTCATATTTGTCCCGGCCGATCAGTTCAAATCAGAGGAAAATCATCCAGAGCATCACCCTGAATTTGATTTGGTCGATATTCATCGTCCAGAAGCAACTAAGGATTTTTTAATAGATCAGCATGGCCGATCCTTTGATCATCCCGGACGATGTGATCGTATCAATCATCCTTAATTACTTCCTTGATTCCCGGATTAATTTAGGCATAATTATGTGATATCGTCCAGGCCGATCTCATGATCATCCTGGCTGATTTTCAAAAATACAGAATACCTAAACTGATCATGGCAGCAAATTATTTCTGTATTGAGCATATCGTCCTGGCCGATACAGGTATTGTCCAGGACGATAAGTTAATTACGGCTGCCTTAACTAAGAAATCCTGATTAGATCTTCTGTTTTAAACTCGATCGTCCAGGACGATATAAATGTCATCCGGGCCGATGTGAGTAAAAACACAAGTTCTAAATCACTCAAGTGTGTGTGTAGGGTTACTTAACATCAGTCACTTCAAATAATTACAATTGACTCAATAAAGAAAAAAGAAAATTACAGACTGACTCAACCATGATTTACCTAATCTTGAGTTGATTTTGATTTCTGTCCGATCTTTGAGTCCTGAAAAATCAGTAGAAAAAGGCAGTCGTAGTGAAACAAGATTTGTTTGCTATCATCAAAATCATAATCCAAAAATATGTTTGTAACAAGAATGATGCTTTATTTTTACTGCGTGTTCAATGCATATTTATTGTGTATTAAAAACACATTTATTATGTATTTATTGAGTATTTACTACATATTTAATGCATTTTTTATGCATGTTGGCAGAGTATTTGGTGTGTTATGGATGTGTATTTAGTGCATATTTTATTACGCATTTTCTGCATATTGAGTATTAATGTGTATTTGATGAATAAATTGCAACATAAATAACATGATAGTGCAAGTAAGTCCAGAAGCACTCCAGTGATAAATTGATCAAAGATGGGTACTTTGCTTTTAAGAATGTACCCATGTTATCTTGTAATTGCGCTCATAATAAGGGACCATCGGTGCCTAGTTTTTTATTTTTGGATTTGTTTTGTTGCTCTTTCGAGCAATAGTGAGATGTACCTTATGAACCTTGTAAACCTTACTTTATTAATGTGCTTGCATGGCTTGTCCAACTTCTTTTTGTTCTTGGTTTTAGAGTTTATGCATTTCTGTAAGTATATCCTAGATCTATGCTTTGGTAATTTTAACATTGTCTTTTGTATTTGGTGGGAGCAATTCTTGTTCTACTATGGGAGGTTTTTTGCTTGGAAGTTGTATATGGGTAATATAATTTCTTGTTACTTTGCTCTTTATTTAGTTCATTTCCGATTATACCTCTATATTATTTTGTTCTTTAGTTTTTTATTTTGCAGCCTTATTTATCTTCAGGCGGATTTACTTATGGTTGTGGCCAAGTTTTTTTTTTTTGTAGAAAGATTGTGCTTCATGTTCTTATATGTTTCTTTCTTTTATGGATGCATGTCAATAGCATCATTAGCATGTTACTAGGTTATCTTGTATTTTGGCTTAATGGGACTATCAGCTCGTAGGTTTCTTTTGCTTTGTTAGCTCTTTTGAGCATTAGGGAGCTGAGGGTCCCCCTTAAACACTTCGTAACTTCTTTTTATTTTAACGTATAGGCCTCTCGGTAGGTTTCAACAAAAAAAAATCCTAAACCTTGAAACCTAAACCATATCTATTAATACTAAAAAATACTAAACCCTAAGAACACTAACACTAAGAACTCTAAACCCTAAAATCTAAAAATCCTAAATGCTTTCCCTAAAACCTAAACTTTAAACCCTAAAGACTAAACATAAAAATCTTAAACACTAAAACCTTAAACCCTAAATCCTAAACCCTAAACTATAAACACTAAAAGCACTAAACCTTAAATCCTAAACCCTAATACCAAAAATATAAACCATTAATCCTAAATCCTATGTATTTATTGTGTACTCATTGAGTATTTAATATGTATTCACTACATATTTGATGTGTATTTACTACATATCAGATGAGTGTCGGCTGAGTATTTTATGCATTTTGGCTGCATATTTACTGAGTATTTGCTTAAACCCTAAACCCTAAACATTAAAAAGTAGACCTAAAATCTAATTTGTGATTCATAAACTATAAAATCATTAAAAATCCTATACCCTAAAAACTTTAAACCATAAACTCTAAAAAACCTAAACCCTTTCCTTAAATCCTAAACATTAAACACTAAACTATAAACTCTATTCTTAAACCCTAAAAACCCTAAACACTAAAAATACTAAACCATAAACTCTACCCTAAATCCTAAACCTTAAACAATAAATCCTAAACTCTAAAAACCGTAAACCCTATCCTCAAACCTTAAACCCTAAAAACCCTAAACACTAAAAACATATAACCCCAAATTATAAAAACCCTAAACCTTTCCCTTAAACTCTAAACCCTAAACGCTAAAAATTCTAAACAGTATACCCTAAAAACCTAACCCTATTTCTCGAAATCATAAACATTATACACTAAATGCTAAGCACTAAACCCTAAAAAAACCTAAGCACTAAAAACATTAAACCTTACAAAACCTAAACTCTATACCTAAACATAAACATTCTAAACCCTAAGACCCTAAACATTAAAAATAGTAAACCCTAAATTGTAAAACTCTAAACACTAAACCCTATATTCTAAACCCTAATCCCTATAACATAAATAATAAACCCTAAACCCTCTATTTTTATTACGTATTAAATGAGTATTTAATTCATATTTTATGCATACTTAACAAGTATGTTCTATATTTTTGTTGCATATTAATTATGTATTCATTACATATTTATTGAGTAATTACGGAGTATTTAGTGCATATTATATGCATATTGGATGCATATTTACTGGTATTTAGTGTGTATTTTATGCATATTTATTATGTATTTAGTGAGTAAATGTATAATTCAATTTTGTTGGTTATATTAGAGTTAGGCATCTGGATTTGTTTTTTATTTGTTGTGTATCTGCTACGTAAGAAAAGTTTTCTCTAATTTTCATCACTAAATAGTTTTACCAAATTTTTTATATTACATATTATTCAAGTTATATTTTACATAAAATTTAATCAAAGAATAAGTAAAACCAATATATAATTTTACAAGTTCTATTTTATTGAAGTTGTAAAAATTATATTTCAACAATTGCATATATGTTGCATAACTAATACATATCTGATGTGTATCTACTGCGTATCTTCTACGTATATGCTTCGTATAAAATAAAATTTTCTTATATTTTGATTTGGAATTAATTTTACCAAATTTTAAAAATTTTATAAAATTAAATTGTAATCTAATTTTATCTTGTATTTTATATTAAAATTTAGCATGCTATTATAATTATGCCAAGTTCTATTTTATAAAACTTGTAAAAACTATATTACAATGGTTGCATATACGGCGTATCTACTAATCTGTTCCGTATATTTGCAAAACTAATGAGTATAAACTAAGTTTTTTTGCATTTTCATCAATAAATAATTTAATAATTATTTTTGCTTAATTTTCATATTATATTTTGTAAAAAAATCGAAGAATGACTAAGTAAAACTATTATACTAAAAAAATTAATCAAACTATGTGCATTGTGCAATTCTATTTTACAGACTAAGTAAAAACCTATATTCAAAAAGGTTTATTTTAATGATGAGCAAAATAGTGTGTGCAAAAATTTTGCCCTATATTTTGACATTTCTTCTTGCCAATTTTACTTTCAACCCAACTGGTGTTGCTTTCAAGAAAAATCTTTTCCATGTATTTGCAGATAAACATTCCACAATTGATATTATTAGTCTAAGTTGGCTCACTATTGATAGGATGGACCTTCCATTATCGGATATCAGTATCAAAAGCCTTCTTCGTGTCATCATGTAAGTTTTAATCTGAACAATACAACAAAAATATATTAGTTAAGTAGTAACTTTTAAAAATTTTAATATTTGCTCTCACACTTACAATCTTTGGAAGAATTTGCTTATACTGGGGGTCGGGTAAATAATCATAAAATTTTTTCCTCTCTTTCTTCAGCATCCCAATCAAAAGGGTATAGTACCCACCGTGAATGATTGGTTAAAGTAGAAGGTTGAATGACTTAACAACAACATTGGTGATATGTTCGACATATAAAGTTGTAGTTGGGTCAATTTGCTTGTAATTCTACAATAAGTTAAAATTAGGACATGAAAAATGAAACAACTAAAAATATTATATTGAAATTAAACATGTATACTAAGATAATGCATTGGCTAGACGTATAGAAAGTTATGGTACTTGTCAGAGCTAAGCTTATTCTTCTCATTTAATAATAGGGCGAAGACATCTACATGATTATTGTCAAGTTATTTATCTGATATTTTTTTTCAACACCAACTTCATAAATTATGATGTTCCTAGAAGAAAATATTTTATCAGACCTACAACAAATAAAATATGCATTAAATACTTTGAAAAATGCATAAAATATGTAGTAATTATGGAGTGAATAATGAGAAAATACATTGTAAAAATGAATTATATACTCAATAAATATGCACTAAATATACAATAAAATTACAACAAATATGCAGTAAAAATGTAGAAAATACGTAGCAAATATGCAGTAAAAGTATAGTACATATTAGTAAACATAATAAAAATGCAATAAATATGTAGAAAAAATGCAGTATATACTTTGTAAATATGCAGTAAAATTGCAATAAAAATGCAATAAACATGTAACACAATTGGAGTAAATAATATTGTGTTGCAGAGTTAAATTACTTGTTAATAAACTTTTTAAAGCATTCATCCAAAAATAGTATCTTCTCATTACTCAACATCTACTTGCCTTTGTTTTCCATTCTTATACTTATAGGTTAATTTAGTATTTGAACGTCTTCAATTCTGATTGGTTGGGTAGGGGTCGCTATTTTTTATTCTTCCCATCCCTCCTGCTCTTAAACATTACCAATTCCTTTTCTAGCTCACTAGCAACTTTCTCTTTATTGATTTTAGGAATAATAATTTGTTTGTGTGGGGCTACCTGCTTGATTTGAAGTAGAGCATGTATTGCTTCAGTTGGGATGGATTATTGGCAGGATGTGGATGATGGACTAGGCTGTTGCTTAGCATACATTTTTCATTTAGCAATGTTGTGGTTGAGCTTGCCATGAATTAATTCTACTCTTTCATCTAGATGCTCAAATCTCCTACTCAACCAACCTTCAAGTTCGTGGAAGAACTTTGTGTAGGTATCCTAAATTGATTTCATCATTTTCTTATGGAGAACATCCAATCATGAGCTGAAGTTGGAAAGTGTGCTTGTTGAGGAGATTGGGACTAGGGGGTGGGGGGCTTAGTGGGGAGGAGGGCAGTTTGATTAGGAGAATGAGGTATGTGGGTGGGGAATTTTATTTTTGTTGTTGGGGAGGGTATTTCTTGATGGGAAGGAGGTTTGATAGTTTTGGATGCCCATGCAAGCTTCTTCCTCCTTGGTAACACCCTAGAGGGCATTAAAAATCTACAAAGAATTTATTTGTTAGTAAATCCTCATTCTTCTTAGTGGTATTAATTAAAATTTAAAACATGATAAATATGTATAAGTACATGTCTTTTCTTTAATTAAATAAATTTATTAGAGGTCTTCACAAAATTATATACAAAATTATCACCATAATGAAGGAAATAAGCCATTTGGTCAGGGTGGATAGGGGAATAAATTTAAGTGTGCTCCCGAAACCAAATATGCATAAGATCAAATTTAAATTTAGCAAATAAATTAGTAAAATGAAATAAAAATTATAATGAAGATCTTAGCACTTACAATTAATAGAGGCACAAAACTATTGATGTAACCAACTGGCTTGTGCATTGAAATCTTCTTGGAGATTTTATTAAACTTTTCAACAAAAAATTTCCTAATGTTCCCCACCTAATTAATTGATAAAAATTCATATACATTATTTGATATTGTAGGGAGCCTCCTAGGGGTGTTAAAGTTATTAAGTTGGAAAAATAAATTTGAAAATAAATACATTTGGGTTAGGGTTTGTTTATTCAACTCCAACATTTCACTCTTTATTTGTTTTTGATGAGACTCTTATAGGTGCAGAGGTAAGCCAGGAGATCTGTTCACTTATGTTTGTAAGAATAGTAAGAAGGACCACTTTATTAACTGTGAATGGTGTAATATGAACTTTTATTATAAAATATTATCTTGGAATATCCCACAGTTGGAGGAGCTGATAAATAAGTGGGACGTTATACTAAAGAGTAGAGAATTTCAAAAATGGGTAAATGTTTAATCACTTTAAGGTTTCCTCCACATCAGGGTGTATTTTCTCCATAAAAGAATCACAGATTTTTTGGAAGGTTGATACATATCATTGAAAAGTGAGAGGTCAAACTTAGAATTAAAAAATTAAACAAATAGAGACGTGAGATAAGAAAAAATATTTTGAGTTCCTAGTGAGAGAAAATCTCATTTTCTAGTGAGAGAAAATTTCAAATATCTTGAAAATTTATGTTCCCGGTTTTGACTCCCTCCGTTCAAGAGCTGACTGTGGGTCATGGCGGTAGATGGCCGGCGGCCATCATTGGTGGCGGCGACTGAAGATAGAGTAGAAATGGAAGAAACGAGGCAAATCCTGAATGAAGACGTTTGTCGGAGCAATGGTGTGAGGAAATCGCTAACTAATCTTGTGATCAGAGCTGCAACTGGTCCTTTGGTTATCAGGGACAATGTGCTTGAGGTTCCGAAGAAGATAGCTTATGTGGAAGGAAAAGGTAAATCTGTTGTTTGTGAAAATGAGATTCAAACCCCAAGGGTTACCAGGAATTCTAAGGAGAAGTTGAATGTTGATCCATCGGCTTCCTCTTCAGAAATGAAGATTTATGTTAACAGGTTCATAAATTCAAATGCAATCTCAGGACCTGTCCTTGAGATAAATGCAAATTCTGTTTTCCTTGTTAACAGAAATTTACATTTTGAAGATAGCTTAATCACAAAGAAGGTTGGGATGGTGGATAAGGTGAATGAAGTAATGCCAGCAGGATTGGTATTAATGCTGATAATAACCAGTGGAAGAGAAAACCATACATAATGCTGGATTTTAAAGATGAAGACAGAGTTCTTGCTGAAGATGGCATTGCTGTGAAGATGAAGGAAGATGCTAAAATGGTAAATGCTGAAAGGCTAAAGAATTCCTTAGTTATTAATGTCTTTGGAAAGGAGATACCTGCACATGTTGTTGCTTGGGAAGTAAGGAGGCAATGGAAGCTATTTGGAAATTTTCATTTCACAACCTTGGGAAAGGGTTGGTTCTTATGTTCTTTTGAAACTAAAGACATGATGGAAGGAGTGTTGTCGAGTGGTCCCTGGTTTGTTAACAGCCACATAATAGGAATGGAGAAATGGACTATTGAATTCTCTACACTTTCCTTGAAGGGTCTCACATCCCCTATATGGGTAAGGTTGCCTCACTTACCCCTTCACTACTGGGATGAAATCAATGTGGCTAGGATTGCTTCAGAAATTGGTAGGCCAATCATGATGGATGGAAACATGTTTCAATGGGGGAAGAGGGAATTTGCTTGAATTTGTGTGAGGATCAAGTTGGATCAGCAACTCCCCTTAGGTGTTTGGGTGGAGAGTATCTTAGGAAGATTTTTTCAGAAATTTGAATACGAGAAGATCTCTACATTCTGCTATGAATGTGGGTTGATAGGACACATGAAAACAGTGTGTAAAAACATGAAGAAAGATATTATGGAAAAGGCTGCTGAGAATGGGAATCAGAGAAAAACTACTGTTACAGAAGATGTTGTAGGATTGGAAGATGAATCCACTTATGGGCCATGGATAATGGTTAAGAAGAAAAACAATACAAGAACAGGGAAATTGAAGGAGAATAATAATATATCAAGTAGTCATTGGAGAAAAACAGATTTGGAGCGCAAGGAGGAAGCTGCTGTAAATTCTGTGAACAATGAGGATGTGAAAGTTGGAACTATGGCTACTGTTAATCAACTGAAGAAAGGAATTGATCAATCAAAAATTGAAAGACAATTCAACAAGGTGCAGGATTCAACAGGTGCTGATGTAGAATTGGTGGTTCGTAGATCTCTTGAAAATGCAGTGAACTCCAGGGAAGATGTGAATAATGAAAATTTTCAAACAAAATTGTGGAAGAACAGAGAAATTCTGATGGTAATCTGGAGGTTGATTCAACCAAGGAATGAGCTATATGTGAAGGTAACAAATTTGAATTGCTGAATTCTTTAAGTGAAGAAGGATATAGTGGAGATATCTGTGGGGTAAATTCATTTGATGGGGAATTAGAAGAAGGTGAAATTATGAGAAATATGGAGGAAAAACTATTCAAAGATAAGGTGGCTAATAAACATGAAACAATAGAGGAAATTACTGTTATTGAAGAGAATGGTTTTCCTAATGCTGAGACAAATTATGCACAGAAGAATAAATTAGCAAAGGAGTTGAGACATTTGGGCCCTTTGAATTTGGCTACAAGGCAAGGTAGAAGTAATTTGAATAAAAGGAAGGGTGGGAGAATTCCCCCATTAATTTCCAAATGCGTTCTATCAGCTTTTGGAATTATAGGGGGCGAACAAGAAGGAGGCCTCCATATATTTAAAGGAATACATTAAAAACTGGGATGTTTTTTTTGTAGGCATTGTTGAAACTAAGATAAATTTTCTGTCCAAAGAGGAATTTATCAAAATAATGGGTGAAGAATGGGATTTTATCATGCGGTCATCTAGAGGGAATTCTGGTGGAATTATGTTGATATGGAAGAAGAATGTTGCTTCTTTTTCTTTGATCAAGACTTCGGAACAATGTATGTTTGGGGAGTTGGAAATTTTCAATAAAAACAAATGGAGGATTGCTATCATCTATGGTAGCAGAGAGTTCCAAGGTAGAAGAGAGTTATGGAAATTTTTTGATGGTATGGTTGATCAAGACATTCCAACAGTACTTGGAGGTGCCTTCAACTGCATATTGTCACAAGAGGAGAAAAAAGGGGAGATCAAGTTTACTTTCACTCATGGGCCTTTGGAAATGAAAGCATTCATGAACAACAATGACTTACGTGATGTAGGTATTATTGGTGCTAAATACACTTGGTGTAATAATAAGAGTGGAAGTGCTCAGATCTTAGAAAGGCTTGATAGAAGCTTGTTGAATTCTAAAGCTCTGGAGATGATCAATCTAGCTGCTGTAAGATATTTGAATAAAATAGCATCGGACCATTGTCCCATTATCTTGAAATTATTTCAACATCAAATTCAAAAATCCAAAATTCGAAAATTTGAATATGTTTGGATATCATATGCAGCAGCAACTTCTGTGATCAGGAACTCTTGGTCCAAATCTGTAAGAGGTGATGATATGGAAGCTTTAGATAAGAAAATGTAGGTTTGTACTAGGTCGGTGGTAACAAGTCATCGGTCTAGAGCTTTATGCATAACAGACTTATTGATGATGGAATCCACTTAGTTCAACCTTAGGCTTTTCATGAACTTTGGGATAGTTTTCTTCGGTCCTTTGCTTTTTGCTTTGGTAGACTTATTGAAGAAAAATTCCTTTAATTCTTGTTTTGTGCTTTACAGATTTGTTGAAGGATTGTAGGTTTTGGACTTGGTTGATAGTACCAAATGAAAGTTTGTTAGGGATGTTAAGCCCTTATGAACTAGCCTAAGGCTAACCAAGAGGGGGGTGAATTGGTATTTTAAAATTATTTTGATCAAAACACAATCACAAAACTCAAACCAAAATCATCACAATGAAAATAAAAGTGCGGAAGAATAAATATAGAAAGCAGTAGTAAAAGGACATAAAAATTTATAGTGGTTTGGTCAACTCAACCAACGTCCACTCAAAGGAGGTACCCTCCGGCTATTGCACTAAACACCGTGACTCTCCTTTTTCTCCCACAGTAAGGCGGAGAAGCCCTCACAAAAACTCCTTTATGCTGACACCGACAAGGTAGAGAACCCAACTCCTTTTGCTTCCTCCTGAAGTAGGCAGAGAACCTTGATCGATTGCTGAAGAAGACCTCTCTCAACCCTCTAAGGATAAGAGACTATAGTGGAAGAAGAAGAAGTGGAACAATGCTTGGAGCAACCCTTGTGAAACTCCCTCACAAGCTCCCCCTCACAAAATCCTCTCTCTCTACCTCTCTCTCCCTCTCATCTAGGCTTTCTCAGGTCAAGACAATAGTAAAAGATTACCTCTAAGGTTGAATAAGAGATCTTAAATAGAAGAGCTTCTGAATAGCTCTTATTTTATATAAACCAACTTTATCAACCAGGTAGATAGGGGTATCGGCCAAGCCGATCAGTGTAAATTTTGCTCAATCAGCCCGATCGATCTGGGATGACTAGACAATTTTTGGTCATATCATCCAGGCTGATAGTATATCGTCTTGGATGATTAGTTCAAATCCGAGAAAAATCATCATGAACATCACCCAAATAGAAGCTGGCCAATGTCAATCGTCCACACCATCATCCCGACCAATCCTTCGATCGGCCCGACCGATGTGATCATGCAATCAGCCTTAATTGCTTTCCTTAATCACCTGATCAATTTAGGCGTAATTATATTATATTGTCCAGGATGATGTCCTGGATGATGTCCAAAAATAACTAATGTCTAAATAGATTTGGTGGCTGATTCTTTCTGATTTGAGCCTATAGTACCGGCCTATACAATATCGTCCAGGCCGATCGGTTTAATGATGGTTGCCTTAACCATGTTGCCCTGATTAGGGTTTTTGTTTTTGAACTGATTGTCCAAGTCGATATAAATATCATCCTGAATGATGTTACCAAAAATAGTAAACTCTAAAAAACAGTCAGAAATTCTCCCAAAGGTATGTGTGTGTGCAAGATTACTTAGCATTAGGAGTCGCACCTTTTATATTAGACTCAAGAAAGGGAAAAGTATACAAAGTGACACAGACCTAGTCTACCCAATCTTGAGCTGGTTCCAATTGCCGTCTGATCTTTGTGGACCTAAAATGTTAGTAGGCAAGGCAGTCATACAAAAATAAGAGTGTTTGTTATCATCAAAATCATAATCTATGAAAACAGATTTTCAATAATCTCCTCCTTTTTTATGATAGCAAACACACAATGAACAACAGTGTACTAGAAGCAGTGTAAACATAAAAAGCATTCAAATTTCAGAACAGAATAGTACAAGTAAAAACATACTACTCCCCCTTTTGATTTCTCGAAAAGGAGGAGGTAAATAAAAATAATGCAGAAACTAAATAGCAGAAGAAAAATAGAAAATAATCAATATAAACAAACTACAATAAAAGAAAACTAGTAAAACGATGGGCCCCTGATCATCTAAAGGTGGAGGTGGTGGTGGTGGAGGCTACTGAAAGTAGCACGACAGTGTAACAAACTATGCACCAAACCAGGCTATGTGTTGGTCATGCTGTTGCTGCTGGTGTGCAACGTAAGCATCAAAATGTGCTAAGTCCTCCGCACAGTGCTGCTCGTAGCGGGCTATGTCCTCAGCATGTTGCTGCTCCTGTGCATCAACATAAATGTTGAATCGGGCCTCCCATTGGTCAAAGCGCTCCACCAACTAGTCCAGTTGAGAGTGCTGACAGAGAGGAACAGGTGCAGGAATAGGTATAGGAGCAGGTGTAGGAGCCTCCTCTTCCTCTACCTGAGCTTCCCCATCCCCTAAGTGTAGATGAGTACTGTGAAGAGTTTGAAAGGAAATGTTAGAGTAGAAAGCAGGTTGAAGGTTTGGTATAGCAGGATATTGGAGGTTATATTTTGATTCTAAGACATAAGAAATGATATGTCCTAGGGCTAAATTTGGCTTCCTCCTATGACCTGGATCCCGAATGGTAGTAAGATGGTCGATGTAGCAAAAGATCATGTCGGTATTATTGAATTTATGATGTGCTAAAATGTAATAGGTAGTGAGTGAAAGAAGGGGAGTGATGTGAACATGATCACCAGCTTTAGGAATTATCAAAGTGTGAAGGACGTGCTGGACGGTCCTAGCATCCTTGAGTAAGGTGCTAGTCTTGCCCATGTGAAAATGAGTATTAGAGTTGCAAAGAAAATGATTGGTTGTAGCCCAATCAAAATCAAGATCAGAACATAAGGTGTGAAGTTTATCCCCTGTGGTGGAAAGCTACAAAATCTCCACACAATCCTGATATCTGATCTCGACGGGACGTCGATTCACATATGAGGCAATATAGGTAAAAGCAAAATTCATACGGAGACTTGCAAAAAACTCAAAGAGCAACTCAGAGTTGAACGGTATAGCTAGAGTCAGAAGAAAGTACAAGGAGGTATGGGCAAATAAGTCTACTATCGGATAAGAAAGAAAATTTAGATTGACTGTCCAAGAGACTGTGATTCCTGCCTCCTTGTAGTGCTGGTAGGTGGCTTGATCATCCCCCTCCAACAAATAAGGGTCCAAAGCGGCCCTCGAGGAACTTCCAAATGGGTGACAAGAGCTCTTTCCTCCAACCATTTTCATCAAATAATAAGAAAACATGAAACAAGAAGCAAGGAGAAGAAGTTAGTGTGAAGAAAATGGCTGGAAGGGCTCGGTTTATAAAGAATCGCCCAAATCATCTAGGCCGATCTAGTTCAATAATTGCGTAAAGGCCGATTGGTCAAAAAGGCGATCCTATCGTCTGAGCCAATCAGATATCGGCCGGGCCGATTAGTCACAGTCCATCATCCCGACAAGTCAAGCTGGACGACCGTTAAAAAAACAGATCGTCCGTGCCGATTCGGTGGATCGTCCAGGATGATATCCTATAATGGATCATACTGGCCAAATTTAAAACATTTAAATCATGTTCCATATGTATCGGCCAAGCCAAATAGGAGGATCGTCTGAGCCGATTGTCCAAAATGGATCATCTCAGTCTATTTTAAAGAGTTTAAACGTACATCCACGTGTATCGTCCAGGACGAACATGTGGATCGGTCAGGATGATTTTCCATAACATCATCCTGGATAAAAAAAAATGGATTGACCAGGCCGATAAAAAATGATTGAAGTAGAAGACGATCAGATCGTCCAGATTGATAATGAAACATCCAGGACAATCAGAAGCAGAAAATCAAATCAGTCAGATAAGGGGTGTTTTTAGAGTAAATTAATTGGATCGTCCTGGCCAAAAGGGGTATCGTCCAGGACGATGTGAAAAAAAAAATTAAGAATCAGAGGATAGATGGAAATGATCAGAGAATTCCCAAAAGCATAAAAATCAAGTGAAAACTATAAAAATATGAAATGAAAAAGACATAAATACAAACAAAAACAATGATTTTTTATCAAGGCATGAATATGACATAGTCTCCATGTGATTGATTTTAAAATTTTGTAAGGATCATTGAGTTAACACCGCCAAAATATGAACAATAGTTAGAACAACTGATCTTGTTAACCCTAACTTAGTCTTCAGGGTAAACCATCTTTTGAAAACAAAAAATCTAAATCAAAAAAGCCAATTGGTTTAGAAAAGGAGATCCATACAAAAACTTATTTTGAGATAAATATTTTATAGAATAATATATCAAATTAATTAGTTACAATTATAAATTTGAAATCAAATCTTTGAAAATTATTAAGTGACACATGAAGTCTTCTAAGATTTAAGAAATTTTAAAAGGAGAAGAAGCTTGCTTTTTGTGGCCTCATTTTATGCCTCTTTTCAATTTGATTGGAGCTTTGCGCATCTTTTATTTTTTAATACACTTTGTGTATATATATTTTTTCAATTTGGCGTCATTGCGCATCTTTTATTTTTGGTATCATTGGCCACTTTTTTTTTTAATTAACTTTTATGCAAGCTAGATACCTTTCAAAAATTCTTAAATATTTTTAGTTGTGATTATATCTTCTAGATATTAGAGAAGAAAAACTCACTCTCTAATATAGGGAAGAATGAATCACAAAGCATAATCAAACATCATATGATAATTTGAATAACAAGATTACAAAAATATGAAATTAAATAAAGACTTTAAACATTATATTTATAAAATAGATTACTGTAGCAAAATTGAAAAGATCTCAGTTTCAAAAACCATTTGTTAATTTTAAAATAGATTTTTATTTAGAGAAGAAGATTACACCACTAAAGAAGGTAGAGAAAGAGACACAATCAACGGTGTTTCCACATTTTAGCAGATTAGGAGATGTAAAAAATATTGACTCACAAAATTTCAAAATAAAAAACAAGGCATAAAATATCAAGACAAAAGTAGTAAAATTAGCAAGAAAAAGTTAAACAATAAAAAAAATAAACAACAAAAAACAAATCAGAAATCAATAAGAATCAAGTTCATGCATTTATGTCAATCACACCCAATCTGGTCCATAAAGTACTAAAAGTGTTGAAGGCCAGTGGTTTAGTAAAGATGTCAGTCAGTTGATTTTTAGATGTCACATGGTGTAACTCAATGTCTCCCTTGGTCACATGGTCTCTAATGAAGTGATGTCTTATGCCTATGTGCTTAGTCCTTGAATTTTGGATAGGATTCTTAGAAATGCAGATGGCACTAATGTTGTCACAAAGAATTGAAATTATGCCTACAGGTAATCCTAAATCCAGAACTTGCTCAGCTTCAGCAGTGAAACGTGCAACAGAGTTTTTCTTTCTACTAGACCAGGAGACTAAAGATTGTCCTATGAATTGGAAAGTCCCTAAAGTTCTTTTCTTATCCACCTTACATCTTGCAAAATTAGAATCAGAATATCCAATAATCTCAAAAGAAGTGTTTTTCATAGGGTACCAGATTCCTAAGTTTTGGGTCCCTAAAAGGTAACTAAGAATTCTCTTAACTGATGTTAGGTGGGATTCCTTAGGATCAACTTAAAATCTAACAAAAAGATAAATGCTAAATATAATATTAGGTCTGCAAGCAGTCAGGTAGAGTAAATATCCAATCATCCCTCTGTACTTCTTTTGATCAACCGATTTTCCATTAGGGTCCTTATCCAACTGAACACCTGAGGTCATTGGAGTATTAATTGGCTTGGCTTTGTCCATTTCATATTTCTTTAAGATGTCCTTTATGTACATTAATTGATTCAAAAAGGTTCCATCATCAAATTGTCTTATGCTAACCCCCAAAAAGTAGGACAACTCTCCCATCATACTCATCTCAAACTCCTTAATCATTATTTTAGAAAAATCATCACATAGCTTTTTATTAGAAGATCCAAAAAGTATATCATCAATATAGATCTGAACAATGAGTAAATCATCTCCAACTTTCCTGAGGAAAAGGGTGGTGTCTACGCTCCCCTTAACAAACTCCCTTTCTAATAAAAATGTGCTAAGCCTCTCATACCAAGCTCTGGGTGCATGCTTTAATCCATATAAGGCCTTTTTTAATTTTAAAACATGATTTGGAAATTGTGAGCTCTCAAAGCCTGGAGGTTATTCTACAAACACATCCTCTTTTATTACCCCATTTAAAAAGGCCCACTTAACATCCATTTGGAAAATCTTAAATCTCTTATAATAGACAAACGCTAGTAGCACTCTAATTGCTTCCAATCTAGCTACAGGAGCAAAGGTTTTCTCAAAATATATCCCTTCTATTTAGTTGTACCCCTTAACCACTAATCTTGCCTTATTCCAGACTACCACACCATAATCATTCATCTTATTCTTAAAGACCCATTTGGTTCTAACTACACTTTGTTCCTTTGGTCTTTCTGTAAGATCCCAAATATTATTCCTAACAAATTGGTTCAACTCCTCTTGCATGGCTAGTATCTAAAACTCATCAGAAAGGGCTTGATTGATGTTGTTGGGTTCAATCATTAAGATAAAGGCAGAGTGGTTCACTTTCTTCTTAAGTCCATGCCTAATCCTAACACCTTCAGAAGGGTCTCCTAAAATCAGTTCTTTGGGGTGACTCAAAGAGTATCTCCAATCTCTAAGAAAAGTGAGTGTAGGTTCAACCCTTTACTCCAGATCTTCATTTTCTACTTCTTGGGTAATCTCTCCTACTCATTCAGTGTTTTAGGGGACTACCCTCTTCATCAAATTTTTTACTCTAGTGGTAATCTCTCCAACATCATCATCATCCTAAACTCTAGGCTTCTTAGGATCAAATTCATCAAACACTATATGAGTAGTTTCCTCCACCACCAATGTCCTCTTATTAAACACCCTAAAATACTTCCCAACACTAGAATATCCAAAGAACACTCCTTTATTATATTTTGGGTCAAATTTTCCTAAGTGAGACTTCCCATTATTGTCGATGAAAATCTTACAACCAAAGACATGGAGGTGGAAAAGATTGGGTGTCCTACCCTTAAGAATCTCATAGGGTGTCTTATCAAAGTTTGGCTCTAACATTCACCCTATTCAATACATAGCAAGCTGTGTTAACCGCTTCAGCCCAAAAGTATTTTGGAAGTGTATACTTAGCAAGCATGGCTCTAGTGGCTTCCACTAAGGTCTGGTTATTCCTTTCAACTATCCCGTTCTGCTGAGGGGTCCTAGGAGCTGAGAAGTTGTGGCTAATCCCATTATCCTCACCAAAGTCTCCAAATCTCTCATTTTTAAACTCTCCCCCATGGTCAGTATGGATGGTCAAAATCTCACAACCTAACTTTTTCTGAATCCAAGTGAAGAAGGATCTAAACTCATCAAAAGACTCATTCTTGTGTGACAGAAATCTAATCCTAGTGAATCTCAAGTAGTCATCGACAATCAGAAAATCATAGATTTTTCCTCCTAAGCTAGCTGTGCTAATGGGTCCAAACAAATCCATGTGAAGGCCTTCTAAAGGTCTAGAGGTGCTAATGTCTTTAATGGAGTGAAAAGTGGAGTGGACTTGCTTTCTTAGTTGGCAGGCATCACAAAGGTGATCTTTTAAAAACTTAAGCTTGGGGACACCTCTAACTAGATCTTTCTAGGTCACTTTCATAAGGGTTTTCATACTGGCATGACATAATCTCGTGTGTCACAACCATGAATCATCAATAGCAATTTTTAAGCAAAATGAAGATGCACATTTAATATTATTTAAATCAAGCATGTAAAAATTATTGATCCATTTTCCATGTAAAACAGTGATATTATTTAAACTGATAATGCATCAATTTTCCAAAAATTTTATGATGAAGCCCTTATCGTAAAGCTGACTGATGCTGAGCAAGTTGTGTTTCAGTCCATCTATAAGTAAAATATTTTCAATCAAAAGGTTCTTAGAATTTCCAATTATACCTAAGCCTACCACCTTCCTGGTGGTGTTGTCTCCAAGAGTAACCTTGTCTCCTGTCCTAGTTTCTGGCAAAATGAATTGATTGGCATCGCCAGTCAAATGTTTAGAGCATCCGCTGTCCAGGTACCATATGCTCTCATGAGGCCTTTTATGAGAGCTTTCCTACAAAATTATCAAATATCAAATTTAGTAACCCAAACATGTTTGGGTTCCTTATTATGGAAAGTAGATTGCAATGTATGCTGTAAATCAAGAAACTTGAGTCTCCATACCCAATGTGAACTATAGTGAATGATGCAAGTGTGTGTTATGTATCCTAGCATGCCACATGAAAAACATCTAACTCCAGGAAAAGGATGTATTAATCTTCTTTTTATGTGATGCATGTAATGATGGTTTTTAATTTTCAATAGTTTTTAGATTTTCTAACTTTTTAAACTCCTTTTTTAACTCAGCATGAGATGATTTTAAGGAATCATATGCATCAAATTATTCAGCATGCTTTTTGTTTAATACATCAAATTCATCAAGTAAAGATATGTGATTGTTATCAATTGTAGAATGATCTTTAAAAAGAATTTTATGCGCTTTTTATAAATTTAAAAATTCAAATTTCAAGTTGGTATGTGTTTTCTTAAGTTTCTTGTATGATGCATGAATTTATTCTGAAACTTCAAGTAATCGCTCATAAGTTAGTTCACATGCCTCTTCTTGGTCACTATGACCAAGATTATCGTCTTCCATTAAGCACAAATTTGTTGTCTCCTCTTCAGGTTCAGTCTTAGAGGAGTCTGATGAAGAATCTGCCCAGAACACCTTTTAGAATCTCTTCTTATCCTTCTTGGACTTGGTTTCTCCTCACCCTTTTCCTTGCTTGGGTAAGACTTAAGTGTAGGGCAATCAGCTTTAATATGTCCTGACTTTCTGCATTCAAAACAAATCGTATCATTAGAACTCTTAAAATTTTTGTTTCCCTTACCTTTATTCCACTTTTGATGGTTCTTTTGCTTCTTTCTTAGAAAGTTTTTAAATTGCCTTGTAATTAAGGCAACATCATTGCTTTCAGACCTGGAAGATTCAGTGCCCGCGTTATTGGCCTTCAGTTCCATAGTTTTCTCTTTCTTTTTCTCACATGCATCAAAATTTCTTTAATTTACCCCTTGCTCGTAAGCAACGAGTGAGCCAAAATAAGTTATCAATTGAATAAGTATTCAAATCTTTAGATTCAGTAATTGCAGTAATTTTAGCATCAAAAGATGAAGACAAGCATCTTAAAATTTTATTCACCTTTTCATAGTTAGTGAGTTCTCTTCCTAAGGCATGCAAAGAAGTTACAATTTGAGTAAACCTTATATATATTTCAAAAATAGATTCAGATGGTTTCATACGAAAAAGCTTGTAATCATGCAACAAAATATTTAATCAAGATTGCTTAACTTCTTTAGTTCCTTTGTAAGTAATACAAAATTTATCCCAAATCTCTTTGTCAGTAGTGCAAGTTGAAACACGCATGTAATCTTTAGATTTTAAAGCACAAAAAAATAGTTCAAATATTTTGCATTAAGTTGTGCTAAATCCTTATCATCATAAGTCCATTCAGTAAAAGGAAGAGGAATATTAACTCCATTAACTTTATCAGTCAGAGGTGTATAGCCATCTTTAACAAGCATCCACATGAGATAGACAATCGATTGTAAAAAAGTAGACATGCAAGTTTTTCAAAAATAAAAAAAGAATATTATAAAACAAAGATGGTTGGGTAATGAAATACCCTTCTGTAGTACTACGATTATTGGAGTTAGCCATGGATCAAAATTCAAAAAGTTTTCAAACTTTATTTTTATGAATCCCACTCTGATACCACTTGAAAGTTCGTTAGGGATGTTAAGCCCTTATGAATTAGCCCAAGGAAAACCAAGAGGGGGGTGAATTGGTATTTTAAATATTATTTTGATCAAAACACAATCACAAAACTCAAACCAATATCATCACAATGAAAATTAAATTGCAGAAGAATAAATATGGAAAGCAGCAGTAAAAGGACATAGAAATTTGTAGTGGTTCGGTCAACTCGACCTATGTCCACTCCACGGAGGCACCCTCCGGGTATTGAACTAAACAATATAACTCTCCTTTTGCTCCCACAACAAGGCAGAGAAGCCCTCACAAAAACTCCTTTCTGCCGACCTGATGAGCCAGAGAACACAACTCCTTTTGCTTCCTCCTAAAGCAGGTAGAGAACCTTGATCGATTGCTGAAGAAGACCTCTCTCAACCCTCCAAGGACAAGAGACTATAGTGGAAGAATAAGAAGTTGAACAATGCTTAGAGCAACCCTTTTGAAACTCCCTCACAAGCTCCCCCTCATAAAATCCTCTCTCTCTCTCTCCCTCTCCTCTAGAATTTCTCAGGTCAAGACAGCAGCAAAAGATCACCTCTAAGGTAGAATAATAGATCTTAAATAGAAGAGCTTTAGAATAGCTCTTATTTTATACAATCCAACTTTATCATCCAATCCAATAGGGGTATTGACCTGGCCGATCAGCGTAAATTTTGCTCAATCAGCCTGGTCGGTTTGGGATGATTAGACAATCTCTAGTCATATCGTCTAGGTCGATAGTATATCGTCCCTGACTCAAATTTGAGGAAAATTATCCTGAACATCGCTCTGAATAGAACCTAACCGATGTCAATCATCCATGCCATCATCCCGGCCGATCCTATAATCGGCCCGACCGATGTGATCGTGCAATCTGCCTTAATTGCTTTCTTTAATCGCCTGATCAATTTAGGCATAATTGTGCTGCATCATCCAGGCCAATGTCCTGGATGATGTCTAAAAATAACTAATACCTAAATAGATCTGGCGATTGATTCTTTCTGATTTGAGCCTATCGACCCGGCCGATACAATATCTTCTAGGCCAATCAGCTTAATCACGGTTGCCTTAACCATGATGCCCTAATTAGGATTTTTATTTTTGAACCGATGGTCCATACCGATATAAATATCTTCTCGGATGATGTTACCAAAAATAGTAAACTCTAAGAAATAGTCAGAAATTCTCTCAGGGTGTGTGTGTACAATATTACTTAACATTAGGAGCCACACCTGTTACAATAGACTCAAGAAAGGGAAAAGTGTACAAAGTGACTTAGACCTAATCTACCCAATCTTGAGCTGGTTCTAATTACCATCTGATCTTGTGGACCTGAAATGTTAGTAAGCAAGGCAGTTGTAGAAAAATAAGAGTGTTTGCTATCATCAAAATCATTATCTATGAAAACATATTAGCAATATGAAATATAGGTAGTATCATGATCCTTAACTGCTTAACGAGACTTTAATCTGAGTCACTTGAGTTCATCAGATTAGGAGAGCTAGGATTTTATAGCTCATCATCACCTGGTTGCTGAGATGGGGGTTCCTCTACTACAGCCTTTCTTATGGCTTGTTAAGTAGATGGAGCTACCAACGATCCGGCTATATTTGAGCATGTTGGATCTGACCTCTTACACCCATTCAGGCTTCATACTAAAGATATGGGAATTATGCTTCCCAATACTTATTTTATTGAAGTTGGCAGATTTGAAGTCATCTTTTAAGATTGAAGATTTAGAGCCTACATACATTCGGTGGTTGTTCAAGACACATCCTCCCATTAGAACTTTGATTCTCTAATCATTTTGGGAGAATTTGATGGACTACAATCACTTAAACTGGTCGAGTCAAATTGGCCTTCGTTCTTCCTATAGTCCCTACTAATGGGTTGATGAAGTGGGGGTTCTGCTTCTATGGCCTTTCGTATGGCTTATTGAGTGGACGAAGCTCCAGCGATCTGGCCATATTTGGGCTTGTTGGATCTGACCTTTTACACCCATTCGAACCTTAAGCTTCAGGCTGTTAAAAGACTTCATGCTTTTCTGGCTCAATTTATAGGAGTGTGTAGCCACAAAAGTCTCTTCCTTGACTTTTGAATCTTTGTATATTAGAGAAGGTGATGTATTAAATTTTTGAAAGATTACCTACATATACTTTGAAAAGGAAGATCATACTCTTTAGCATAAAAAGACATTTGAATTGATAATTTTAAATATTTATTTAGGGATCTTGGCATTCAGTGCGATGTCAACCCAAATAAATATTTAAAATTCCCCCTATCTCATAGAGATATTTTAGTATAGAATAACTTTAGAATTTTGAGATTTTAAATATTTATTTGGGGATCTTGACGCATAGCAAGAAGTCAACCCAAATAAATATTTAAAATGCCTCCAATATGACAAGGCATTTTGAAATGCATTATCATAACACAATAGAATTTTAAAATATGAAATATATATGCTAATAAACATGTACAAAAATATAGCGTATTAAATATGGCATTTCTCGGTAATTTCATGTATAGTATTTCTTCAAGTATCGACCATTGATCGACAGTATAGGCCTCTGACCATTCATATCTATCAATTAATAAGCTCCTCCATAGTACAACTTTTTTATGATGAAAGATCCTTCCTAGTTGGATATAAATTTGCCATCAATTATTTTATGTGGGATGATTGGTCTTCTTTGTACCAATACCAATTCCCCTGCTTGAAATGATTGAGGATGCACCATTCGATCAAAGGACTTTGTCATTCTTTCTCGGTAAATTTCCAAGTTATGTTGAGCTTGCAACCTAACTTCATTGAGTGCATCGAGCTCCTCCATCCTTAAATAAGCATTATATTCTTAGGTGAGGTTATTCTAGATAGGAACCCAAAGAGATGGAAGTTCAACTTCTAGTGACAACACTGCTTTAACTCTGAACACCAGTGAGTAAGGAGTGGCTTTGGTAGATGTTTTGTAGGTTGTACTGTACGCTTACAATCCTTCTATCATCTTCATATTCCACTCTCTTTTATTTTTGGTGAGAATCCTCTTTAGCAATTTCACCAGTGTCTTATGGAAGGCTTCTGCCAAGACATTTGCTCTTAGATAATATATGGAGGAATATCGCCAGTCGATCTTGTATCGATCTATAAATTCATTAATCTTAATGCTTTTGAAAGTTATACCATTATCCAAGATTATGCAGCATGGTAATCCAAATTTATAGACAATGTTATGTGTGAAGATGTTGATCACATACTCAAACATAACTTTTTTGAATGGAGCTGCTTCTGCCCACTTGGAGAAGTAATCAGTTGCTACCAAGATGAAGTGGTGTCCTGTAGATGACGGCAGATATATCGACCTGATAACATCAGTACCCCAACATTTAAATGGTCAGGATGCTATTGTAGGGTGTAGTTGATTTGGCAGTTGATGTATAACATCACCGTGAATCTGGCACTCGTGGCACCTCTTAACATGGTTGATATAATCCTTTATCATTTTTGGTCAATAATAGCCCATTCTTTTGATTTTAACCGCCATCTTGGGACCTGATTGGTGCGCTCCACAAAGTCCTTCATGAATTTTTGCTACCACTTTATCAGCTTCTCGAGTCCCTAAGCACCTTAGTCACATTTGATTAAAATCTCGACAATACAGCATGTTGTTAACAAATGTGTATTGTAATGCTCTCTTCTTGATTTAAGTAGATAATGACTTATCTGTTGGCAATCTACTTTCTTTGAAGTAATCAATGAAAGGCTGGCTCCAGTCATCTTCTTTCTTGACCTCTAGGCAATGTCACCATGATTCTGAAGCTTGACTATCCTTGCATCTTTTTATAGGAGCTTGATGTTCTTCAGACTGATCTTAAAAATTAACTGGTTGGGGAGGTTAAGGAATAACCTTTTGACCTCATTTTTGTATGAGGTCACTTTGATCCCTTCTTGGATCTTAGATCCTAGGATCCTTCTAGATTTTAGACCTTAGAATTCCTCTTACAACCAATCCAGACTTTAAATCAATCTTGACCTTAAGCCAATCCATATCTTAGTTCAATTCACACCTCAATCAAAATCCAAACTCTAATTCAAAGATTAATCATGCTTCTAATTCAACTTCAATCCTATCCTATCACTTATGATCATCCTAAATAAATCTAAATGATATATATAATTCAAATTCAATCATCTAGACTCAAAACTCAGTTCTAATCCAGAATTTCAAACCAAAATTCAAGGATAAAAGGCTAAGTCCTAAAATCCTTTTCCATTGAATTTTTAAACACTTCAAAACCTAGTCAAATGACATATGATTCAGAGTATATCAATTACATAATTATAGGACATGTCTCTAGAGGCAACCCTCTAAATTTGAGCCCATTTTGAGTTCTCTAATCTCAAAAATTGAATTGAAATCTAAATGCTGTAAAACCTTCAAATATTTATAGCATATGCCACTAGACTTACCACCTAGTAGATTTTGACATTGGAGTTTTATCCAAAGCCTCCAATCACTTCTAAACCCTTAATCCTGACTCATTGAATATTAAACTATATTTTGGTGGACCCATTTTAACCCCCAGTTGACCCAGGGGTCAAAATGACTAAAAAAAACCCTTAGGGGTTTGAATACTCATTCCAAACCAAATGACCTTCAAATTGCTTAGAACCACCTTCAAAAATTTTTAAATATCAAACCAAACTTGTTGGAACCAAATCCAGACCTTGGGTCAACCTGGTGGACCAGGTCAACCTAGGTTGACCAAATATGGCCTTTAGGGTTCAAACAATCATTTTGACCAAATTGACTTTTCTAGACATTGTAACCACCTCCATTGGTCTCTAAATGTCATTTCAAACTTATTGAACCCAAGCTAGTCCCTAGATCAATCTGGTTGACTAAGTCAACCTAGGTTGACCCAATATTCCCTTGAGGGCTTAAATAGGTCATTCCAACTCATTTAACCATTTTAAACCATTTAATCTCTTAAACCCACTCTAATTCATGATTCAAATATATTCAAACTTAAATCACATATGATTTAACCACATACACCTTATCAAACCTATCTTAAGCTTTAACCCAATCACATATCATGGCTCAAGTACATCTAAGCTCAATATGAGCAAAGTCATAATCATGATTGGTTGGATCAAGTTAACTTATATTGACTTGGTCAAGCCTCCTTCATATATGTGTATATATTCAAACCCTTTGTAATTAAACCTTTCAAACCTCAAAGACCATTCAATCCTATTCAAATGCATACTTCAAACATCCCTAAACCTATCATGAGTCATATCATGGGGTTTTAATCAAGCCATGGTTGTTTGACCAAGTCAACTCTTTATGATTTGGTCAAACTTTCCTTCATACATATGTATGCATGCAACCCTTAAGCTTTTAGCTTCAATCTCCTTCCAACTAGCTCAAACCTACTTCCTCCATGCCACCTCATTAGTCAAAGGCATAGTTGACTGGTCAAAGTAGTCAACAAAGTCAAATTACATGCTTAGGTGGCTTTGCCACCTTGGAAAGCAAAATCCACCTAATAATCCATGCTCTCATGCATTTTGGTGGCTGGAAGAGATACATAGAAGCAGCCTAGAGCTCATCTCATGCATTAATAAGGGCTAGCAATCATAGGTTAGGCTAGCCATGCTTTACTCAATTCAAATCCTTGGAATCTTCTCCAACCATCCTAAATGATCAATTCCAGCAAACTCTACCCCATCCTAACTCTCTCTCAGCTTCTCCATTTATAAATAAGTCCCCCACAGCCATTGAAATGGTTTTTGAAAGTCTTGAGAGCCCAAATTGAGAAGAGAGATAGAGAAAGAGAGAGAAATTCCAATTAATGTAGCATATTTCGATCCAGCCATCAAAATCTCTTGGACCCTTCAAGGAAATTGTAGAAGACATCAGCAGCTTTCCAACAAGCCCAAGATCATCCAAATATATCCACTGGATTGTATGATATCTTAACTTTTCTCTAAAAGTTTAATTTAAAACTATAGCAAATCTACAACAGGCGAAGCCTCCAAACTTCAGGTGTTGGAAGATTACATTGCCATCTAGCTATGATTCAAATTTTAATAGATTTTGTTGAGTATTTTGGGAGATACGGACATTTGAAATTTCCATTAGAAATAAACTACAGAATTTCTGCAGATCCAGACCGTCCAATCGAGGAACAAGCCAGACCGCACGGTCTTCTCCCGCAGGCTGATAAAGGGTGCCAATTATTAGCAATGATTGATGCTGGTAACTGATATGACCATTAATGGTCTAAAATAATTCAAAAAATGCATAGATCTTCCAAAATTCATAGAAAATTGAATTTCCACCAAATTTTCCACCAAATTGAACATTCTTGGGCTCATTGGAAAGATAATTGAACATATTATTTATTAAAATTTGTTTAACTTTGTTTTGAACTCTATATTAGGATAAAATTGAGGTTGTTTTAATTTAGTTTTTTTTTTATTTTCTTACAATCCAGGTATCAAATTGATCCCAAATTTTATTGGAATGTTTTTGAGCATCTTAGGCATATTATGTGATTTTTTCTAAGGTCAGATTCCCTGTAATTTTCTGTGATGTGAATTTTCATGGTAATGGGTCCATTTTAGACTCAAAATTTTAAAAATTTATAACTTCCTAGATTTTTAATATTTTGTTATAAACTTTTTGTGGTGTGATTGCATATGACCCAAGGTTAGTCACATCAAATTTCAAGCCCATTTAAACAATTGAGAAACCTAAGAAAAATAATTAGGAAATGTTTAGAAAATTTATAAGGAAATATACACACCCAATAGGGGTGAAACTTAAGCACAGTAAACCTAGTGACATTTTGAACTATACATTTAAATTTGACTGAAGTTGGAGATCATTATAATAGAAAATTAGCCTTATCAAATTTTAGCCCTTTTAATGAGTAGAAATTTTAAAAAATCACAATAAATCTAATTATAATCCAAAAATTATATATGTTACGTCTGTTGTAGGAGGAAATAAACTTCACGACCTCGGTGTGAGACAAAGGTAATAATCATTTATCCTTTAAAATATATTAAAATAAGTTCTTAAAATATTAATATTTGAACTCTAACCTAAACCTCCCCTTAAGCATTAAACTTTAGATAACTTTAACTAACTACCCAGCTTAGGATCTACCCCAACTACACGACCTTCTACACACACTTTAAATGAGTTGCTAGGATAACCAACCCTAGATCTAAGCTAGGTCAGTGTTTACTTTTATGTTGTATGATGAGTTTTTCGAGCTTTCACTTCATACTAGTTATTAGGATTAGATGATTGTTGTGATTGTTTATTTAATTCCTACACTCTGTGATATGATTATAAATACGACTGATTTGATTATTTAAATTCAATATATAACTGCTTGGAATGATTCAATATTAAATGCTTAAAATAACCCTATAAGAGAGTCTAGAATTTTTATTTTATATCAAATGTAATTTGTATAAAATGTTAAGTATTGTGAAAGTGCACATTTGAGTCGGGATATATAAATCCAAAGGTTAGATTCCATAGAGAAAAGGATATCCCTTATGGGGATACCCTTTTTCTATTTAGGAGTCCAAATTTGGATCACCTTTCTTACACCCAAAGTGGAAAGGGTGGCATTCCCCTTAAAGAGAAAAACCCTCTTTTCCATTTGAGAGGCCTATTATAAAGGATCCAAGGAGCCAGAAGAGAAAGAACCCGAAGGAGAGAAGATTAAAGAATTGAAGATAAAGAGTATCCCACTCAAAATCACTTGTGTCTTTATTAGGACTAGAATTTGGTTTATTGTCAGTGGTGTCCGGCCATTTTACTTTCTACAGACCCTGGGTTATAATAAGCAAGGCAGTTTGCCTATGAAAATTTATTAATTAATTCATCTATATTTGATGTGTTAATATGATTGCCTATAGGATTGCTTATTTTTCTTAGTTTTTTGTCTATCTTACATGTTAATTTTATTTTAGCCTGGATACGTGAGGCTAGTGAGGGTGTATAAAAATTTTCTACTCATAATTAAATGTTCAAAATTTTAGGAGTTAAACAACATAGAAAAATAATAAATCTAGGGAATTAGCCAGAGATTGCCCTAGGGGTCTCATGCATATTTCTACAATCTTCTCTCCTTATTTTAGACACTTCACCGCCTGTGAGTAAAGTCTGGATAATCTAACCTATGAGGATGAAGTGCCAGACCTGGGGAAGCCCAACCTTCTAAAAATTTATTTTTAAGCCTTTTAAATTTCAAGCATACATGATTTAGAGTTGACAACTAGCATGTATTGCAATAGAAACACATTTAAAGGAGTCTTAAATTTAATTGCATTTGTCCTTAGCATTTTCAACCAACATAAGTCTAAGGGGCCAACTAAGGATAATCTTTAGATGTAGGCCCCAGATTTCCAAAACTTTAATAATGAAAGTTTGTTATGAATGTTAAGCCCTATGAACCGGCCCAAGACTAACCAAGAGGAGGGGTGAATTGGTATTTTAAAAATTCTTACAATCAAAACACAAAACTCAAACTACGATTCACCACAACTTAAATCAAAGTGTGAAAAATTAAATACGGTAGTTGAAAAAGAACATGAGGATTTATAGTGTTCGATCAACGCAACCTACGTCCACTCTCTGAAGGCGCCCTCCGAGTATTGCACTGTAAAAGTGACTCTCCTTTTGCTCCCACAGCAAGGCAGAGAAGCCCTCATAAAAACTCCTTTTCACCAACCTCGATGAGGCAGAGAATCCAACTCCTTTTGCTTTCTCCTGAAGCAGGAAGAGAACCTTAATCGATTGCTGAAGCTCACCTCTCTCAACCCTTCCAAGGACAAGAAACTCTAATGGAAGAAGAAGTGGAATAATGCTTGGAGCAACCCTTTGTGAATTCAACTCACAAGCTCCCCCTCATAAAATCGTCTCTCTATCTCTCTCCCTCTCCTCTAAGCTTTCTCAGGTCAAGACAGCAGGAAAATATCTCCTCTAAGGTAGAGAAACATATCTTAAATAGAAGAGATTCTAAATAGCTCTTATTTTATATAAACTGACTTTATCGTCCAAGCCGATAGGGGTATCGGCCTGGCGATCAGCGTAAATTTTGCTTTATCACCCCGATTGGTTTGGGATGATTAGAGTAATTTTGGTCACAATGTAAAGGCTGATAGGATATCGTCCTAGACGATTAGTTCAAATCCGAGCCAAATCATCCTGGACATCACCCTGAATTGAAGTAGGACGATGTCAATCGTTCACGCCATCGTCCCGGCCGATGTGATCATCCAATCAATCTTAATTGCTTTCCTTAATTACCAGATCAATTTAAGCATAATTGTGCTGCATCGTCCAAGTTGATAGTATATCATCCTGGCTAATATCCAAAAATAAGGAATATCTAAATAGATCATAGCGGTTGAATCTTTCTGATTTGAGCCTATCGTCCTGATTGATATAATATCATCCAGGCGTATCGGCTTAATGACGGTTGCCTTAACCATGATGCCCTGATTAGGGTTTTTATTTTCGAACCGATCGTCCAGGCTGCTAAAAATATCATCTCGACCGATGTGAGAAAAATAAGAGAACTTTAAATTCAGACAAAAAAATCACTCAAGTGTGTGTGTGTGTAGGGTTACTTAGCATCAGACACCTCAAAGATTATAATTGACTCAAGAAAGGGAAAAAATATATTACAAAATGACTCAGACCTAGTCTACCCAATCTTGAGCTAGTTTTGATTGCCCTCTGATCTTGTGGTCCTGAAATGTCAGTAGGCAAGGCAGTCATAAAGAAATAAGAGTACTTTCTATCATCAAAATCATAATCCATGAAAAATAGATTTGCAACAAATAAAAAATGTCCTTACCACTCTATCATAAAATGACAAGATTCATCTATTTAAAATCGACTAGGTGGCTAGCTGGCTCCCCAATATAGGCCGGAGTAAGTTCGGATTTTTGCACTGCATTAGTTTAGTTTAGACAATTGTGATCTAGTGTCCAAATTTAGTCTTAGGTTCTCAAGCAGGCTCAGGCTATAAGACCTCAACCTTCGGGAATTGAATCCTAACATTCTAATAAAATTTACCATTTAAATTTAAATCTTCTTGAACCAATCCCTATTAAAAATTCCAACCTTAACTCCTTTGACATCCAGCTTTAAAATCTTAATTGAAATTTTTATCGCTATTTTAATCGAGAGTATTCGTATGAGATTCTAGTTTTCTATGATGTAATTAATTATGAGGTTTTGCGCTCGTAGGAGATTTAGAAATTCAGATCTAATTTTTTAAAAATTAATTTTTTAAAATCTCAATTAATTCTCTTAGGGAAAAATCAAACCCGACAATCATTATTGTCTTTTTTAAATGATCGAAAGTGATTGATATTTTCTTTCTTTAAAGAGATATATCAATTAATATTATAATTTTAATTTTAAAGTTAATGATCTTTTATCCATATTAACATAGTCAAACATTTGATCAAATTTCATTTTATCCATTTTTGGGCCATGTGTAATTCTTTCCTAAGTTTGACTATAATAATCAGGATGAATTCAAAATTTTTTAATTTGAACCCATTAGAGAATGATACATTCACCTCCTTAGGTGATATATTATTCATAATGATGTATTTAACTTTAAAATTCCAGAAATTAAAATTTTTTAAAGAAAATTAATATTTTTTAAAATAACATCTTTTTAATCAAACACAACCAGAGTTACATCATATTGGCTTAAACTTGGTATTCCCTCTGCCTGTGGGAATTATAATAATGCTTGTTCTAAGACTTGATGATTGTGCACCATAATTATTATAGGCCATTCATCATCCATATTTGTCATTTTTTTAACCAATTTGGCAAGGTAATCAGCTTTGTTGTTTTGACCTCAGGGAACTTGAGCTAATTTGACAACTAGAATTTGCTTCATATGTTCAAAAACTCGACGATGATAACATACCAACTCAAACTTGGTAATTTTTAAACTACCAGCACTTGATTTATGACAAGTTGAGAATCATCGAAGATTTGAAGATTTTGAATTCTAACATCGATTGGAATCTCCAGTCCTGCTATTAAGGCTTCATATTTGGACTCATTATTGGTTTGAGGTTCAGTCAAGCTGAATGAGAATCTCATTATGCCTTCCTCAAGAGCTATAAATATGAGTCCAAACTCGACTTGAGCTTTTTCTAAATTTGGAGGCCAAGCGCGCTTAATTGATAATGCTCCATTGAAGTACATTTTCTATACTCCTAGCATCTTCGCTTCTTCGATATTCATTATCTTTTCATCAAGAAGATCATCATTGAGTAGTGAATCTATATGGATAAGATGTGTAGTAAGGAAATATACCAGCACCTGCCCTTTTACTACCCTTTATGGGACATATGTGATATCAGATTGAGGTAATATCACTGCCCATCTGGCTAAATGACCTATCAATACTGGTCTTATCATCAAGAACTTTAGTGGATCAATCTTTGATATCAAGATAATTTTGTGAGATACCATATAATAGCAGAGCTTCTTAACTATAAAAATTAGAGCCAAGCAATGTTTCTCAATTAGAGAGTAGCGTATTTTTGCATCAATCAATCTCTGACTGATGTAATATAGTGCATTCTCTTTCCCTTCTTTATTGTGTTGGGCCAAATACTCCAAGGGACTCTTCTAGAGCTGTCATGTATAGTATAAGAGGCTTCTCTAAAATTGGCACCGCAAGAATAAGAGGGTTTAATAAGTAACTCTTGATGCTATCAAATGCCTCCTGGAACTCTTCATCCCACTTTAAACGGACATCTTCCTTCATCAGCTTTGAAAATGACTGGCACCTACCTGATAGATTTGATATGAAACATCGAATGAAAGCTAGTTGTCCTTGCAAGGAGAAAAGTTGATGAATGTTCTTTAGAGGTGGCATCTCCATGATTATTTTGATCTTATTGGGGTTGACTTCTATGCTTCAATGTCAAACAACGTATCCCAGAAATTTGTCGGAGGAGACCTCAAATGCAAATTTGAGGGGGTTCATCTTCATATCATATCTTCTAATCCTCTCGAACACTGCTCTCAAGTCTTCTAGGTGGTCTTTTTGGTTCATTCTTTTAATGACCAAGTCATCTACATAGCATTCAACTTTTTGATGAATCAAATCATCAAATATATGATTCATCACTCGTTGATATGTGGCACCAGCATTCTTCAAGCTAAAGAGCATGACTGTATAGCGAAATATGTCTATAAGTGTTCTGAATGATGTATGCTTTTCATCTTTAAGCACCATTTTGATTTGGTTATAGCTCGATGATCATCCATAAATGAGAACATGTCATAGTTGGACGTGTTGTCTACTATGAGTTTGGATACGGGGAGTGAAAAATTACCTTTTGTACATGCCTTGTTGAGATTCCTGAAGTCGATGTAGATATGAATCTGGCCATTCTTCTTCTTTACAGGTACAATATTGGTGATCTAGTCAACATAATTTTCTTCTCGGATCAAGCTTGCCTCTATGAGCTTCTTCTTTTCTATAATAACTTGCTCTTTAATCTCCAATCTCATTCTCCTTGGAGCTTATTTGATAGGTGTTGCATTCTGTTTGATGGCTAATCTGTGAACTGCTACGTCAAGGGATATACCAGGCATCTCAGCATATGTCTAGGCAAAGCAGTCTCTGAATTCATAGAGAATCTTCTTCATTTGTTCTATTTTCTCTGTTGCGGATCTATAATTTTGATGATAGCAAACATTCCTTATTTCTCTATGATTGCCTTATGTGCTAACGTTTCAGGTTCCCACGATCGGACTGCAATTTGGAATCAGCTCAAGATTGGGTAGACTAGGTCTGAGTCAGTTTGTAATCTTTTTTCCTTTCTTGAGTCTGTTGTATTTGGTGTGGGACCAGTTGGATTGTAATTTAGAAGATCTCCTGTTGTTCCCTATAAGTTTTCTATTTTTGGTAATATCGGCCGGGACGATATTTATATCGTCCTGGACGATCTGTCCAAAATCAGAAACCCTATTTAGGGCATCCTCATTAAGGCAGCCGTCAACAGATCGGCCTGGACGATACCTGTATCGGCCAGGACGATAATCTCAATTCAGAAAGAATCAGCCGCCATAATCAGTTTAGGAATTCTTTGTTTTAGGAAATCGGCCCGGACGATATTATTATCGTCCAGGACGATCTAACTCAATCATGCCTAAAATTGATCTGGTATCTTTGGAAAGCATTAATGGTTGATTGATACGATCACATCGTCCGGGACGATCGAATGATCGGCCAGGACGATGGCCTGGACGATCTTCATCGGACAGCTTGTATTCAGGGCTATGATCAGGACGATTGAAATCAGTTTTAAACTAATCGGCCAGGACGATCGTGAGATCGGCCTGGACGATGTAACCAATTTTCTTCTGATCGTCTCAAATTGTCCCGGGCTAATGAGCTTAATTTGTACTGATCGGCCAGGACGATATGTCTATCGTCCTGGACGATAATGTCGGCAACTTGCATTAATGAGCTCTTTTTGAGAGCTTCTATTTAAGCTTTGGCATGACACTTTGTAAGTGTCTTGGCAGCCATTGTAGCTTCGTTCTTGTGGGGAAACTTGAAGAGAGAGCTTGAAAGGGAGAGAGGAAAGGGTGGAGTTTGAGAGAGGGAAAAGATCCTGTGAGGGGGACTCAAGGGAGTGTGGAGGGGGTTCCACACGGTTGCTCCGGCAAACTCGCACCTTAGTACCATCGGATTCAAGGCTTGTCTTGAGGTAAGTTCACCAAAGAAGAAGTCTCTTTGGTGTCAAAGGACCCGGCAACTCCGTCGCACCGGGAGAGGTGGAAGTGATTTTGTAAGGGCTTCTCCGCCTAGCTGTGGGGGCTAAAGAAGAGTCACTTTGTGTTAGTGCAATACTTGGAGGGTGCCTCCAAGGAGTGGACGTAGGTCAAGGTTTGACCGAACCACTATAAATCCGGTGTGTTCTTTTCTTATTATTGCTTCCACATTTATTTTTCTTCCGCACTTTTTGTGGTGATTTTGGTTTAGGTTTTTGTCTTTGTTTAAAAGATTCTTCATTTCCAAATCACCAATCTCTTAATTAACTTTGGGAATAAGTTCATAAGGGCTTAACATCCCCATTGAACTTTCATTCTCTTCTGGCAAAAGGGAGCTAATAAAAGTTGGGCGAGGATCCTCCTCGATTCCCAAGTTGACTTCCTTTAGCTCTTATCGTAGTAGCTTGTCCACCATCTTCCAGTTCTTCTAGTACGGGCTTGGCTTCTACGGGTTAATTTTCATAAGCATTAGCTTCATGTATCTCATCTCCATCATTATTGGACTTGATTTCCTCATAAGTGATTGCTTGATAAGTCTCCTTCTGAAGGTATGTTTGCTTGATGAATTTGATTCCTTTGTATGCAGCTATATTCTTATGTTGTAATAGACACGGATTCCTTCCATACCAGAGGCCAGGGTATATACGAAGTTGTCATTTAGTAGTAGGAACATTGATTTGGTTTTGTAGTATTCTTTGAATACTTTTGGTATTAAACCTATGTATCCTTGTAGGAAAACTCTTCATAATCGAGGTGCATGTAGCACTATTCTTCTTCATGCTTTCCTGTGGAATATAGCACATTCTTTGGTGTAGTCTCTTTTTTAAGAGGAGGTAGATAAAGGGTGGAGAGTTCTTTAATCTAATTCACCTCATATGAAATTATTTCCTTGAAGTATTGTAGGGGAATTCATTTGACTCCGAGTACACTATATCCAAAATCAACAGACTGTCTATTCTTCTAGATAACACACCCAGCACCATGCTCATATAAATAATCGTAGTCATAATCATCATTTGAGTATTCAACTTTCCTGCTCCATTTGACCATTGATTGGCATACTCTTTAAAATTTGTAGGGGAGGCATCACCTTTATCTATGTCACTCCCAAGGTGATGCACATATTTCTTCTCTTTTGAAATGGTTGGTGCTTTGAGATGAGTCGACATTACCTTCTTTCTTCCCACACACTTCTTCTCACCTTCTTATTTGGGTTGCTTTATAGCCTTTGAGTTTGATGCTTTAGCCTCAAGAGAACTCAAAGGTTTTTGCTTCTTTGACATTGAAGTACCTATCATCTTCATATATCATTATTTCATATACTACAAAGCATTGGATGTAACCAGAGATCCTGAATTCTTATCCATCCCTGAGATACATCATACACTAGTATAATGTTGATGGGACAACACCATATTCATGCAGCTAGGGATGACCTAGTAAAGCTTTGAATGAAGTGTCCGCATCAATTATATGGAATTTGGCTTCTTTATGAAGTTCCCCAAATATAAGAGGGAGCATAAATGATCCAAGGATTTTTTGCCCTTTCTCATTAAAGCCATGTACCATTAGTTTATCTTGTCAAAGTTGTTCCACATCGAGGCACAATAATCTCTGTGCTTTCATGCTCATAAGATTTATAAAATATATAGGATCAATTAAAATCTGACTAATCATTATACCATCGCTCTGCCATAACATATAGAGGGCGGTTGTGATCTGTCATTCCAAGTATCAGATCATCCTCAGTAAAAGTAATTATTAGCTCATTCCAAACTTGTAAGACCTCAGTTAAGTTATATTCAGCAAAATATGTCTCATATCTTTCTAGGTCCCTGAGAGCTTGAATCAACGTCTCCTGAAGGTCTTTAGACATCATAAGGGTATCGTATATGCTGAGTTGTGCTGAGATTTCCTCATGTGGGATAAGATATTGTAATATATCCCCTTAGCTGAAGTCTTTTTCTTCTTAGAGTCTTCGGGGATAATATCTTCATTGATAATTATATACTTTTTCTTATCTTTATTAGGAACCTCCTTCTTTGGTGGAGTTGGCAGTACCCTACCACTTCTTAATTGCACCTGGGCCACTTCATCTGATTCAAACTTATTTGATGAAACATTCTCCTCAGAGTTAGCCATTGTCGTGTTTGGAGATTCACCTGTATACACAGAATCGTCCCCCAGTTTCACCTACTCCATTTGTAACGCTATGCTTGGATCTGAATCTTCATCATTCGGAAAATATAGATTATTTTCTTAACCATATTCCATTGATGACACCATCAGAAAGGATTCAGTGGTCACTTCTTCAGCGTATTTCTCTCTTTTTGATATCTTTGATATCATAAAGATGACTCAGCATATCCCTATAGGAAGAGATTCATCTTCCGTTTCTTTGTTTTCATTTATTTTGAGCTCAATCATGTAATCACCAAGCTTAATAGGCATCCTGGTGGTCTGGTAATATTCACCCAAACCATTAATAGCCTTCTGAGTTACAATTTTCTTCTCTATAGGTTTCTTCAACTTGGCTTTCTTCTTGGAAGACTTTCACTTTGCTCTGCCAGACTTTGATGAGCTAGCTTGGCCAGAATGCTATTTTGAGGTGGATTCATTCAATACTGATTCAGTAGGAGACTTCCATTTGACACCCGAAACTCCTTCTAGTTGTTTCAATATTTTTGTTATCTTCTTAGAGACCACAGTCTCCCATTTCTCTTCTTGAATGAGTTCTTATATTGTTATTTCTTTAGGCGGGAGCACGGAAGAGGACGTGACTACCCGAGTAAATTCCTTTCTGTGATGAACTAAGACGTTATCCGATAATGTCAATTCTCCCATTTTATACTTTTCTCCAACCAATCTTTGAAGACATAACAATCTTCAATTGGATCAATAATTACCTGATGATATAGTTAATAAATTGGGTCATCACTGTGTTTGGACTCTTCAGATCTTTTATATTCTAGTAATTCCATATCATCCTTGAATGCTTGTCAAAACAGTTTAGCGATATTGACCCTCTTAAATGAATATTATATCACTAGTTCCTATAGTTTGCTCTAGCACTCTCCTCCACAAGGAAAGGCTTGAGGTTTATCATTTCCTCCAAGCACCAACTTTAGTTGAGGATTTAGATTGTAAGTCTATTTTGATTTTTCTTCATACTGTATTGGCTGCTTTCCTTTGTCTACATTATACACTGCCTGTTTGACTTTATCAGGTCTGGGAGGGAATGATGAGTAGATCTCATTCTTCTTGGCATCAGGTGCCTTGGCCTTTTTGGGTCTATTAGGGAGGCTTTTAGATTTTGATAAGTTTAACTTTTCAAACTTTGTCATCCTATCCAATAGATCTTAGAAGGTAGTGATTGAAGTCATGCATAACAAGGGTTGCATTTTATCATCAATGTTCCCCATCAATAATTGCACTGTATATTATTCTTCTAGTTGATGCTCTTACTTCATACTGAGATTATGCCAACATGTTATGTACCTCATCACTAACTCATCCTTTCTCTTTTATCTAGGGCGAGATCAGTAATGGTAGTCTTCTGAGTTGCATTGGAAAATCTTTTCACAAATGAAGCTTCTAATTCCACGAATACTTTTAGAGAATCATTTGGTAGCTCAGCATACCATTCAAAAGTAGTTCCACTCAAGTTGCTCACGAATTGTCGGAATAATAGAGCATTATTGCCCCTCGTATTCCCGCAAGTTGCTTTGAACTGTTTGAGGTACTGTCTAGGATTTTTATTGCCATCAAAAATATTGAATTTTGGTATAGAATATCCTTTTAGGTATGATACCTAGTCGTACTCTATTGGGTATGTGCGACCTTTTCCTACCAACTTCTCTGCCTGTTCAATAGCTATAATGGCTTTAATCTTTTCACTAATTAAGCCTTTCAACTACAAGGCAGTTATAAGCTCAGAGGCGTCTTCCATATTTTATGGAGTACGCTGGCGGGTTGGATTATTAATTTCTTTGCCACCTTCAGGCATACCTTTCACTTTTAGGCTTCGTGGTGCTTAGGAATGTTGAGGATTTGTTAGAACATTGTTCACAGCTTGGTTGACAGGCTAAGCCAGTGCAGGACCCATAGAAGTGGCCTTCTGTATTATCTCCAACATTACCATCATCTGAGTCATCATGTCAATCATTTTATCTTTTAAGTAAGAGATTTATTTATCTTTCTTCTGCATATGTCACCCATTTGTCTTCTCATTTCAGTGAGAGTGACATTTTTGCTTGTGAAGGGGTTCTCTCTGACATCTTTTTCTTCTCCTTCTTCTAAGGAGCGAGCACTTTTGCTAGCAATGGATCTAGCCCTATAACAATGTCAATAAATATGTATATGTGGTTGTGACTGTTGGTCATCTTCATCATCATCATCCTCAACATCGATGTGGCTGACCATGCAAACCACCTCAATCTCTATATTATCTTCATTGTCGTATTCTTCTTCTTCTTCTTCTTGTACAAAATTTTTGACGACGTTGCCACTGAATTTCAGGTTCTTAACTTGGGATGATTATTTCTTCAATCTATGGACTGCGATCGAAATGAACTTCTTATTTGGTTAAGATAGGTGAATGACGGGATCCCCTAGAGGACTCTCCAGGGTGTCGATCGTCGTTATGATGGTTATCATTATGGGCCTTCTTTTAGACTCATCTCTGACAAATTCTGTTAACATGGGTGAATCTCTAGAAAACTATTTCGGATGTCACACCCAAACTGGTTCTTTCTTCAATCACCTTTTTTTTTAGGCTTCGGACCTCCATACTTATTTACCCTTTCGCTGGGCCCTTTAGGTGGCAGATTCTTGGACACATGGTCTGAGTGTCATGCCCCAATGTGCTTCCTGTGAAGATTGTCGTTAGTATCCTCTTTGTTCAGTTATCATAACAGATGATAGCCTCTCTCTTGGAGGGGTTCTTCAGGCCTTGATAAATAGTGGCCTTTGGAATTTCTTCTTCATTAGCCCCTTCTCCTTAACTTTCTTCAATACTTGATATACTCGGGCAGACAAGCATTTAGGCTCTCTTATATTATGAGGGCTCGATGCTCCCATAATGATTACTTGATCTCACTAGAAGAACTATTCCTCTTTGTTCACTTCAGGTTAGTGAACCTGTTCTGGGTGGGAATATTGATCTCTAATTCTTGTACTGGCAAGTTGGAGGGATGGACTAGCACTGACAACTGCTGAGCTCATAGATCTGTATTTCTCTTCCTCCTCTACCTTTGATTTAGCTTTCCTCTAGATGTTAAAGCCTCAGTATTATATTTCATAGGTGAAACAGGCTCTCTAGGCAGAGTAGTGGTGTTCGCAGTCACCACAAAAATTTTTCTTCCAGTAACAACCCCTTTTGCAATAAGTGCCTAAGGTTTGGATAGACTTTCAAACATAAAAACTCTTCCTTGAGCAGCATCTCTGGCAGTAGTCCTTACAGAATGGGACCTTCCAAAAAGTTTTTCAGATTTTATGTCATACACATGAACGATTGCAGCCCTTGCAGTAGGTGCTGAGAATACGAGCCCACCAAAGTGGATGGTGGCTCCAACATTTCCAGTCTCTATGATAGCATTTGTCAATTGAATACTGGCTCCTCGTCCTAGTTGGATGGTCATCGGGCTGTTTTGCATTTCCATTATGCATAAATAAAAGGCAAGGTTAGTAATCAAAATTTGATACATCACCCCACACTTTCAAAATGTAGAAATTATGCATAATAAATAATAGAAGCAGAAAAATTAGAATAGAATTAAAACCCTACTCATTAAATTTCTAATGAATCTTATTTAAAAGATTGATTTTTTTAGGAAATTTAAAATCTTAGTCTATATGAATTTTCTTTCTACTATAGCCTATAAATGACTAGCTAGAGATGGAAAGAGAAACCAGTCTCCATCGGAGTCACCAGAAATCTGTGAGCTCTAAATATTCGGTCCCGGCCTCCGCCCGCTATTGATTTTTTCTTTTTTATGGGAGTTTTAACAAGATTAGGTTCTGGGGTAAATTTTAGAAGGCATATGAGTTTGTAGATAAAAAACTACCCAAAGATTTCTCCCTCATTTTGTGAGAACTTTATGATCTGGGTTCTGATTTCCTATAGGCACAAGCCCTTATAGTTAATTATCTCTCCCGATCACAAGAGAGAACTTTCGATTAAGGCTAGCCGTCAATCAGATATATAAAGAATATGTGTATCTAGCATATAATAGAAGCATAGGCATATGGATTTGAAAAGTTTAGATGTTTTGAATTTGGGTTGAAATATTTGAGAATCTTGACATTTAAAATTAAAAATTGTACCATCTTGCACTTAAAGCGGATGGTTGGGAAATGGATGATGGACCCAATAAAGATCCCATGGTTCCGTCATTCCGGACCATCGTGGTCCCTAGTCTACTTAGTCAGAGGAGGTAGTTGACCCAACCTTATAGAAGGATCCTTGTCGGCAACCATGGGTTGCTTCATCTAAGGGGACCTTGTATAGACCTGGGTTAGATATTTGTCGAAGGGAATAAATTTGGATCCATCTTACCTAACAAAGGGATTTTGCCCTATCGATTATATCCTATTGATTTATATCTCAAGGATTTGATGCCATTAAGAAATGTATTGTCTTTGGTCATAAACGGTATTTCGTGGTGCCATTTGGTGACTAAACCACTCGGTTTAGAGGGTCCTGAGTCATAACCGTTTATCCTACAGTGCCATTTGGCGCAAAATTGTCGGTTATAAGACACATACCATATCATTAATGGCAGGAGATTATTTGAGAATGGATCTTGGTGATATTTTTTATTAGGCCCTAGCTTCATGTGAGCTGAGATAAATTTTAATTTTCCCACCTCGACAAACTGTTGCGGAGGGTGGATGAATTTTTCATTAAGTGTTAATAGATTAAATTTAAATTTTAAATATTAGGGTTTTGGGATTTTTGGATTTCAGAAATTTGGGCGGAATTTGAAATTATTTGGAATGGACCCCTCCAGTTAAGATTTTCTATTCAACATAGCCATCATCGGAGTGTTTGAGATCATTTTCATTTGATTAAACCTTGTCAACCCTATCAACTTGAAAATAGGGGATCAAGTTTCATAGACTTTATGCCTTTATTAGTGAATTCATATTGTTATAAGCCTTGAAGGTCTAATATAAATGCATTAAAATAAATATATCAGTTTTCATAACAGCATATGTGTTTGATGGTTCAAACTTAGTCTACTCCTATTAATCCGTATAGAAGGATCAGCTTCAAACTTGAATTTACTTATTAACCCGTGCAGCATCCCTAGACATCATGTGTGTACCAATAACATGTTCATTGGGGCCCATATGGGTGTTTGAGAATTTAATTGATTGGGCATACCCCTTGTGTACCTATGATTATATATAAACTACAATACATGTGCAGGGATACTTTGAAATATTTTAGTTATGCATGTAATTGCCATTTGAATGCACACACTATTTCATTTGAGAGCTTATAAATGTCTTCTATCCGCTAATACGAGTGTTGTGGATCTAGTGGCGATATATATAGATGTCATGAGGCATTGCATCATCTTGATGTTGACTCGCCTTTCTCATTCACAGGGAGGTCTTTCTTCAAATTTATGACCGCAGGTTTGAAAAGTACTCCTTTCAAGATTACCAGTGTAGTAGACTTATTATTTTTGGTGTTTGAGGATACCAAAACTATTTTCTTTCTAGGTATAGGACCAAGAAGAAACTTTGGAACACCAGAAAGTTTAGTTCGAATTTGTTCAAATATCTCTTCCATTCTGCCGGGAGGTATCCTTCTCCGTACATCGAGTTGTTTTTATACTCGACGTACTTTATAACATCTCAATCACCGCTGTTATAGGTGATACTTGTACTTGTGTCCACAAGGTGTATTTATAATATACCCATTATTGTTATCCACGTGTGGCTTATGTTTGTTTACAGGAACCCGTTCCATCCACTATGATCTCTTGAAAATATTCGTAGAAGAATCATTTTTCTTGCATCATATTCACCTTTCACCAATCTCAGGTAATTTTATATAGGAGTATTAGACATTATCTTACAAATCCTCATTTGAAGATAGGTTCCTTATTGTCTTTCAAGGCAATAAAAGGGCAATACTCTTATTTTATGATTGATACATGCATCAATCATCCTTTTCTAGATAATTATTTTGATGCATATTACTTTCATTCATGCATTCTCACATGTATCCCACGATTATTTATAAAGGGATTTATGCTTTGATTTGGTCATTTCACATTCATAAGCATTTGCACTTGATGTGCAAATCAACCACCTTCCAGTTGCAAAGGGTATATGTGTTTGTCTTTGATCGGATGATTGTTGACACTAGCGAACATTTGCATTCGTTATTTGCTTCACTGAATACATCCGTAAAAGGTGTTGTTATTTGATTGGTGTTAGATGTGAGGGTACTATGTCTGTAGAATCATTCACAAATATTGCATCATTTGCTGCATCTAGATCCATTACAATGATGTGTGGGTTATCATCTTTTACATGCAATGATCTTTCTTTTTGTTCATCATTGTCTATTTGAAAGTGTAGAATTTGTCACTTAGGACCTTTCATCTTAACAGCTTCGTGTAGACCTCAATTCAGAGATCTAAAATTATGGCACAAGAGTTAAGTCCAAGCTCACTTTGATTTCTTTTAACTATCCAAGCTTAAGTAATTTATCGATCATGAATGAGACACCTCACATTATTGCTTAGAAACAAGAGACATTAGGTCACTATTGAAAGTTTGTTAGGGATGTTAAGCCCTATGAACTTAGTCCCAAGCTAACCAAAAGGGGGGGTGAATTGGTATTTTAAAAAAATTAATTTCAACAAAAGCAATATCACAAACCAAATCACACCACAAGAAAAATAAGTGCGAAAATTAAAGTGCGGAAGCAATAAAATAATAACACAGAAATTTATAGTGGTTCGGTCAACTTGACCTACGTCCACTCCTTGGAGGCACCCTCCAAGTATTGCACTACAAAACGTGTCTCTCCTTTAGCCCACGGCTAGGCGGAGAAGCCTTCACAAAGAAGTCCTTTTTGCCACCCCGACAAGGCAGAGAACCTATCTCCTTTTGCTTCCTCATGAAGCTGGCAGAGAACCACGATCCGTTGCTGAAAACCTTACCTCTACCGACCCTTTCACAGACGATAAACTCTAGACGAAGAAGAAGCAGAGCGATCCTTGAAGCACCCTTGTGAATCACCTCACAAGCTCCCCCTCACAAGATCCTCTCTCTCTCTCTCTCTCTCTCTCTCTCTCTCTCTCTCTCTCTCTCTCTCTCTCTCTCTCTCTCTCTCTCTCTCTCTCTCTCTCTCTCTCTCTCTCTTTCTCTCCTCAAGGCCTTCTCAGGTCAAGGCAGCAGCAAAGATTTTCAAAAATATTGAATAAGAGCTCTTAAATAGAAGAGCTTCAAAGGAGCTCATTAATTGCAAGTTGCCGACTATATCGTCCTGGACGATATTGACATCGTCCTGGCCTATCAGTACAAATCCCATGAGATCGGATGGGGCACCGCCCTGAATGCAAGCTGGACGATTGAAAATTGGCTTGATCGTCCTGGCCGATCTCATGATCGTCCAGGCCGATCAGTTCAAATCAGAAGAAAATCGTCCAGAACATCGCCCTGAATTCAAGCTGGCCGATATTTATCGTTCAAGAGTAACTAAGGTTTTGAACAGATTGGCCCGGCCGATCCTGAGATCGTCCAGGCCGATATGATCGTATCAATCATCCTTAATTACTTCCTTGATTTGTCAGATCAATTAAGGCATAATTGTAAAATATCGTCCAGGCCGATCCAAGATCGTCTTGACCGATTACCAAAAATACAGAATACTTTAATTATTTATGGCAGAAATTTCTTTTTGATTTGAGCTTATCGTCCTGGCCGATACACGTATCGTCCAGGAAGATTTATTAATGACGGCTGCCTTAATTAAGAATCCTGATTAGAGTCTCTGTTTTAAACTCGATCGTCCAGGACGATCAAAGCATCGTCCAGGCTGATGTGAGCAAAAAAAGAGATTCTAAGTTTCTCAAGTGTGTGTGTGTGTAGGGTTACTTAGTATCGGTCTTTTTGACATTACAAACTGACTCAAGAAGAGAAAAAAAAAAGTAAAATACAGACTGACTCAACCCTAAACCTATGCAATCTTGAACTGGCTTCGTTTGTTCGTCTGATCTTTGATTCCAGAAAAGTTAGAAGTAACAGGTAGTCGAAGAGAGTCAAAAGTGTTTGTCAATCATCAAAACATAAGTCATGAAAATAGATTTGCAATAACTATTAACCACACAATTTTTTTTGTAATTTGAGTTCCCTTGTATATTATTCAAATTATGTTTTGTGTATATGTTTGAGTCCAAGTTAGTGTCATTTATTCAATGTCCACAGTGCAAGTTTCTTGTTCAAAGTCCTCTGAAGTCTTTGAAAATTCATTTGCATGTTCAAATGAATTGAATTTGGCTCCAGTTTAATTTTATTTGGGTTTGACCTTTTATTCATTATTAAGATTTTATTCAGGTTCAAGTCTACAAGTTCACTATTCTTTTAAGTCCAGATCAGGTTCGAGTGCATTTATATATTCACCCAAAATTTTGGCAGCCTCCTAGCGTCTCCCCTGTCTAAAAGAAAACTATAAAAAATTTGACCTCTTACCACGCTAGAGAAAATCTTGTATGATAGGTGCCCTCATACAAGGACACCGCAGTCATGAAATCTTCAACCCCACAACATCAGAGAAAGGCGTGTATGGGTCTTCGGTACCTGTTATAAGAGAAGAGCATTTGTTTCCCAACAAGTACAGAGCCAATGTACGGGTACTTAAACGTTGTCCCAGTCACACTAAGAAAAGTGTGCACCAGGCCTACCTACTTCATCGTGTTGCGAATCTAAGATTATGGATTAGACTTTTGATGATATCAAATATTCATATTTTTCTACAACTGCCTTGCCTATTAACTTTTCAAGTTCACATGATCGAATGCAACTCAAGCCAGCTCAAGATTGGGTAGATTTAGGTTGAGTCAAGTTTGTAATTTTTCCTTTCTTCAGTCAATTATAAAAGTGGTTTCTGATGCTAAGTAACCTTGCACACACATACTTGAGGGATTTTTTGTATTTTTTTTGTTTTGAGTATATCAGCCTGGACGATGTTCATATCGTCAAGGATGATCCAACTGAAAATAGAAACCCTAATTAGGGCATCCTGGTTAAGACAGTCATCATTAAGCATATCATCCTTGATGATCCTTGTATCGGCCAGGACAATAAGCTCAAATCAGAAAGAATCAGCCGCCATATCTATTTAGGTAAAATTTATTTTAGTACATCGGACCAGGATGATCCATTATATCATCTTGGATGATACAGCACAATTATGGCTGATTGATACGATCACATCGATCGGGCCTGATTGCATGATCGGTTGGGACGATGTCCTAGATGATTGAAATCGGCCAGACTCTATTCAGGGCGATGTTCAGGATGATTGTACTCAGATTTGAACAAATCGGACAGGACGATATTTCATCGGCCAGGACGATGTAACCAATTTTCTTCTGATCGTCCCAATCGTCAAGGCTGATTGAGCTTAATTTGTACTGATCGTACAGGATGATAAAAATATCAACTTGGACGATAAAGTTAGTTCTTGAAATTCTATTTAAATGATCCAAATTTTCTCATGCAACAAGACCTTGAGTGCTGCTGTCTTGACCTTAAAGATCCTTGGGAGAGAGAGAGAGAGAGAGAGAGAGAGAGAGAGAGAGAGAGAGAGAGAGAGAGAGAGAGAGAGAGAGAGAGAGAGAGAGAGAGAGAGAGAGAGAGAGAGAGAGAGAGAGAGAGAGAGAGAGAGAGAGAGAGAGAGAGAGAGAGAGAGAGGAACTTATGAGGGGGACTTTGTGAGAGGGTTCACAAATGTTGCTCCAAGCAAGGTTCCAAGTAGTCATCTTCATTCTTCATCCTTCGTCCTTGGGAGGTTCTTGGGAGGTCTACTTCAGCAAAAGGTCCCAATTATCTTTCTGCTTCAGGAGGAAGCAAAAGGAGTAGGTTCTCTGCCGCACCGGGGTTAGTGAAAAGGAGTATGGTGTAAAGGCTTCTCTACCTAGTTGTGAGAGCTAAAGGAAAGACACTTAGTTAGTGCAATACTTAGATGGTGCCTCCGAGGAGTGGACGTAGGTCAAGGTTTGACCGAACCACTATAAATCCGGTGTGATCTTTCTTTGTTTTATTTCCACATTTAATTTTCGCATCCACTACTCTTTGTGGTGAATTATTTTGGTTTTAATTTTGAGCTTTGCCTGAGAAAGAATTTTTAAAATACCAATTCACCCCCCTCTTGGTTAGGCTCGGGCTAGTTCTTAAGGGCTTAACATCCCTAACAAACTTTCAAGTGGTATCAGAGCACGATTCATAAAAATTAAGTTTGAAAACTTTTTAAATTTTGATCCATGGCTAACAACGGTAATCATAATGCAACGGAAGGATATTTTATAACACGATCACCTTTGTTTGATAATCTTCCTTTTGATTTTTAGAAAACTCGCATGTCTACTTTTTTATAATTGATTGACTATCGTATGTGGATGCTTATTAAAGAAGGATATTCTCCACCTTCTCATGAACTTAATGGAATTAAAACTGAAGTATCTTTTACTGAATGAACTTTTGATGAAAGAGATTTAGCACAACTTAATGCAAAGTGTTTGAACTTTTTTTTTTATTCTTTAAATCTGAAGATTACATGTGTGTTTCTACTTGCTCTACTGGAAAAGAAATTTGGGATAAATTATATATCACCTATGAAGGCACAAATGAAGTTAAGCAATCTCGATTGAACATTCTTTTGCAAGATTATGAACTTTTTCGTATGAAACTTCATGAATCAGTTTTTTATATGTATATGAAATTTACTCATATTGTTACTTCTTTGCATGCCTAGGAAGAGAACTCACTAATTATGAAAAAGTCAATAAAATTTTGAGATGTTTTCCTTCCTCTTTTGATGCTAAAATCACTGCAATTACTGAATCCAAATATTTAAATACTTATTGAATTGATAACTTGCTTGGATCACTCATTGCTTATGAACAAGGAGTGAATCAAAAAAATCTTGATGCAAGTGAGAGGAAGAAGGAGAAAATCATAGCACTGAAAGCCAATGAAATAAATTCAAATTCTTTTGGGTCTGAAAGCGATGAAGTTGTCTTCATCACTAGGCAATTCAAAAACTTTCTAAGGAAGAGTCACAAGCATCATCAGAATTGGAGAAAAGGTAAGGATAATAAAAATATTAAAGATTTTTCTGATGTTATTTATTTTGAATGCAGGAAGCCTGGACATGTCAGAGCTGATTGTCCTATACTTCAGGATCACTCAAGTAAATAAAAGAATAAGGAGAAACCTAAGTTCAGAAAGGATAAGAAGCGAGTCCAAAAAGCTTTCTGGATGGAGTCTACATCTGACTCATCTGAGACTAAAACTGAAGATGAGACAACAAACTTGTGCTTAATGGCTGATGATTTTGAACAATCTGACCAAGAAGAGGTATGCCAACCAACCTATGACCAATTGCTTGAAATATGTGAGAAAATTTATGCATCATATAGAAAACTTAAGAAAACTCACGCTAGTTTGAAATTGGAGTTTTTGAACTTACAAAAAGATAATGAAATATTGAGTAAAGATCATCTTCAAATTAATAGTAATCACATGTCTCTACTTGATGAATTTGATAATTTAAATAAAAAGCATTCTGAATTAATAATTGAGCATGATTCTTTAAAAGCTTCCTACACCTCGCTTGAATCTGATTTTAAAGCTTCTACTAAAGAATATGAGTATAAAAAGCACTATTTGAAGATTGATTTAGAAAATGCTCACTTGAGGTTTAAAGAAAAATTGAATGCACTTGAGAGAAAATGGAATACATCAATACCTGATTTAAAGCCAAAACCTAGGAAAAGACATTATAACCCAAACCGATTAAGAAATCCATTTTCCTGGTGTTAAATGTTTTTTATGTGGCATGTTAGGATATATAGCACACACTTGCATCATTCATCGTAGTACACATTGGGTTTGGAAACCAAAACTGCATGTTTCACAGCTTAACATAAAAGCATTACACTTCTTTTTATAAGGAGGGACCCAAATCTGTTTGGGTTCCTAAATCTGACATTTGATGATTTTGCAAGGTGTGCTCACACCAAAGATCTCATGAGAGCGTATGATACTTGAACAAGAAAAGGCTCGCAGCTCATAAATTACTTAAACTTGCTGCTAAAGAAAATTTTGGTTTGCATGCTTACTACTTTATTGAGTGTTATTATTTTCTGCCTTAGTTTTTGTGTTAACTTTTCATATTTACTATTATAGTTGCTTTTACTTTGATTTCTTTTTGCTTTATGATATTTTCTCCTTGTTTTTATTTTTTGGAAGATTTATAGTCAATATTTTAACATCTCTAAATCAGTTAAAGGGAGAAATACCGTTGATGGTTTTTCTCCCTCTAACCTCTTTTAGTGTTATAATTTTCTTTTCTAAACAAAAAGTCTATCTCAAATTAATAACTAGTTTTTGAAATTAAGATCTTTTCTATCTTGCTACAATAATCTACCTTATATTTATAATATTCAAAGTTTTTATATATCTTTCAAGTTAATTGAAATCTTTCCATTGCTTTTATCATATAATTACTAAAGTCTGCTTTATGGTCTATTCTTTTTTATATTAGAGAGTGAGTTTCTCTTCTCTAATATCTGGAAGATCTACTCACAACTAAAAATATTTTAAGAGTTTTTAAAAAGGGATCTAGCTTGCAAGAACAAATAAAATTAAAAAAAAATGTCAAATACACATTCTTGATTGGCTGTGTATAAGACTTATAACATAATTACATAATTGATAAGCATGTTGGGGGCGTCAATTATTCATTTGTTCCATCACTTAGTGACTGTATTGGAGTTTGATATCTCAATATTAAGCTTTGTACAACATGATAGGTATCAATGTGTAGGATGAGGATTCAACTATCATGATTGATATGAGACTAAGACTTCATTTGGAACGACTTTTTTATTGTTTCTTAAAATAAAATTTTAATGCGAAAACAAATTAATTTGTACTAAAAAATTATTTTAAGAAATAATAAAAAAGTTGCCCCAAACGAAGCATAAGACTTCATTCATAACAGGTTTTTTTACTGCTTTTTACTGCTGCTTAAAATAATTTTTTAGTACAAAATTAATTTTTTTTAGTACTAAAAAGTGATTTTAAGAAGCAATAAAAAAGATGTTGGAGCAATCAACTTAGGTAAACCAAATCAAATCAATATGAGCTTAGCAAATCCAAACATACTTTTGTTCAATTCATCTCATTCAAGCCCAGGCTTCCATGGAGATAGCAAGAACATCGTTATTAGCTCAAAGACCTCTATCAAAGGACAAATTATTAGGTCCCACCGGACAGAAAGAATCATTCAAATTTCTTTGTCTACAGTAAAAGCGCAATCAAAGCGCAACTGCTACAGTACCTGCACTTTTTCTATAGACAGAGAGAAATCAAGATGATTCTCTCTGTCAGGTGTCCGAACCTAATAATTTTCCCTACCAAAGGCATGAAGTCTTTCCATAATAATTAGTTGAAGAAGGCAGTGTAGATGGTACAGAAGAGTGAGGGCATACAACTATTATACCAATTAAATCTTTTTCTTGTAGAACAAATGTGAAGATTGAAACGGTTAAGAATAAGCAAATACAATCATATCAACAAGACAAATCAGGTGCAATCTTAGGTGATCAATGGTCGCAAGTTCCGAACGAAATCATGTAGTCGACAGCAAAAGTATACAAAAACACAATCTATATAGGCATTGCTGTCTTTCTAGCACATTAAGAAAGACATGTACAACTAGCTCAAAGGATATGATTAAATAAAAGCCATATCTCAAATTTCAATGCACCATTAAAACTGAAAATAAAAACCTAATCCAATCCATCATTCTTTGATCCGGTTCAGGTAACTTTGGTATTGTAGGTTCAACCTCTTTCAAAACACTTCGATTGATTTTGATAAACCAGAAAAACAACAAAAAAGAAAAATTAAAATCTGTATATGTGAAAGAATTTACGTATAACATGATAAGTTATCAAACGTAAATCATTTTTTTAACGGAAGAGCCTTCTAACTGATCTTCTTGGTACTTTTCCTTCGAGCTTAAGTCTTCTGCACGCCTCTCTAATGTGGCAAGGCCTAATGGGTCCACTTTCCTTTCTTTCTCTCATAACTATTCTACCTGAAATTGATTTAACAATGATCAGAGAATGGAACGAACATTGAAAATTTTAGCAGTGATTGGATGAAATTAATTTGTTGACTTGCGTACCAATGATATTTCCATAACCACTAGTTTTACAAGTTGAAAATTGTGAGTTTCTTATCATGAATGTATTAAATTTACATGAAACTTCTATCAATGCGATGTCTAAAAAGGTGTTGATATACAAAAATAATATTCCACTATCTCTGCATTTGCAGTGAGATTGTTATAGTGACCGAGCCTGAGAAGTCTAAATCACAATGGAAGCAAGAAAGCACTGCTTCAAGCCCCCCTTCTCAATTTAACTTAAAAATATTTAATTCAACATAGCTTTAGGCTTTGTTTGAGATGACTTTTTTGTTGTTTCTAAACGCAACTTTTTAGTTTAATAATTAAATTTTTTGTACTAAAAGTGATTTTAATAAGCAATAAGAAAGTCATCCCAAATACAAAGCCTTAGACATAACAAAAAAATCAGCACTTAAGATATTTATGAACAATATCCAGCCCTGAAATTAGCGTGGTCAGCTGCGGTAGTGCAGAAGACCCTTGAAAGATAATGCTTGGTGCAGAAAAAATCTAGCTTTTAGAACATGAGCCATGTCGAAGTGTTGCACAATGCAGCAACTTTCGTACAAATGAACTAAAATGAGGAGAAAAAACATAAAAGACTATAACTTGCCTGTCTCCACCAGCTCCCCAACAAACATCTTTGCAATACCAGATACCACTATTGTCATAGGCACAGAAATCTTTTGAGATCCAGTGATAGCCGCTAATAACTGCATGTGAAAAGCAAAACATGGTCTAAGAGGATGTAAAAGCACAAAAATTTTTACTTAAAATTTTCCGTACTGCAATGCATGATCCAATGAGTGGGTCACCCATAGACTCGAGGGAAAGAAATCCGACAAGATTGAACAATGGTCACACCCTAGGACGACACCGAAATGAACCAATGACTGCATCTGTGGGCTCAATGGTAGGATAACTGACCTAAAAAATTAAGATCCAACGGATCAAGGAAGTTGATGAGTTGAGCTAACTCACCGCCTAAAGGAAAAGGGGGTGCCAACTGCCAACGTGAGTTGAAACAACAGCAGTCTTGGCAGCACACTGGAAAATCCTTAGTGATTGATTGGTCTAAGACGTGTATCTAATCCACTCTTTGATTCAACAAATCAGAGTTAGCGAATAATGCGTAAAAAACCAAAAGTCACGATAGGTGGACATTGGTAGAATTAGTCCAAGTGTTAGAAGCCAAGAAGAAGTAGAGCACACAAAAAAACAAGAACTGTAAAGGGATGTCTTTAATCGATCAACTAAACATGTTAACATCTATCTCCTTGCCAATCTCAATACGAGGGGTCTGAGACTTAAAAATAAAGGACACTGTAGCATTGGCATTAGGCAAAGACTTCGCTACAAGGAATGATCGATGAGCAAGGCCAATGACCAATTCAAGTATATCGTGCCTATAAATAAGGTGTGAGCTATAAACATTTAATTGTAGATTTCATTAATTGTCTAACCTCATAGTTGCTTCTCAAACTTCATATTATAGTCATAATAGAATTACCGACCACTTTCCATTGCCTGCATCAAATGATAGTAGTGTAGTTACGATTTACTTTATAATAGTTATGATAATATAATATGTTACATAGTTTAACATATATAATAATGTAGTACATTAATAGCATAATATAATATAATTGTATAATATTGTTATAGATAAAATTAACACTACATAATTGATGTAGGCAAAGGTGGGGTCAACTCAAACCCAAAATAAGTTGGTTTTGACTTCCCTTGAGCTTACTAACTTTATAAATTTTGAGCTGGAGTTTAGCTCATTTATGAGCTGATTTTTAGTTCATTTATTGAACTAAATGTTAGCTCATTATTAGCTAAGTTTTAGTTCATCAGTTATCTTAATTATGTAATTTTTATTTATAGTTTTTATGTCTTAAATTTAAGTTTGTCTCTTAGGATTCCAAAATGGTTTCTGGAATCCCAAGGTTGTTTGTTTTCCTGTGCCTTGGCTCCTTGGCTTCCACGGTTGGGTTTTCCCGTGCCTTGGCTACTTGGTTCCCACGGTGGGCTGCTGGTTTTCAGAGCTGGTGGCCTTTCCGTGCCTTTTGGTGCCTCGGTTCTGTGCGGGCCTCTTTGGTTCCGTGGCTGCTCCTTCGGTTCCCTGGCCGAGCTGTTTTCCCGTGAAAAGCTGGGGGCTTTTTTGTGGTTTGTGGTGCTTGGATTTGTGGGAATTCAATTAAGTGTCTTTTGTATTCCCCTTTCATACCTATAAATATGAGGTGTTTTGTAATGTTTTAAAGAGAGTGATATATGAATTTTTGAAAAGAAATCCTTGGGATTTTCTTGGAGAAGCTTGCGAGCTTTGTCCACCTTCTTCTTCCACCTCTTTGAGGAGACTTGCGAGTTCTTCTCCACCTTTCTTCTTGGGCTTCTAATCTCTTTCGTCTCTCCGCAAGTTTACACCCCACCTGTATCCTTCTTCTCAAGTAAAGCAAGTTTCAGGTGTCTTAAATTTTTTTTTAGAGTCAAGTTTGTAAGAGTTCAAGTCTTATTTTGTAAGTCTTTTAATTTCTAAGTCTTCCTTTATTTCAAATGTAAGAGTTTGTTGTTTTATTACGTAGGAGTCGCCTTTCTTTTCTTCGGGCCTACTCTTTGTGGGCAGAGGTCCTCGGGCCCCCCATCCCCCGGATTTTTGCCCGCATCATTTTTGGTATCAGAGCAAGTTAGGAAGTCCTAAGTTTATGAGTCTGTATGTCAAGCAAGTCTTGTGAGTCTTGTAAATCATGTGTGACTTGATGTCATGTAAGTTTTGTTTGTGAGTTCTAGTGAGTCTTGGTGTGTCATGATAGTTGTGCGTGAGTCTTCTTTTATGTCTTCCTAGGTTTTTGTCTTAAGACTTGTGTCTTTCTAAGTCAAGTTGGATAAACATCAAGTTTGAAAGCAAGCAAGAAAGTAATACAATGGACCTCGCCACAAGAAAGCTCTTTTGACTCGATTCATATCAAGCTTTTTCAAGATTCAAGAGCAGCTACACTCAAGTGCAAAAAATTTTAAAGCAAAATAATTCAAGAGCTGGATGCACCGTCCTTGCGTCCTCCGAAGAAAGCAAAAGCCAACTCATCGGGAGATGAGTTTTGTAAGAAGGGGAGTCTGATGTAGGCAAGGAATGGATCAAAACAAGTTGAGTTGAAAATTTTATAAATTCTACTTGAATCAGCTCATTAATGAGCCTCTTCTTATGTTTCAAGCTCATAAATGCTTTCCTCTTCAAGATATCAGCTCATTAATGTCTAGTAGAGAGCCTTTTTAGCTCATAAATTGAGGTTCATTCCCCCATTTGTTATCCCTTTGATTCCCGTGGATGGCTCATTGGTTCCCGTGGATGGCCCTTTGGTTCCCGTGCCTTGGCTCCTTGGTTTCCCCGGTTGGATGCTGGTTTTCCCGTGCTGGGTGGCCTTTCTCGTGCCTTGGTGCTTCGGTTCCGTGCGGGCCTCCTTGGCTTTTGCGGCAACCTCTTCGAGTTTCGCCTGGGCCGTTTTCCCATGGATGATGGGGGCTTTTCCGTGGCTTTGGTGCTTTGTTTCTTGTGTAAAATTAGGGAATATTATTAGGTGGCTGTTGGCTTTTCATTTCCCTCATTTATTTAAGATTTTATAGGGTCATTGTGGCTATTTTTATTCCCCTCTCATTTTCTATATAGTAGATGTTTTGGGTTGTTTAAGAATGTTATATGAATGATTTTTGGAAATGTAAACATGTGGGTTTTGTTGGAAAAGCTTGCGAGCTTGTTCCATTCTCCTTCTCATCTCCTCTAGGAAAGACTTGCGAGTTCTTTCCACCCTTCGTCTTGGCTTCTAACCTCTTTCGTCTCTCCGCAAGTGCCACCTCACCTGTATCCTTCTTCTAATGGATGAAAGCTTCGCTTCTTTAGGTGTTTCTTTTGAAGTCATAAATTTGTCAAATGTTTGTAAGCATCAAAGTTTGTAAGAGTCCTTGTTTGTAAGTCCTTTTATAATATTAAAGTTGTGTTTTATTTTGTTAGTTATATTTTGTCAAGTTTTAGGTATTTTATGTCTTTCTATCATCCTAGAAAGAGTTTTTATTTTGTGATCCAAAATTTGGGGCCCTCTCCCAAATTTTTTATTACACCAATTTGGTATCAGAGCAAGTTAGGAAGTCCTAGGTTGGTTTGTCAAATATTATTTTGGTTTGTCAAGTCAAGTCTTGTTGTAAGTTTTGTCAGTCTGGTGAGTTTAAGTTTTTTAGGTTGAGCCTTTTGAGTCTTGTTTGTTGAGTCTTTTTTTCTATTGAGTCGTTTTAAAAAAATGGAAAAAGACAAAAATATGGCTTCATTCAAGGAGGAAATCAATCCAGATAATCCTGATGCCCCTCTTCCGTTGGACAGATGGATTCCTACAGAATGTGATTCTACAGATCCGCTTCAAGACCGATTATGCAAGCTTCAATATCACATGTTCTTATGTGATCAGAAATTCGAGAAGTGGAAGACATATCTCCAAAGACAATTCGAGAAAGAGCAAGAAGACATTTTGAAAAAGTTTGGAGAAAAGATCAAAGAGTTGGATGCTCCGTCTTCACCTCCTCCAAAGAAAGCAAAAGCTAACTCATCAAGAGATGAGTTCTCAAGAAAGGGAGTCTGATGTAGGCAAAGGGGGGGTCAACTCAAGCCCAAAATAAGTTGGTTTTGACTTCCCTTGAGCTTACTAGCTCTATAAATTTTGAGCTGGAGTTTAGCTCATTTATGAGCTAATTTTTAGTTCATTTATTGAACTAAAGGTTAGCTCATTATTAGCTAAGTTTTAGTTCATTAGTTATCTTAATTATGTAATTTTTATTTATAGTTTTTATGTCTTAAATTTAAGTTTGTGTTGTTTGTTTTCCCGTGCCTTGGCTCCTTGGCTTCCACGGTTGGCTTTTCCCGTGCCTTGGCTCCTTGTTTCCCACGATGGGCTGCTGGTTTTCCGAGCTGGGGGCCTTTTTGTGCCTTTTGGCGCCTCAATTCTGTGCGGGCCTCTTTGGTTCCGTGGCTGCTCCTTCGGTTCCCTGGCCAGGCTGTTTTCCCATGAAAAGCTGGGGGCTTTTCCGTGGTTTGTGGTGCTTGGATTCCTGTGGGAATTCAATTAAGTGTCTATTTGTATTCCCCTTTCATACCTATAAATATGAGGGGTTTTGTAATGCTTTAAAGAGAGTGATATATGAATTTTTGAAAAGAAATCCTTGGGATTTTCTTGGAGAAGCTTGCGAGCTTTGTCCACCTTCTTCTTCCACCTCTTTGAGGAGACTTGCGAGTTCTTCTCAACCTTTCTTCTTGAGCTTCTAATCTCTTTCGTCTCTCCGCAAGTTTACACCCCACCTGTATCCTTCTTCTCAAGTAAAGCAAGTTTAGGGTGTCTTTAATTTTTTTTTAGAGTCAAGTTTGTAAGAGTTCCAAGTCCTATTTTGTAAGTCTTTTAATTTCTAAGTCTTCCTTTATTTGAAATGTAAGAGTTTGTTCGTTTTATTACGTAGGAGTCCCTTTCTTTTCTTCGGGCCTACTCTTTGTGGGCAGAGGTCCTCGGGCCCCCCCATCCCCCGGATTTTTGCCTACATCATTTTTGGTATCAGAGCAAGTTAGGAAGTCTTAAGTTTATGAGTCTGTATGTCAAGCAAGTCTTGTGAGTCTTGTGAGTCTTGTAAATCTTGTGTGACTTGATGCCATGTAAGTTTTGTTTGTGAGTTCTAGTGAGTCTTCGTGTGTCATGATAGTTGTGCGTGAGTCTTGTTTTATGTCTTCCTAGGTTTTTGTCTTAAGTCTTGTGTCTTTCTAAGTCAAGTTGGATAAACATCAAGTTGGAAAGCAAGCAAGAAAGTAATCCAATGGACCTCGCCACAAGAAAGTTCTTTTGACCCAATTCAGATCAAGCTTTTTCAAGATTCAAGAGAAGCTACACTCAAGTGCAAAAAATTTTGAAGCAAAACAATTCAAGAGCTGGATGCACCGTCCTTGCCTCCTCCGAAGAAAGCAAAAGCCAACTCATCGGGAGATGAGTTTTGTAAGAAGGGGAGTCTGATGTAGGCAAGGAATGGATCAAAACAAGTTGAGTTGAAAATTTTGTAAGTTCTACTTGAATCAGCTCATTAATGAGCCTCTTCTTATGTTTCAAGCTCATAAATGCTTTACTCTACTAGATATCAGCTCATAAATGTCTAGTAGAGAGCCTTTTTAGCTCATAAATTAAGGTTCATTCCCTCATTTGTTATCCCTTTGATTCCCGTGGATGGCCCTTTGGTTCCCATGCCTTGGCTCCTTGGTTTCCTCGGTTGGCTTCTGGTTTTCCCGTGCTGGGTGGCCTTTCCCATGCCTTGGTGCTTCGGTTCCGTGCGGGCCACCTTGGCTTTTGCGGCTGCCTCTTCGGGTTTCGCCTGAGCTGTTTTCCCGTGGCTGATGGGGGCTCTTCCGTGTCTTTGGTGCTTTGTTTCTTGTGTAGAATTAGGGAATATTATTAGGTGGCTGTTGGCTTTTCATTTCCCTCATTTATTTAAGAATTTATAGGGTCATTGTGGCTATTTGTATTCCCCTCTCATGTCTATATATAGTAGATGTTTTGGGTTGTTTAAGTATGTTATATGAAGTTTGTAGTTGATGCTCTAATAAGCTCCCAACCAGTCATTAAAATGCCTCCTTCAAAAAATTCCTTATGCAAGCATAAGACTATAGTAAATCCTTATCCAAGTATAACTCTCCTTCTGAGCCTTGTCCAGGTCATCAAAACTTAAATGCACTTTATCCCAGAGCTTGGTGTGGATGATCAAAATATAAGTACTTATTCCAGATTAATCCAATCTCAAGCTTGGTGTGGGTTACTAAAACCTAAATTCTTATTTGAAGTTTAGCTTGTTAAGTTGTGTCAGACTGACCATACCTAAATCCTTATTTCGATTTAACTCATCAAGTTAAATATAGGTAATCAAATCTCAAATCCCACATCTTAATGATTACTTTCCCAACAAAAGGTTTTGAGCATGGCGAGCAATCTCCCAATTGGGAATCTCACTTAATCATGCAGCTTGATAGAGGTCTTCAACCTTTATAAATTAGCAAAGGTACAAATAGACATGGGCCTTGACTTCATTTCTCTAAAAGGAGACATCCACTACTTGTAAAACCTACTTAGAGTGTCAAGCCCCACATTAACCCTACTCTAACAGTTGACGCGGAATGCAACAAAGAGGAGGTTGTTGATCACTTACATTACTATCTTACAATCAATATAATACCTGAAATTTAAATGCAGAACAAGTGTTGAAAGAGACCATAATATAAAACATCAATCATAAGAGGAAGCTGTCAAAATATCATTTCCAAAAACTTTCTTTTACAGAGCAACTACAGGAAACCAAAATAGGTAACTAATAACAAACTACTAACCTCAAAAAAGATTTTTCATACATTGACCCAAAAAAACAAAAAACTCAAAAAAAAAAATAACACACAGAACCTGATACTATTTTGGTTCAACATTCTCCTTCCCTTTTCTTGCAATAATCAGACTAACCATATGGTGAGCTACGATGCTCATAAAGATATGCAACTCTAAAACAATAGCCAAGTATAAGAAAAGAAAGACCTCCATGTGCACATTACGTGATAAGGTTGGAGTAGCTCCAGTGGAAGATAAGATTAGAGAGAGTCGCCTTAGATGGTTTGGTCACATTAAACGGAGGCCTTCCAATGACCCGGTTAGGAAAGTTGAGATATTAGATTTGACTTATGTTAAGAAAGGTAGAGGTAGACCTAAAAAGGTTTGGTTAGAAAATATTAGAAATGATCTTTCTTTATTAGATTTAAATGAGAATTTGACTTTTAACAGGACACAATGGCGAAAAAAAATTCATGTAGCCGACCCCACGTAGTGGGACAAAGGCTTGATGTTGTTGTTGCTGTAATGAAATTGAATTAGATCAATACTTGACATCTTTTAAGGATTCTTTATCTCACATGGTGGTTTGTAATGACGCAAGTTGTCTAAGTGTTTAGAGAGGGTTGAAGAGTGTGGACAGCAACTTAATAAGGGTTTAAGGGCACCTAAAAGTCACTGAACGGTGCAGGAAAAGTGCTGGACAGCCAAGTTTTCAAGTGTAGCAAGTGACCTAAACACTTAGGTGAGTTGGAAAGGCTAAGACAACACTTAGGTAATGAACTAAGCTTGCTTAAAATGATAAAACATTCAGAAATTTCTCTGGACAGCAAAGTAAAGCAGAAAATTTTATGAAAAAAGCAATGGTGCGCATGCAAATGAACTACACTAATGGAGACTAACTTCCTAGGAACTTCTAGCACAAGCAAAGCATGCTAGACATGCTCTGATACCAAGATGATATGAAACGTAATGCATGGAAATAAGAACTGCTTGGGGATTTTAATATAAGAATGTTAAAGCTTTGCTAGTTATAGAATTAATGCTTACCCAAGTTAGGTTTTCAGAATTATCAAGTCGAAATTAAATAAGGCATGCGGTTACAACTAGATTAACTGGACAATATCAAATTGATAACATAAAATTAGAGAATAATGTTATGGGGGGAAACAATAATCCACAATTAACAAATAGAACTTTTCACCTTGGATCTCTCACTCACTCTCTTGTTGGTGGCACTTTTAGTGGAGGAAGATTTAGAGCAACCGAGCGATGTCACTAGGAGAAAAATGGCGCACAATGTGTAGTCCGTTGGAGTGGTAGCCGGTGGCGGGTAGCCCATGGGATGACTAGTGAGCATCCAACGTCTTATCCGTTCTTCCTTGATCTTCAAAGACGAAGCCGTGGACGATGTCGGATCGGCAAACCTAAGTGAGGCCTTGAGAAAGTTCAGCCTTGATGGAGAAGAGAAAAGCTAAGAAAATTTCAGCCTACAGGAATTCTGGTTAAAATTCAGCCTTCTTCTGGTGCAGGACAGCAAACAGACATTTGGGGAAGAAGGGAAAACCGTGGAGGAGCCTGAAGGGAGGCGGCCGGGTTTGGGAGAAGTGAGGGCTGCTGGTTGGCCTAGTTCGGCTAAGAGAGATTGGGAGGGAGAAGGTTTGAATTCATTCCCAAAGAGGAGAGGAATTCAAGGGGTTTGATTGGGAATATGGGGAGAAATTTGAAATCAACTTCTGTAATAAAAACTGTTACGGGAATTGAATTTGGGGAAGGAATTAAAGCCAATTTCATCTTTAAACATAGAGAGGGAGCCAGCCAAGTACGAGGGGTGATGTGGCTTTAGGTTTTGAGTAGGTGGGGATCACTAGTTTTAATTTCAGGATTTTAATAAAATCTGAAATTAAAACTTCAGTTTTTATTTGGGAAGAGATTCCTAAATTAAAGTCATTTAATTAGATTGATTTCGAATTTCAAATTTGAAATTTAAAATCCAATTAAATTGAGGGCATGATTTAGGGAAGCAATTTAGGAAGCAATTAATGGCTCATAACCATTTGAATTTCAATTTTGAAATTCAAAGGAGGGGAAAGAGGCTGCGGAAGGTAGGGGGAAGGGAGCCGGCTGGCCGGTGGCTGCTGGCCGGCGGGTTGGGCTGGCCGGTGGCTGCTGGCCGGCGGTTGAGCTGCAGGCCGGCGGCCTGGGTACTCCAGGGAGGGGGCGGCGGCAAGAGCAGGGGAGGGGAGGTTGTGGGGAGAATTTTAGGGATCCAAAAATTGAAATTCCAACTTCCTCCAAGAGGCTCCAATCCCAATCCACACAACGACGTTAAGATCAAGAGCAATGAAAGAGAATAATAGAGCAAGAAGAACCTAGAACTCACAAAGAGATCTAGCTTCTCCTACGAACTCACTAAGAGATCGTGGAGGTTTGCACTCACAAAGAGAACATGAAGTGGCAAATTTTCATTCATCAAAAACTAACTATTACATAAGAAAAGGGCCATATACAGACCTCCAAATAACAAAGAAAATAAAAGACTAAAATGCCCCTTGGGCCACAATAGCGATCAAATACCCATAAGGGCAAAAGCGGAAAAAAACTGAAATTAAAATAAACTAATACATAAAATGACTCAAAATAAAACTCATGATCGTGACCGTCGATCTCCGACGTCTCCTGATGGTACACGTGTTGAAAATGCTAACGATGTCCTCATCATTCTCCCTAGGTGGGAGAAAACTCGACCCCGTCAAGTAAGCGTCTATAGAGCTCTCGTACCACTCTAGTAAGTCAGGGTCCACTCGCTGCAGCTCGTCACGATCAACCCATGTGTTCCCCGTTCCTGGTTTCTCTGCTCACTGAACTAGATACCTTTGTTGACCATCAACTCTAGTGGAAATTTGAGTTCATCACTAAGTATTGTCTCAATCTTCTCTGTATTGGATAAAATAGGCAAATTTGGGGGTGGAGTTAGGCTGGGGATCTCACCAGGTGGGTTCACACAAGGCTCATATTTTTGTGGAATAGGAGGGTTCACACAAGGCTCATATTTTCGTGGAATAGGAGGGTTACACTCTAGACCTTCGAAGGTTACAAGATCTTTGATGTTAACATAGGATTAATGTTAAAACCTTCAAAAAGGTATGACACATAAGCATTACTATTTATTTTTTTGCTGTTATTTGAACGGTCCGATGATTCTAGCATATAACTTTATAACGGTCCCTTGTGGGAACCGCTCCGGACGAATCCGAACCAATACAAAATCTCTAATATCAAATTCTTTGAACCGTCTCTTGAGATCGGCAGTAAGTTTATAACTCGCATTGCTTTGGTTATTCTTTTTATTAATATTCTTACGCAGTTCTTGAAGATGAGATGCCAAAGTGGATGCAAGAGACTTGGAGTGTATGATGAATGACAAGAATCGAGAGCTCACACACAAGTTAAAACAGAGACAAACTTGACAGGAAACGAACATGCAAACACACAGACTCGCAAGCACACATAGATAAGCATAGCAATTGGTTAAACATAAAATGAGGGGACTTAAAGTTTCCAAATTTAAGGGAATTGGTTTAGGGGGAGCAATAAAAACATCCTTAGCTATTAAGGCACTTCCATATAAAGTTTTCGCTAGGGTCGAGGTTAGTCTCCTAGGGGTAGCAGTGTAATCTATCAAATTCATCAAACTTGGAGAGGGGGGGTCCTTAATAGGGGATGACAAGACTAAAGAGGACATGATGGAGGAGCATTGGATATGATAAGAAGATGGGTCCTGACTCACTACCATACGGGGATAGTTCAAAGAGTCACTAGCAGGTATGAGACTCAAGAAATGTGGTAAGGTATTCCTAACAGAAGTGGACACAACAGTTAAAGTGGTGACATGAAAGCATGGGCTACGATTCTCTCTAACACTAAGGTCGGTGATATTCGTCCAATCAAGAGAGGTATACTCAGTCAAATGCACATCTACAGGAGCAACTCCTAGGATAGACTTCAATAAGACAAAAGGATGTTTAGGGTTTAACTTAGGCTCAGAATCTTCCAGATTCAAATTACTATCTTCCAAGCTCATATTACTATCCTCAAAAGGATCAGGTTTGGTTATAACCCTAAGATCGCTGAATCCGGGGTCACTTAAATCAAGGTTTAATTTAGGTAGTAACGTCAATCTCTTCATTTCCACTTTGAAATTATCCACATTGCCCTCAGAATTATTCAAAATTAAATCAGAATTATCCAAAATTAAATCAGAATTATCCGGAGTCATCTCAGTAGGTGTTACAACTAAATCAGGATCTTCCAAATTTAAATTCAAAGTGTTCGAAGTACGATTGGTTTCTTCCGACATCACATTACTATCATCCAGGCATACTTTGTCCAAAGGCTTATCCTCGAGGGGACTAGGATCAGGGCGGGTTAAGGTGTCGACGTTTAAAGGTTCTAGCTTTCCTAGCTCAGGGTTTAAGTCATTCAGGGAGTCTGATTCAATCTCTTCCATTTCATCCTCAAAGAATTCTTCGTTATTGGTGATATCATTAGCATCCACGAAATGGATGCACTCAGCCTCAGGTTCAGGGGACCTCTTCTTTTTAATGCATTTCTTTATTAAACTTACACTCGCAGGATCAGGGACTGGGGAGGCTAAAGGTTGATTGGGATTGCTAGAAGTGGGTCCACGTGGGTCCACGTGGGGAGCCATAAGAGATTGATCTATCAGAAGACCCAATAGAGGATCGGCCATTAAGGTTAGGTGAAGACTTACAGGGTGGGGCAGCAACCCTGATGTTATTAAATGAAGGTTGGTTTCGACTATAGTGATGTCCATGGTTTGTCCCAACGAAAGAGGTAGGGTGATGCTCTAGAGGACAGTCACTAGTAGAGGGTCGGTATTTCAAATTAAGTTCTCGTCTCATGTCTCTCCAAGTAAGGTACTCACCGCGAGACTCTCTATGATCTTCCAATTTCATCCAAAATTGAAGAGCTCGACCTTTAAGGTGAGACTTAGCGATGCTAATCTGGTGGGACTCAGGGATATGACATGATTCAAAATAGTCATCTAGTTGTCTAGCCCATTTCCTAAAGTAGTGAGGGTCCGAAGAACCATCAAAGGTGGGTAAACGGTAGGGCGACTCTAAGTGAGGTTGTGGACGCCTAGGCTCAGGTCTCGGGTGATAAGCTGAGTGGGGCATGTAATTAGAGTGGGAATAGTCAACGGGTTTCTCCGTCATAATTCTAGTCATATTGCCCACTAGGTTAACGATGTCATCTAAACTCTTTTGGAGTCTTATCGGGTCTATTGGGAAGCGTCAAGTGATGCCTAATGAAGAATGGGTGTAAGGGCAATACTCTACAAGGAGGAAACATAATTATGTCTTGCTATAAGGTGCATGAAAATAATGGGCAGCAAGCTACAAAGGTGGTTTAAGAAATCTAGGCAGTACGGTGCAGTTTTTGAGTGGACAGCAAATTACAGCAGTGGGAGAAGTTGTCCAAGCACATAGGTTAACTTCTAGGGTGAGGACAGCACTTAAACACTATGGTAGGGTGCTCCTAAGGCTCTTATATACTGCTGGAATGCTAAGGACAGCAACCTATCACAATGACGCAAGTTGTCCAAGTGTTTAGAGAGGGTTGAAGAGTGTGGACAGCAACTTCACAAAGGTTTAAGGGTACCTAAAAGTCACTAAACGGTGCAGGAAAAGTGCTGGACAGCAAAGTTTTCAAGTGTAGCAAGTGACCTAAACACTTAGGTGAGTTGGAAAGGCTAAGACAACACTTAGGTAATGAACTAAGCTTGCTTAAAATGATAAAACATTCAGAAATTTCTCTGGACAGCAAAGTAAAGCAGAAAATTTTATGAAATAAGCAATGGTGCGCATGCAAATGAACTACACTAATGGAGACTAACTTCCTAGGAACTTCTAGCACAAGCAAAGCATGTTAGCCATGCTCTGATACCAAGATGATATGAAACGTAATGCATGGAAATAAGAACTGCTTGGGGATTTTAATATAAGAATGTTAAAGTTTTGCTAGTTATAGAATTAATGCTTACCCAAGTTAGGTTTTCAAAATTATCAAGTCGAAATTAAATAAGGCATGCGGTTACAACTAGATTAACTGGACAATATCAAATTGACAACATAAAACTAGAGAGTAATGTTATGAGGGGAAACAATAATCCACAATTAACAAATAGAACTTTTCACCTTGGATCTCTCACTCACTCTCTTGTTGGTGGCACTTTTAGTGGAGGAAGATTGAGAGCAACCGAGCGATGCCACTAGGAGACAAATGGCGCACAATGTGTAGTCCGTTGGAGTGGTAGCCGGTGGCGGGTAGCCCATGGGATGACTAGTGAGCATCCAACGTCTTATCTGTTCTTCCTTGATCTTCAAAGACGAAGTCGTGGTCAATGTCGGATCGGCAAGCCTAAGTGAGGCCTTGAGAAAGTTCAGCCTTGATGGAGAAGAGAAAAGCTGAGAAAATTTCAGCCTACAAGAATTCGGGTTAAAATTCAGCCTTCTTTTGGTGCAGGACAGCAAACAGACATTTGGGGAAGAAGGGAAAACCGTGGAGGAGCCTAAAGGGAGGCGGCTGGGTTTGGGAGAAGTGAGGGCTGCTGGTTTGCCTAGTTCGGCTAAGAGAGATTGGGAGGGAGAAGGTTTGAATTCATTCCCAAAGAGGAGAGGAATTCAAGGGGTTTGATTGGGAATATGGGGAGAAATTCGAAATCAACTTCTGTAATAAGAACTGTTACGGGAATTGAATTTGGGGAAGGAATTAAAGCCAATTTCAGCTTTAAACATAGAGAGGGAGCCGGCCAAGTAAGAGGGGTGATGTGGCTTGAGGTTTTGAGTAGGTGGGGACCACTAGTCTTAATTTCAGGATTTTAATAAAATCTGAAATTAAAACTTCAGTTTTTATTTTGGAAGAGATTCCTAAATTAAAGTCATTTAATTAGATTGATTTCGAATTTCAAATTTGAAATTTAAAATCCAATTAAATTGAGGGCATGATTTAGGGAAGCAATTTAGGAAGCAATTAATGGCTCATAACCATTTGAATTTCAAAAAAATTCAAAGGAGGGGAAAGAGGCTGCGGCAAGAAGGGGGAAGGGAGCCGGCGGTAATGTGGGCTGGCCGGCGGGTTGGGCTAGCCGGCGGTTGAGCTGCAGGCCGGCGGCCTGGGTACTCCAGGGAGGGGGCGGCGGCAAGAGCAGGGGAGGGGAGGTGTGGGGAGAATTTTAGGGATCCAAAAATTAAAATTCCAACTTCCTCCAAGAGGCTCCAAACCCAATCCACACAACGACGTTAAGATCAAGAGCAATGAAAGAGAATAATAGAGCAAGAAGAACCTAAAACTCACAAAGAGATCTAGCTTCTCCTACGAACTCACTAAGAGATCGTGGAGGTTTGCACTCACAAAGAGAACATGAAGTGGCAAATTTTCATTCATCAAAAACTAACTATTACATAAGAAAATGGCCATATATAGGCCTCCAAATGACAAAGAAAATAAAAGACTAAAATGCCCCTTGGGCTACAAATAGAGACCAAATACCCATAAGGGCAAAAGCGGAAAAAAAAACTGAAATTAAAATAAACTAATACATAAAATGACTCAAAATAAAACTCATGATCGTGGTCGTCGATCTCCGGCGTCTCCTGATGGTACACGTGTTGAAAATGCTGATGATATCCTCATCAAAAAAACTCATTGAGAATAGAGAAGTTCAGCCTTATGAAAGATAATAATTGCCAAAAATGTTGCTAGCTTACCCTCCGCATGACGGATTTCTGGAAACCAGACCTTCTGAAAGATTCATATCGACTCATTTGCTCCTCACAAAATTGAGATAAAATTTCCCTGAAGGAAAGAAAACAAATAAAATATACTGTTTCTCAAACAAAATTTTATAATAAAATTCTAAAAAGTCAAATATATATATATATATATATATATATATATATATATATATATATATATATATATATATATATATATATATATATATATATATATATATTGCATATTGGCATATTCACTTCCAAATTAAATTCCCCAAAATACAGAAAAAAAGTTATTAGGGGCTCACATCAATTCAATAAATAGCATTTCATAGCCTCATATCATTTCATTGACAGTCGGAATAAGAAAGGTTTTAAGGCTGACATTAGGCTGTCATTTAATTATAAAACTAATTCCAACAATCAAGATATGAATACAAATTTGAATTTTGTTAGAGAGTTTTCCATCAAGGAGTGGTATAATTAATCCGACTGGGATAAAAAGTAGACAAGCCTGTCTAAAGACGTTAGAAGCAACCAATGCTACAACTAACACTATATTGGTGATAACTAGTAAGTATTGATGAAAATCACCGACAAGGGATATACTACAACTTCAACCGATTGTAGTTAAATGTGGGGAATGGTTAACAACGTATATAATTAAGATTAGATTATCTACATGAAAAAAGACATTGAAAGAGAAAACAAGAATCAGTGAACCCGATGATTCAAAAAAGAATCAAAATGGTTCTCTTAAATTATATGAAAATGAGAGAAATCCAGGGACACTAGGGAATATTATAAACTATAAAATGTTGGACGAATAAAAAAATTTGAATATGGAAAGTACAATGGTGGATAGAGAGTTGAAAGATAAAATCAGTAAGGCGAAATGCTTAGGTATAGAGTGATTGTTGTAAAGTGAATTATATATAAGAGTATTATAAATATGTTTAATGCTTATATTCTCATGTTGGATTAGAAGATAATTTAAAAAATTAACTTTGGAAGAGATTTAAGGAACTGCTACAACATATATCAGAGGAAGAGGTTCAAAGATTATATAAGTTTTAGTATAATAGGTTGTATGAGGATTCATGTTAGTTATGAAGTAAGAGATAGATATACGATGGGACAAGCAATACTTGGTAAAGCAATAGAATATGACTTTTAAATAGAGAACAATTATTTCAAGAAATAAGAAGACCGCTTTGTTACTTAAGAAGTGGAGCAACTAAATAACAATAGATATATAATTACTAAGAAGGAAAGAAAAATCCTTTTGCAAGGATTATAAAAAGATTCCATGAGAAAGTATATTGGTACAGCACAAAAATATATTTATAGATATATATCATGGATTAAAAAGGTATTCAAGATGCAAACCTCGAGGAATGTCTCACCATAAGTTGCCCAAAAATTGCCTTAAGGTTTATGCCCATAAATTTGTACGCCTCGAGGCATTTGAAGCAAACACCCCAAAATAATAATATAGTACAACAACAAAAACAATAACATGTTTTTATCCCACTACATGAGGTTAGCTAAATGAATCCTTTTTTCTCCATTGTCTCCTATTAAGAATCAAATTCTCATTTAAATCTAATAGAAACTGTCACTTTTAATACTTCTAACCAAGTATTTTTAGGTCTACCTCTACCTTTCTTAACATAAGCCGGATCAAATACATCTAATCTCCCATAGGGTCATCAAAAGGCCCATGTTTTATGTGACCAAACCATCTAAGGCAACATTCTAATCTTATCTACCACTAAGCTACTCAAACTTTTTCATTTATATACCTATTTTGCATTTTGCCTAAGTGTAAAGCCACACATCCACCTGAGCATCCTCATCTTTACAACACTTAATTTTATTATTCTCTTCTAATGGCATGCATTCCACACCATAAAACATTGTAGGTCTCACCACAATCTTATAAAACTTTCACTTATATTTGAGGTGTACTTTTCTATCACACAATAGGCCTAATGCATTCCTCCACTTCAAACATCCAACCTGAATTCTACTAATAATATCCTCATCTATTTCACCATCACTTTGAACAATAGATTCAAGATAACTAAAATGTGCATGCTTTTAAATGACATAGTCAACAAATGTCACAATCCCATTACTAGATCTATTACTTCTAAGATTATACTCAATGTATTTGATCTAAAGTTGATCTCCATAATTCAAGTTTGCATCAACTCCCTCTCTAGTCTTATCAATAAGAAGATTATCATTAACAAAAAGAATACACCAAGGTACATCCTCTTGCAAACATTTAGTAAGAACATAAATGGCTAAAGCAAAAATATTTGGCTTAGAGCTGATACTTGACATAATCCAACTAAAATAGGAAAATACATGGTCAAACCACCATGTATTTGAACACAAGTAGCAACTCTTATACATATCATTTTCTTTTCTAGAACTCTACAGAGCACTTCTATTGGAATTTTATCATATACAACAACAATAACATCAAGCCTTTATCCCACTACGTGGGGTCGGCAGCATGAATCGTTTTTCTGTCCTATTAAGAGTTAAATTCTCATTTAAATCTAATAAAGAAAGATCATTTCTAATATTTTCTAAACAAATCTTTTTAGGTCAACCTCTACCTTTCTTAACATAGGCCAAATCTAATACATTTACTCTCCTAATAGGATCATTAGAAGGCGGCCATTTTACATGACCAAACCATTTAAGGCGACTCTCTCTAATCTTATCTATCACTAGAGCTACTCCAATCTTTTCACGGATATGCTCGTTTCATATCCTATGATTCCCGTCTCAAAAAGTAATTCCACTCATCCACCTGAGCATCCTCATCTTATCAACGCTTAACTTAAAATTATGCTTCTCTTTTAATAGCCAACATTCTGCGCCATAAAGCGTTGCAGGTCTCAACACCATCTTATTAAATTTTCCCTTAAATTTGAGTGGTAATTTTATATCACACAACAAACCCGAAGCATTCCTCCACTTTAACCATCCAACTTGAATTCTACTAATGATATCCCCATCTATTACACTATCACTTTGAATAATATACCCAAGATATCTAAAACAAGTACACTTATTAATGACTTGATCGCTCAAAGTTACAAACCCCCCACTAAATCTATTACTAATAAAATTACACTCCATGTATTCAATTTTAGATCTACTCAAACAAAAACCTTTAGACTCTAAGGTTGATCTCCATAATTCAAGTTTACCTTCAACTCCCTCTCTACTCTTACCAACAAGAAGAACATCGTCAGCAAAAAGCATACACCAAGGCATGTCCTCTTGCAAATGTCTAGTAAGAACATCCATGACTAAAGCAAAAAAGATAAGAGCTTAAGGCTGATCCTTGACACAATCCAATTGAAATAAGAAAATACTTGGTCAAATCACCATGTGTTTGAACACAAGTAATAGCTCCTGCATATATATCCCTAATGACTTGAATATAAATATTATTAACCCCTTTCATTTTTAGAACTCTCCATAGCACTTCCTTGAAACTTTATCATATGTAGATCCTCCTTATTCACTCTAAACTTCTCCATCAACTCTCTCAATAAATGAATAGCTTCCATAGTAGACTTAATCGGCATAAATCCAAATTGATTTTGAGAAACAGTAGTATCACGTCGTAACCTATGCTCCATAACTCTCTCCTAAAGTTTAAGGTATGGCACAACATTTTACTATATTTTTCATATTCTTTTCATTCATCTTAAAGTTCAAAACTAATAAGCAATATTGAATACATAAACTTTCACTCGGAATAACTTTACAATCTTTGCAATCTAAACGATTTATTTTTCTTATAAGAAAATAATCAATCTGAGTTTTACTATATCCATTCTTAAAAGTGATGAGATGCTCATCTCTGTTTCCTTCCCATACATTGGACAGTTCGAAAGTAATCTGTGTTCGTTTGTGACTCACAAATCATGAGGGTTCGGATAACAAAATAATAAAACCTAAATAAAATATTTTAATCATATTTTAATATTTAATATTACATTATCTTATAATTAAAAACATATAAATATTAAAAAATATTTATAATTATATTAAAAATCCCTAAATAAAATTGCGCGCCATTTGTACCATGTGCGCGCAGTGGCACATGGCGCAAATAGTAGGCGCCATTTTGAACCTTTGCGCTGTAGGTGCGCCGCGCCGTGTCGCATCTTGAGCCATGGCATGTGCTATTTTGTGGCATTGACCAGTACAATTTTATTAGGTTGGATCGTAACAACGTATTTATGCAACTATTAATCATGAAGCATTCAATACTGCATTGAGCTCATTTGGCTACTTAAAGATGAAAAATATGTTTTATAAAGTGATCATTTTTTTTATTTATTAGTGTAATTGATGATTTCTTTGATTTATTATAATGGGTAGTGGTGTAAGAAGAAAAAAATTAGCTTGAAAATATATTTTTTGACTAGTAAAATAAATATATTAATGATTTATTTACTTTTATCATTTTTTAATTATTTGTGATTTTATAAGTTTTTTTTTCAAGGCACGCACACGCATCACCGAGCTAAAGGCAAAATGCCTTGATTCCCAATTTTGAATTTTTAAACATTGATTCCAAATACATCAAAATTGTACTTTACATTTCCTTTACATCAGACCAAACACCAATATTTTTAAAAATCATTATATTTGGAATACTTTATATATTTTATTTTAATTAAAAAAAAACATTCAATTAACCCAATTTCTCCCTCATGCCTCACGCAACACTCCTCTCCTCTCGGTCTCACGCAAACTCGAGCACCTCTCAATCTAACACACTCCTTCACTCGGCCTTGCGCATACTGGCAATTTCCTCCTTTATGATTGCCACCACCTCCTATTTTTTTACCAAGTTTTAATCCTCCAAAGGAACGCATCTCCTCTTCCTCTACCACATATCTTCTTCCAGCAACAATCCTTAAACCCTACATTTTTTTTCTGTATTAAAATTAATTTTTTTGCTTTATTTATCAAGATTTCTTATTTATATGTCTCAACTTTTTTGAATTAAAATTTTCATTTTAGGGCTTTTTAAAAAATAGTAAAAGGTAAGGAGAAAAACACAATAGAACCTAGAAAAGAACCAACATGAAAATAGTGTCCAGGTTAAAATTGGATGGAGTGACAAGATGTATGTTAATTTGAAATACAACTATTATGATAAAGTTGTTAAAAATTGTTTAACAAGAATGAAAGAGCACCTTCCAAGCTCTCATATGAATATTGCACAATGCGTCAAGGTGCGTAAGGAGGTGAAAGAGGAGATTCATGTATATATGAACAATGTAATAATGTCGAAGCATAGGGCTGTAAGCGAACCAAACGTTCGATGAGCTACTCGTTGTTCGGTTCAATTAAAGCTCGTTTGTGATTTAATTAACTAAACAAACAAACTTGAACAATATTTTAGATACTCGATTTTTAAATAAACAAACTTGAACACTAATGCATTCAGCTCATTTATTTTCGCGAACAACATCATTTGAAGTTCGTGAACAAGCTCGAAATTAAGCTCGATAAAAGCTCAATCCGTGTTCGATTTTGAACTCGTGAATAACCTCAATAAAAATAATTAATATTTGATTATATAATTATTAAATATAAATAATATAAATATTTATATTTATTATAATATAATGATATTATTATTGTTAAATAATAAAATTTAAAGTAAATAATATTATATTATATGTTAATTAAGTATTTTTATTAAATTTAAGTGAATGATAGCAATGTCAAAAAAATTGTAGCTTTATATGGCTATTTATTTATAAATCATTGCCTTTATTAATGCTGCTGTTAGGAAAATTCAGTGAAGATGGGATTTGCTTAAAAATTATTGTCTTTGTTACATAGACAATTGCTTTTATTATAAATACATTAGTTCATAGATATGTTTATGAACGTGTTTGTATGATAGTTAAAAAGAATTCGTTAGATATGTTCGCGAACATGCGCGATGTAATTGTTTGTTAGGAAGCTCGATAAAGCTCATTTGTTAAGTTCATTAACATCTAAAAGTAGAGCTCGTTTATAGCTCGTTCATGTTTGTTTGTTAAAAGCTCGATAAGCACTAAACGAACGAACATGAACTAAACATGAACCGAACATGAACACTCATTAATTTGAACAACCTCATATTAAATGAACACAAACATGAACCAAACTTGAACAACCTCATATTAAATGAACACGAACATGAACACTCACATACTAGACTCGGCTCAATTCGTTTGCAGCCCTATCGAAGCATTAAGCACACTGACAATCTAACAAAAGAGTGGATGTTAGGTCATTATGATAGTGGACCTAGTTTGATATTGAAGCAAGAATTAAATAGCACTAAGAAAGTCATTAAAGAGATTAGGAGAACTTAGTAACACATTAGAGTGACTATCATATCTGATTGTTGATTTGATATTAAACATAAAAACTTCATCAACATTTTGATTAACAATCCATATGACACTATTTTATTAAAGTTTGTTGAAGCATCATATAAGGTAAAGGATTCAATATATTTTTAAACTTCTTGATGGAATCATAGAAGAGATTGGAGAGCATCTAGTGGCATAGATCGTTTCAAACAAAGCTGGTGCATATAGGGCAACTAGAAATACGTTGATATAGAAGAAAAAGTATATGTATTGAACATCATGGGTGGCTCATTGCATATATTTGATTCTTAAAAAATTTAGAAAGTTGCCTCAACACAAGAATACCTTAAGCAAGGAAAAAGTATCAGCAAGTTCATCTAAAACCATTCATGGATTTTGACTTTGAAGAGAAAATTTTATGAGGAACTTCTAAGGCCTACTAGATTTTAACAAGCCTAATTGACTCTACAAAATAGCTTCAAAGAAAGACAGCCATTGGGGGCTATGTTCAACTCCAGACAATGATTAAATTGTGCTGGTGAAAAGAAATATGAAGGAATAAAAGTTAGATTGTTTTGAACGAAAGGTTTTGATTAAGGGTAAGTTATGCAATAAAAAAAACAAAGTCATTACTTCAAGTTTTAACAATGGTTAATGCAGATAAAAAGTCAACTATAGGTTTCACTTATAATATGATGGATGAGGTTAAGGAATTGATATCACATTACTTAAGAAGAGAGGAGTTCAATTATAAGGAATTTTATAAAAAAAAATTTGATAAGTGGGAGCTTCAGCTTGATCGACATTTGCATGCCACAGAATATTATCTTAATCGTCAATTTTAATATATTGAAAAAGATTAATTAATACTGAAATCAAATTTAGTTTATATTATTTTATAGATGAATTGATAGTTGAATCAACTAAGAGGGTGAATGCTAATATGCAAATTCTAGCATTTCGACATGATGAATGATTCTTTGGACTATAGCAAGCCAAAGATAATGTAGAAAATTGTTGCTTAGATAATTTTTAGCATTTATTGGTTAAAATAAGAAAGATTCACCCAATTGTAATTGCATTTTTTTTAATTAAGTTAAATGATGCATTCAATTTGGTGCTGATAATGCAAAACTACAGTAATTTTCAATTAAAATATTGGGCCTTACATGTTTTAATATAGTTATGAACAAAATTAGAATTCATACAATCAAGTTCATGCCAAAAGGAGAAGTCATTGACTACCTATAGGATGAACTCCTTAGTTCACACTTTGTATAACAAGGGATTAAATGAAAGAAATTTGAAGAAAGAGCTTTAAAGGATGACGAGAACAACAACAACAACATCATCATCAAGCCTTTATCCCACTACGTGGGGCCGGATACATGAATTCTTTTTCTCCATTGTGTCCTATTAAATGTCAAATTCTCTTTTAAATCTAATAAAGAAAGGTCATTCCTAATATTTTCTAACCAAGTCTTTTTAGGTCTGCCTCTACCTTTCTTAACATAAGTCAAATCTAATACCTCTACTCTCCTAACTGGGTCATTGGAAGGCCGCCGTTTTATGTGACCAAACCATCTAAGGTGGCTCTCTCTAATCTTATCTTCTACTGGAGCTACTCCAACCTTTTCACGTATATGCTCATTTCGTATCCTATCTCTAAGGGTAAAGCCACTCATCCAACCAGAGCATCCTCATCTCTGCCACACTTAACTTAGTATTATGCTTCTCTTTTAATGGCCAACATTTAACACTATAAAGCATTGCAGGCCTCACTACCATCTTATAGAATTTTCCCTTAAGTTTGAGGGGTACTTTTCTATCACACAACAAGCCCGATGCATTCCTCCACTTCAACCATCCAACTTGAATTCTGCTGATAATATCCCCATCTATTTCAGCATCACTCTGAACAATAGATCCAAGATATCTAAAACGTGTACTCTTATTAATGACTTGATCACCCAAAGTCACAATCCCCTCACTAGGTCTATTACTACTAAAATTACACTCCATATATTTCGTTTTAGATCTATTCAAGCGAAAACCATTAGTCTCTAAAGTTGACCTCCATAATTCAAGTTTACTTTTAACTCCCTCTCTAGTCTTATCAACAAGAAGAATATCATCAGCAAAAAGCATACACCAAGGTACATCCTCTTGCAAATGTCTAGTGAGAACATCCATGACTAAAGCAAAAAGATATGGGCTTAAGGCTGATCCTTGATGTAGCCCAACCGAAATAGAGAAATACTTGGTCAAACCACCTTGTGTTTGAACACAAGTAATAGCTCCTGCATAAATATCTTTAATGATTTGAATATAAGCATTATTAACTCCTTTCTTTTCAAGAACTCTCCATAGCACTTCTCTTGGAACTTTACCATGTGCTTTTTCTAAATCAATAAATATCATATGTAGATCCTCCTTATTATCTCTATATTTTTCCATCAAACCTCTTAAACAATGTATGGCTTCCATAGTCAACCTACCCGGCATGAATCCAATTTGATTTTGAGAAACATTAGTATCACACCGCAACCTATGCTCCATAACTCGCTCCCATAGTTTTAAAGTATGACACATTAACTTAATTCTTCTATAATTCGCACAATCTTGTGCATCACCTTTATTCTTAGAAATAGGAATTAACACACTCATTCTCCACTCATCTATCATCTTTTTAGTCTTCAAAATAGTATTAAAAAGTTTAGTAAGCCAAGAAATTCCTTCATCTCCTAAGCATTTCCACACCTCTATTGGAATATCATTAGGTCCAACAGCTTTTCCACCCTTCATTTTCTTTAAAGCCTCTCTAACTTCGGTTTTATTAATACGCCGATAAAAACAAAAATCTTTATTTTCATTTAGGGTGCTAAGGTCACTATAGTCAATCTTATTTTCACAATTTTCATTAAAAAGTTTAGCAAAATATCTCATCCACCTTTGTTGAATATCATCTTCTAAGAAAAGTATTTTTTTATCTTCATCCTTAATACACTTCATTTGAACTAAATCCTTACTACTCCTATCTCTTTGCTTGGCTAACTTATACATATATCTTTCTCCCTATTTAGTATCTAATCTATTATATAAATCACTAAAAGTTAAGGTCTTTGCATCGCATATTATTTTTTTAGATTCCTTACGAGCTTCTTTATATCTTTCCCAATTATCAGAATTTTTAAAATTAAACCAATTTTTATAACAAATTTTCTCATTCTTAATCTTTTCTTACACATTTGGATTCCACCACCAACTATTTTTACTATAAGGAGCTTTTCCCTTTAAAATTTCAAGCACATCTTTTGCAATATTCTTAATATCACTAGCAATTTTTTCTCACATAACATTAGCATCCTCATGCACAGATAAAATCTTAAGATCTAAAATCTTACTCTCAAAAATATTTTTGTTAATATTCTTTAAATGCCCCCATCTAATCCTAGAATATCGTTTTACTTAATTTTTTATTATCTGCCCATTTATCGTAAAGTCTAAAACTAATAATCGATGTTTGGTACATAAATTTTCACTTGCAATAACTTTACAATCTTTGCAATCTAAACGATCTAATTATCTTATAAGAAAATAGTCAATCTGGATCGTACTACATCCATTATTTAAGTGATGAGATGCTCATTCTTTTTTTTAAATAAGGTATTAGCAATTGAAAAATCATAAACTAAACAATAATCTAATATGGTCTTGCTACCTTTATTTGTTGTTCCAAAACCATAGCCACCATGAATGCTTTTAAAATCATCTACCTCTCTACCAACATGTCAATTTAAATCTTTTCCAATAAAAACTCTTTCTTCTAAAGGTATATTTTGTAATAATTCTTCTAAGTCATTCCAAAAATTTAATTTAAAGGATGACAATTATACATTAATTCGTAATGATGCCATTAGATGAAGAATAATATGTGAATAATGATAATGAAATTATACCCCATTCGATTTTCAATAAGATCTCAATATTAAATTCTTTGATGGAGATAGAAACAAGATCAATAGGTCTAAAATAAGCATAAAAGAAATTAAAAAAAAAGGTATTTTTAAAAATTTATGTAACTAAAGTTGTAACCATCATCATAATCATTGTTTTAAACTTTAACTAATATTCTTACTGATTATTATTGATTAAGATAGAGGAAGATGATTGAGATTGATAATGAGATGAAAAATTATGAAAACATTGACATAATTGAAGATGAGGCAAGAAAGAAAGCAGTTTATTATGACAATAGTTCTAATAAAGACCCACTAAGAGATGAAAGTGCTGAGGAACTTTATCATATGCTTTTTCTATATCAATAAATATCATATGTAGATCCTCCTTATTCTCTCTCTACTTCTCCATCAAAACACTTAATATATGTATAGCTTCCATAGTAGACCTACCCGTCATGAATCCAAATTGATTTTGAGAAAAATTAGTATCACATCGTAAACTTTGCTTCATAACTCTCTCCGATAGTTTTAAAGTATGACACGTTAACTTAAGAATTTTATAATTCACACAATCTTGTGCATCACCTTTATTCTTAAAAATAAGAATAAACATACTCATTCTCCACTCATCTTGCATATTTTAGTCTTCAAAATTATGTTAAAAAGTTTAGTAAGTCAGAAATTTCTTCCATCTCCTAAGCATTTCAACACCTATATTGAAATATCATCAAGTTCAACAGCTTTTTCACACTTATAATTGTATTTCACAATTTTCATTGAAACTTTTAACAAAATATCTCATCCACCTTTGTTAAATAATCACTTCTTGATAAGTATAATGTAATCAAGCAAAATGAAATAAGTTTTTGTGCCATGAGATTCTTCTTCTTCCTCTTGTTCCTTCCTCTTCCTTAATTTTTGTATAATTAAAATCACTTTTTATCCATCCCGTTCAATGAGTTCACAAGACATTCCTTTAAAATGTTTTCCAACCTACAAGTTAAATCTAAAATTGCTTAAAATATTCTTGTTTGAAAGTTGACACATTTGGAATTACTCTAAGGCGCGGTTTGGTAGCCAGATTTAGGCTGAATTTGAGGCGGATTTGAGTGAAATACAGCCAAATGGCCTAAAATGCAAAACCAAATCTCACGGTAAATGAAAGCCGCGATTAACAAAAAATTCCACATTTTCGTGGTAAATCCCATATTTCTGAAATCCTCTCATTCAGCGGATTTAAACTAAAGCCGCATTGTTAGCCTCATCTCTTCACCCTCGCCTCTTCAGAATAGCCAAACAGACATGCAGGATTTAACAGGATTTATCATGAATGTTATCGGATAGTTTTCAAAATTTAAACCCCCCAGAATTAGAGGATTTATGAAATCCTACTTAAATGAAATCATGGGTGCTACAAAACAACCCCTAAGATTGCAAAAAAAACACAAGATTAGAGTTTGTGGTATGGCACGCAATACCTTCAAAGAATTTACAAAAGCAAATAAACTGATATAAGTGGGTGAACAGAAAAGTGGATAGCTTACTGCATTTTGGCCATCTTGTCGGGATCACCAGTGGAGGAAAACTTTCTCAGCTCAACGTCCATGTTCTCCTCCTCCTCCTCCTCTTCTTCCTCCTTTCCCTTTCCCCCTATGGGGGCGGTGGAAGCATTGGCCACATTTGAGGGAGCAGCTGCCGATGGGTGTGATCCTGGAGCCACCTCCTCATCTTCGCCTTCCATGGTGGGAGCTTCCTCCTCCGGAAGCGGCGGAGGCGATGCCGGCGGTGAATCCTCTTCCTCGTAAGCGGCCTCGAACGGGTCCTTCATTTTTTTAAAATCCAACTAATCCAAAAACTGTTGGGTAGCAGTACTCAAATCCTGCCAAACGGTAGAAAAGATTATTTTAAATTCTACAGGCTTAGAAATCTGGTTTTCATTCCGTTTCATCTTAAATCCCGGATTTACTAAATGAAGGCAATGGGCTGATTTAGCTTAAATCCGCCGCCTATCTCACCAACTCCTCTTCTCCTTCACACGCAGAGATCCCGTTCGATTCCTTCGCCAGTGAACTCCCCTCGCGCCTTCCTGGCTCCTTGGTCTTTGAGGGTTTCGGACAGGTGAGAGAGAGAGCGAGAGAGTACAAGGCTTCGATATCTTGTGTTGTGTAATTTTATCATAGGTGATAGGTATTTTAGATACGAGGTAATTTAGGTTTTAAAAAAATTAATTTTTGTGCAATTAATTTTATAAATTATTCCCTAAATTTTTCCCCAAAAAAAGTTATAAATTATTAGTTTAAAGTTAGTTGAGATGTTATTTTATATTAATTATAACATAATTAGTTCAATAGAATTGATAAATAATTATTTATCAAATTATTAAAGTTGAAATAAGTAGATTAAATACATATGCATCAATTAAAAAATAAATTTGTCTCAATTATTACTTTTTTGGACTCTTAATAATCAGTATTGGTGAATTAAAAACATTAATTTAAGTAATTTTATGTTATTTTTATTTAATTTTATGACATAGAAGTTATTGCTTAATTAATTTAATGAATTACTAATTAATTATTAAATAAGATATTTATTTATGTCAACTATAACTTAAAAAATCTAATTAAGATTTATATTGGCTAAGTTATAATAATAAAATATCACAGTCATATAAATGTTAAAATAAGTAGCTAATTAGTTTACATAAATTCAATAAGATTTAATATATATGATACGAAACAATTTTTAAAATATTGTAACATAAAATTTATTAAATCTAAATTTGTTATGTTTATAAAAACTACTTGCTGCCAAATAGCACCGAACTTAAATCTTTTTGTTGTTTTACCACTTGAGTGCTGGACTAAAAGTGATTTTTTTTTATTATCTTTTTTATAATTTTTAAATTTAGGCTTTGTTTAAAATAGTTTTCTTATTGCCTTCTATAGTTGTTTTTTCATACAAAAATTTCTTGAAAGTGTCAGAAAAATAATGACCAAAAGTTGTATCAAATAAACTCTTAAGGCTTCCTTTGAGATAGCTTTCTTATTGCTTTCTAAAACAGCTTTTTAAGTACAAAATTATTTGAACTTAAATTTTTATACAAAAAATTGCTTTAGAAAGAAATAAGAAAGTTGTTCCAAACTGTTGCGTCCCGGAGTATTCGCGGCGGTAGAAAAATATAAAGTTTAACGTCTTAGCGTTGTACAAAAATCCGCATGCAATCAGATAAGATTGAGGGTGCGTCATTCACTAGAGACACCAAGTTTTTTACGTGAAAAACCACTGAAAAAAGGGAAAAAAAACCACGGGGCCTAGCCCAGTATAAATGAATCCACTAGTATTGTAGTTGATTACAAATGAGGCCCTTCCTTGGGGGAAGGCCTTAGCCTGATGTACATATTATAGTGTACATTACATAGTGAGAATACAAAGCATCATTGTTGATGTGTTAGTTTGGTCTGAAGGACTGTAGTCGGTGTGCGACATAAGTCGGAAGGATCATAGTCGGCGGGCAACGGAAGTCGGAAGGATTGTAGTTGGCGAGCGACGTAAGTCTGAAAGATCGTAGTCGGTGGACGACGGAGGTTAGAAGGACTCTAGTCGCGCGGGCGACATAAGTCTGAAGGATCGTAGTCGGAGAATGACAGAGGTCAGAAGGACTGTAGTCGGTGGGTGACGTAAGTCTGAAGGACCGTAGTAGGAGGGCGACGGAGATCAGAAGGACTGTAGTCTGACGACGGAGGTCAGAAAGACGACGTCTGGTAGAGGTCCATCAATGGGCAGAAATCCAATACTAGAAGATGTCTGGTGAAAGTCTGGCAATTGGCAAAAGTTCAGCGTTAGGTATAAATTTGGCGAAGAGCGGAGGTCCGACGTCGGGTAGAAGTCGGACGTCAGTTGGTGGCTGAGGAGAACTCCAACGTTAAATGATATTCGGGGAGAACTCCGATGTTACTTGGAGTTCTGGTGAAACTCCAACATCACTTGAGTGTCGGACAAAACTCCGGCATCGTTCGGAAGTTAGTCATAATTTTAGCGTAGAGCAGAACTCTGACGTTGTTCGGAAGTCTGGCATAATTCCGCCGTCGGGCAGAACTCTGGCGGTGGTCGAGGAGGAGTTATTCCCTCTTGTCCTTCTCTTCTCCTTCTCTTCTTCTTCCTTCTTACTTCTTGCTTCGGTACCCTTCATGAGAAATGAGGGGTCTATTAATATATTTCCTGGAGTGGCATGGTCCGTAAATAGATGAAAGATCAGGAGCAAATATGGAGTGGTTCGGATGAATGGTCGATATTGAATCATTTGATTGTGGACCGTTTATCAGACATTTGAAGCCCTCAATGATGTCAGAATTTAGCGATCTTAAGCTCGTTGGATTTGTCTCGTCGAGCCGCTCGATTCGACTATAAGCATGTTATGTTTGGAAACTGTTTGGTAACTCAAATGGTGGTTCAAACCTTCCAACAACACTTTGGGTCTTTGATTTGGACTCATTTGGGCTTGGACTGAGCCGAATTTGGTGTCGTTGGGTTTGTATTTCTAAGATGCTCAGTTTGACTGTAATTTTGTTGAAATTGGAGTTTAGGTGATCCCTAATTTAATTTTTGAAGTTTCCAACTTGATTTTGCCTCGAGATTCATGCCCTATCAAGATAATTTTTCGAGGACATATCAGTTGCCCCCCCTATTTTCGGACGTTGAAGTTTCAGGAGTCTGAAAATATACGTGTCAATAATTTGCATTGGCCGAATCACAAAAAATTGCATTCCCAAAATTAAGTATTTTCTGAAACTTGATCATAGAGGCCTCGTTGAGCTCCGAAAGTATCAAAATTGAGTCCAACACGTCAAAAAATGGTCTCGGGGACCCAAAACATCCGATTTGACTTTTCTTGGTAAACAATTGGGCCCATATTTGTGTAGACAGCCGAACCGGCCGGTCGGCCGTTGTCGCCACCACCGGCGGTTCTAAACTTTGCTACGGTCCCGCTGGCCCGTTACGCAACCCGCCCACGGCCCGTCTGGCCCGGAGTCCTGGCCCGCCCGTGGCCTGCCTTGGTCGAATAGTCGACACGATAGCACTCGCCCGACCTGAGATATTGCCCATGTGGTTTCGGGTGGTGCTTGGCTATCGGGTGCCATTTGGCAGCCAGCCACTAACAGTTTGCCAAAGTGTCAACTTTTAAAAAAAATTATTTTTTAAGCATTTTTAACTCAATAAATCTCCAAAAATGACAAAAAATTCTAGAAAAATTCAAAAAAAAATTTGAAAATTTTGTGAAAATCCAAAAAAATCCTAAAAAATCCGAAAACTTCTTTTCTTCTCCAAAAATGCTATAATTAGACCCCATGGCCAAAGGAAAATCTGCACCTTCTCCTCTTCTCCCTCTAGCTCTCTGACAATTGAGGCTTTTCGTTATTTTTTAGTATGTGACTTTCCCTACTTGACTTAGCGCCCCTCCTCTTATACAGAAGTTGGAGATTTCTTCTTTTTTTATTTCTTTCTCCCCTATTTTTCTTCTTACTCTAGAGGCCTTCTGCTATTTTTCGTATGTAACTTTTCCTACTTAAATTCAGAGCTCTTCTTCAGTGTAGAAGAGTAATTTTCTTTCTTCCATTGTCTTCTCATCTGGCTAATTTCTTATAGTCGAGGCATTCCGTTATTTTTCATAGGTGATTTTCCCTACTTAAATCGGCGCCCCTCCTCTTGTACAGAAGTTAAACTTTTTGTAGCCATTTCTTTTCTTTTTCCTCCCTTATTCTATCTTTCTTACAATTAAGGCATTCCCCTATTTATTGTAGGTGGCATCCGCTACTAAAATTCAGGACCTCTTCCCATGTGTAGAAGTTAGAATTTTTGTAGTCGTTCATTTTCTTCTCATGTGGTCTTCTTCTTACATTGGAGGCATTCCACTATCGTAGATAGGCGGCATTCCCCTATCAAGCTTCAGTGCTCCTCTCTTATGTAGAAGGAGATTTTTTTCCTTCTTCTTCTTCTCTTGTGAACTTCTTCTTATATTGGAGGCATTCCACTGTCGTAGATATGCATCATTTCACTATCAAGCTTCAGTACCCATCTCTATGTGTAGAAGGAATCATGATGAGATATTATCTTCTTAAAAGATAACCCTTTATAGAAGAAGATCAATTGATGCTTATATGCGAGGGTGATTTGAGAAGATCTGACGGTAATAATACTCGGGATGAGAGCCAGTAAATGGGAAGAATTTTGATGTTGTTCGAGTGGAAGTCTATCGGTGATGGATGATCGAGTTGAAGTCCATTAGTAGTTAATGATCGAGTGTAGAGCTGAAGGAGAGAGTTTGAGGATGTGTTGTAAGTAGCAGTTGAACGAGAAGCCGATAATGGCTGATATGAAGGGAAGGACCGCTAGCATATATCAGATGAATAGCTGATGATGGTAGGAGTCTAGTGGTATTTTGCTAATGCAATATGTATCTATACTGAAGTGTACTGACATCAAATATCCCTAAGTCAAGGGATCGAAGCAGTGTACTATGCTAATATTTTGGCAACATAATAATATTGTTAACTTAGTAGAGGCCTGATGATGATCAAGTTATGTACTTTCAAAGAAGAAAAAGTTGTAGAGAAGAAGCCACTTAAATCCACCAAGAATATTTGATTGTCTTGAAGTTACTTGTTGCTTGATAATAATAGCTCGTATAATAGATGTCAATGTACTTTTTAATTTCAACTTCTAGTGAGAATAAATATACATCTGAATTTGAATTTATGTAACTTCATTGATATTATATACAAAGTTGAGAATCTGTCATTTGGAAAAAAGTTGAATTATTATTGCATCTTTTATGCATAATGTGTTTTCCGTGCTCTTTGATGTTTTTCAGCCTGCTAAAAAATTTTATATACATGTGTGGAAGAGGCTGAAATAATCTTCCAAGGATGTATGATCTTTCCAAAGTTGTATGTTAGAGTATTGCTCGATGACGTTAACCTATATAGAAGTGGTTTAGAGAATCCACGTAAGATGTAAGACTTATCTGAGGTTGTATGTCAGAGTATCGCTCAATGATGTTAACCTGTGTGGAAGAGGTAAGGAGAATCCACCGAGGTTGTTTATCATAGCACTTTGCTCGATGATGTTAACCTATATGGAAGAAGTCGAGAGATCCATCAAGGACGTGAGACCTATCCGAGGTTGTATGTCAGAGCACTTTGCTCGATGGTGTTAACCTATATGGAAGAGGTCGAGAGAATTCATATAGGATGTAAGACCTATCCAAGGTTGTATGTCAGAGTATCGCTCGATAATGTTAACCTGTATGGAAGAAGTCGAGAGATCCATCAAGGATGTGAGACCTATCCGAGATTGTATGTCATAGCACTTTGCTCGATGATGTTAACTTGTATGAAAGAGGTCGAGAGATCTACCAAGGATGTGAGACCTATCCAAGATTTTATGTCAAATCTGTTGCAACCCATGACCCCGAGTTTGAGATTTTGATGATGCCAAATAATGAATGTTTTGGAACTGCTTTTCATTGATTATTATTTTATTTGTTATTTTCCTTGAGCACTAACATTTCAGGAAGATCACAAGTGACTCAGGAAGAAAGGAAGACTCAAGACCGGGTAGATTAGGAGTATGAGTCAAACATTGTATTTTTTCATTTATTGTATTTTTACTTTATTGAGTCTGGCCACAAAATGCGTAAGAGTAAGAGCAACCATGCACACACACAGGGGGAGAGTTCTTTTTTAACTGCAAATTATAACTAAAATTCTTCTCTGTAGATCGTACTGTACGATTTTATTTCGTAATGTACGATCCAAGCTATGTGGACAATTCTGTGAATAGATCGTACTGTACGAAGTCTTTCGTACTGTACGATATGTTCAGATTCAAAACCCTAGCCGTGACTTAGTTTAAGTAAGTGATTTTGCGCCGTTCGTACTGTATGAACAGGTTCGTACTGTACGATCCATTTTTAATACTTACTTAAATTAGCTCGTGATTAGTGCATGTAATCCAGGCTTAATGAAAATTTGAACATCGTACTGTACGATAGTAATCGTACCATACGATGAACAGAGACGACATCCGATCGTCCAGACCATCGTCCTGTACGAATAGTATCTTGTTGGATCGTACCGTACGATATTATATCGTATAGTACGATTTGTTTTTGTACTGTTCGTACATCTTCGTACCAGGACGACGGCTGTTTATGAAGATCGTACTATACGATGTTGAATTGTACTGTACGAACAGTAACGGCTACTTTTGAAATCAGAGGTTTTTGGAGCCTGTTTTTAGATGTCAATCAAGTCTTTTAGAGTAAGAATTACAGAGGGGGTGAACGTGGTTAGAGAGGTATTCCAAGGGAGAAAACTCTAGAGAAATTCTTGAGGGTTGAGAGAGGAAGGAGGAGGTGAGCGTTGTGAGGGAGAAGAGGTGTGAGGGAGATCACACGGTTGCTCCAAGCTTGCTGCATCTTGCTCCTCCTGTGGCCCGAGAAGGATTTGAGGAAGGATCTCCAAGGGAAAGGCTCGTCTACATCCGTTACCTCGAGGTTCTCTGCCTTCTCCAGGAGGGAGAAAAACGAGAAGGTTCTCTGCCGTCGCCAAGAGGGTGAAAATAGAGTTTGGTATTCCGCCACGCCGAGTTGGTGAAAGGGAGGTTTGTACAGGCTTCTCCACCTTGCCGAGGGGGGCAAAAGGAGAACTATTTTGATAGTGAAAATCCCAGAGTGAAGGACTCCGGGGAGTGGACGTAGGTCATATTTTGACCGAACCACTATAAAATTCTTGGTGTGTTCTTTCCTTATCGTTGTTTACTTTTTGCTTGCATTTTAAATTTGTCATATCTATTGCATGTGAAATTTTGTGAAAGAAAAATTGCATAAATCTTTGTTTTAAAGTTTCAAAAACAACAAAAAAATTAGAACTATTGTTTAAGGTTAATTTTATTATTAAGAAGTTTTTTACAATTCACCCCCCCCTCTTGTCGTTTAGTAATTTCAAAATCACTTTGCTAGATGACATTAACCTGTGTGGAAGAGGTCGAGAGATCCACCAAGGATATGAAACCTATCCGAGGTTGTATGTCATAATACTTTGCTCGATGACGTTAACCTGTGTGGAAGAGATTGAGAGAATACATATAGGATGTAAGACCTATCCGAGATTGTATGTCAGAGCACTTTGCTCGATGACGTTAGCCTGTGTGGAAGAGGTCGAGAGAATCCACCAATGATATAAGACCTATCTGAGGTTGTATGTCAGAGCACTTTGCTCGATGATATTAATTTGTATGGAAGAGGTCGAGAGAATCCATATAGGATGTAAGACCTATTCGAGGTTGTATGTCAGAGCACTTTGCTCGATAATGTTAACCTGTGAGGAAGATGTCAAGAGAACTCACCAAGGATGAAAGACCTATCCGATGTTGTATGTCAGAGCACTTTGCATGATGACGTTAACCTGTATAGAAGAGGTCGAGAGAATCCACAAAGGATGTAAGACTTATCCGATGTTGTATGTCAAAGCACTTTGCTCGATGACGTTAACCTGTATGGAATAGGTCAAGAGAATCCACCAATGATGTAAAACCTATTCGAGGTTGTATTTCAGAGCGTTTTGCTTGATGACGTTAACCTGTATTGAAGAGGTCAAATCGAATCCCCTGGAACCGATTTTACCTTAATTTGGAGGGGGCGAACGCCGTGTATATCCCGAATCAAAGATAAAGAAGTGTGTATCTTTAGACTGTTACTGCATTTTTTAGGTTGAGATTAAGACCTTGCCCAAGGAGTAGAAGTCCAGTAAGGCATTGTATAAAGATTGCAATTGAATTGAAGTATCCTTACATTTGTCGGGATTTTCTTGAAATATCATCTTGATGTTGAAAGCATTGGAGGATATTTTTTACTATGATGGAGTCAAAGTTGTCCCCCAGTCTGCATCTGGTTCTTATGAAATTGATGCACCAATAATTGATGTCAGGATGTTGGCATGAACGACCTTTTGAGGTTGGAGCAAAATTTGCCCCCAGTCGGGAACCACGTTCCCACAAACGGTGCCAAACTATTGCGTCCTGGAGTATTTGCGGCGATAGAGAAATATAAAGTTTAACATCTTAGCGTTGTACGAAAATCTGACACATAATCAGATAAGAGAGAGGGTGCTCATTTACTAGAGATACCAAGTTTTTTTACATGGAAAACCCCTAAAAAAGGAGGAAAACCATGGGGCCTGGCCTAGTATAAATGAATCCACTAGTATTTTAGTTGATTACAAATGAGGTCCTTCCTCAGGGGAAGGCCTTAGCTTTATGTGCATATTATAGTGTACAAAAAAGTGGGAATAGAAAGCATCATTATTGATGTGTTAGTTTGGTCTCAAGGAATGTAGTCGGTATGCGACGTAAGTCGGAAGGATCGTAGTTGGCGGACGACGGAGGTTGAAAGGAATGTAATCGATGGGCGATGTAAATCTGAAGGATCATATAGTTGGAGGGTGGTAGAGATCAGAAGTACTGTAGCCAGACGATGGAGGTCAGAAAGACAGCGTCTGGTAAAAGTCCATCAATGGGCAAAAATCTAATATCATATAGATGTCTGGTGCAAGTCTGGCAATTGGCAGAAATCCAGCATCAGGTAGAAATTTGGCGAATAGCAGAGGTCCGACGTCGAGTAGAAGTCAGACGTCAGTTAGTGGCAGAGGAGAACTCTGACGTTAGATGATATTCGGGGAGAACTCTGATGTTACTTGGAGTTCTGGTGAAACTCCAACGTCACTTGAGCGTCAAACATAAATCCAACATCATCCGAAAGTTAGTCAGAATTTCGGCGTCGAGCGGAACTTCAGTGTTGTTTGGAATGAGAGTTTATTAGGGATGATAGGCCCCTTTTGAACTAGCCTAAGGCTAATTAAGAGAGAGGTGAATTGGCATTTTAAATTTTCTTTCAATCAAAGCTCAAACCAAACCAAAATTTACCACAAAGAAAACACAATGCGGAAATTAAATGCAAAAATAATAAAGGAAACAACACACTAGATTTATAGTGATTCGGTCAAACCTTGACCTATGTCCACTCCTCAGAGTTACCCTCCGAGTATTGCACTAAACTAAGTGTCTCTCCTTTAGCCCCCATAGTTAGGCGGAGAAGCCCTTACGAAATCACTTCCTTCTTCCCCGGCGCGGCAGAGTAGCGGGGTCCTTTGACACAAAAGAGATATTCTTCTTCTGTGAACTTCTCTCAAGACAAGCCTTGAATCCGATGGTACTAAGGTGCAAGCTCGTCGGAGCGACCATGTGGGATCCCCCTCCACACTCCCTTGAGTCCCCCTCCAAGGATCTTCTCCCTCTCTCAAACTCCACCCTTTCCTCTCTCCATTTCAAGCTCTCTCTTCAAGTTTCCTCCAAAAGAACGAAGCTACAATGGCTTCCAAAGACACTTACAAAGTGCCTTGTCAAAGCTCAAATAGAAGAGCTCAAAATGAGCTCATTAATTGCAACTTGCCGACATTATCGTTCAGGAGATACTAATATCGTCCTGTACGATCAGTGCAAAATAAGCCTAATCAGCCGAGATGATGTGAGATGATTAGAAGAAATTTGTTCATATCATCCCAAATCATCCAAGACAATTTGATCGTGCAATCAAGTCTTGTGCTGGATCGTCCATGATAATGCCCTGGATGATGCCCGGGACGATGTCCAAAAATAAGTAGTTCCTAAATAAATCTGGTGGTTGATTCTTTCTATTTTGAGCCTATCGTCTTGGCCGATACAAAATTGTCCAGGACAATGTGCTTAATGTTGCTGCCTCAATAAGGATGCCCTAATTAGGGTTTCTATTTTTGAATCTATCTTTCAGGCCGATATAAATATCATCCCGGACGATGTTACAAAAAATAGTAAACTCTAAATCAGGCAAAAAAAATTCTAAGTGTGTGTGTGTGCATGGTTACAAATCAAGCAAGCACCCCTACAGGACATGACTCAAGAAATAAAGAATTACATCAGTGAGAATTACAAGTAAAACAGTTTTCCCAAATCATGAGCCGGTGCCAATTGTAGTCTGATCTTGTGGACATGAAATGTAAGTAGGCAGGGCAATCGTAGAGAAACAAAAGTGTTTGCTATCATCAAAATTATAATCCATGAAATCAGATTCGCAATAATCTCCCCTTTTTTATGATGGCAAATATTACTAGTTGAAATTGTAAAAAGAAAATATTTTCTCCTAATCTCTCCCTTACTAAAATAAAACTTTAAAAATAGGGAAAATAAAAAAAAATTTGTTGTTTTTAATTTTTGATAGAAGAAAAATAAAGAAACAAATATAATAATATGAAACAAATACAATAGTACGTTCTTCCCCTTTGACATTATCAAAAAGAGAAGATGTACGAAAAAACTTAAAAAGGAAAAAGTTACCTCTTAATTTTATAAAAAACTTAGTAAGGAATGGATTGACACCGCATAATTCAGTAAATGTAAGAAATTCAAAAATTGTTAATCCAAGCTCAAGTTCTTTTAAAGGATCAAAAACTTTTTAATACAATATATAAATCAATGAATAAATTAGAAAAAGAAACGTTGATTTTTCAAAACTCCTTTCAAAAAACATATCTAATAGAAAACTAATGCAAAAATTGGTGAACCAAAAATCATGATTTTCAAGATCAAGTATCGAAAATATCAATAGTTTTCTTAAGCTTTGAGTAAAATAGAAAAGGTAAGCATACTCCTTGTTGGCTAATTTTATGCATCTTGTCAGTTTTTTGGTGCACTTTGCACACTTTTTTCTTTTGAAACATTTTGTGTATCTTTCTTAATTTGGCGTAAATGCGCATCTTTTTATTTGGCGTCATTAACCACTTTTTTTTTGATTTGATGTCATTGGCCTTTTTTTTTTTTGAATATGCTACCTTTCTGAAATTTTAAAAATAAAAGTAAACGCATTTTATTGACACAATAAACTACTTGATTAGGAAAATTATGAGGTAGATTCAACAACTTGCAAAAGATTCCTATGCAATAGATAAAATGTAGGGAGATGAAAAAAGTTCAGTTTCAAACTTTAATTTAAAAAATGATGAAGATTTTAAATCAAAAGTAGAATAACCTCTTTTAAGAAACAGAGATTGAGAGTCAAAATCATGAGTTTTCTTCCTTTACTGTTTTTAGAGAAGTCAACCATAACTTACATAAGAATTCAAGAAAATCAGGAGGTAGATTTTTCATTTTTAAAATATTTTTTTATTTAAAAAAAAAGAAAACACTACTTAAGAAGAAAAAGTAAAAACAAAGTTAAAAATTTAACGAAGAAGAAAAAGAAAAGAAAAGAAAGAATGAATGAAAAAAGAATAAATAAAAAACACAAAAATAATATAAGAAATGAACAAAATATGCAAAAAAAAAAAAATAAAGCACACAAAATAATTTAAACATCATCTTTCTCCTAGTATGATGATTCAGAAGCTAGGTCTGCCTAGGAGATTTTTTTATTTACATTACTTGCCCTTTCTATAATTTGCTAAGCTTTAGCCTTTTCTCTTCCATGACAAGTTCTCAAATTAGAGTACTGATTTTTCATATGTCCAGGTTTCCTACATCCAAAACAAATAACATCAGAAGAAATCTAAATATTCTTACCATTTTTACCTTTATTCCACTTTTATTTATGCTTATATTTTAGTGAGCTTTCCACTTTGCATGATAAGTCATCGCTTTCGTTATCAACTAAGCCATTTTTCTTCATGTCTTCAACATTTAGTGCTATCGTTTCACCTACATCCAAAAATTTTTGACTCAAACTTTGCTCGTAGGCAATGAGTGAGCCAATCAAATTATCAATAGAATATTCATTCAAATTCTTTGATTCACAAATAGCAATAACTTTAGCATCAAACTTATCAAGTAGACAACATATTAAGGTTTGAAAACTCTTTACCTAAAGCATTCAATGATGTCACAATTTGAATAAATCTAGAATACATGTCTAAGATCGTCTCATAAGGTTTCATGCAAAATAGTTCATAATCATATATTAAAATATTCAACTTGGATTGCTTGATTTCACTAGTGCTTTCGTATATGGTGTATAATTTATCTCAAATTTTCTTACCAGTAGTGCACATGAAAACTAACATATAATCTTCAGAATTTAAAGCGCAGAAAAAATATTTTAATGATTTTGCATTCAATTGAGCATTAATTTTCTCTTCTCTACTCCATTGATTAAAAGGAATATCAGTTTTAATTACATCTAAAATACGTGAAGGTAAAGAATAACTAGGTAAAATCATTTACCACATTAAAAAATCGATTGATTGCAAAAAAGTAGACATGCAAACTTTCTAAAAATCAAAAGTAATATTTTCAAATAAAGGTAGTCTAGTGATTGAATAACCTTCCGCAATATTATGATTATAAAATTTAGACATGAATCAAAATTCAAAAGTTTTTAAAAACTTATTTTTATGAACCTGGCTCTGATACCACTTGAAAGTTCGTTAGGAATGTTAGGCCCCTTATGAACTGGCCCAAGACTAATTAAAAGAGAGGTGAATTAGTATTTTAAATCTTCTTTCAATCAAAACTCAAATCAAACCAAAATTCACCACAAAGAAAATACAATGCAGAAATTAAATGCGGAAATAATAAAAGAAAGAACACACCAGATTTATAATGGTTCGGTCAAACCTTGACCTACGTCCACTCCTCGGAGGCATCCTCCGAGTATTGCACTAAACTAAGTATCTTTTTTTAGCCCCCACAGTTAGGTGGAGAAGCCCTTACAAAATCACTTCCACCTTTCCCGATGTGGCGGAGTAGCCAGGTCCTTTAACACTAAAGAGATCTTCTTCTTCTGTGAACTTCTCTCAAGATAAGCCTTGAATCCGACGGTACTAAGGTGCAAGCTCATCGGAGCAACTGTGTGGAATCCCCCTCCACACTCTCTTGAGTCCCCCTCCAAGGATCTTCTCCCTCTCTCAAACTCCACCCTTTTATCTCTCCCTTTCAAGCTCTCTCTTCAAGTTTCCCCCAAAAGAACGAAGCTACAATGACTGTCAAAGATACTTATAAAGTGCCTTGTCAAAGCTTAAATAGAAGAGCTCAAAATGAGCTCATTAATTGTTACTTGGGGACATTATCGTCCAGGATGATACTAATATCGTATTGTACGATCATTACAAAATAAGCCTAATCAGCCAGGACGATCTGAGACTATTAGAAGAAATTTGTTCATATCGTCCCATATCATCCACAGATCATCCAGGATGATCCTGCGATCATCCAGGATGATTTGATCGTGCAATCTTATCTTAATTGCTTTCCTTAAATATCAGATTAATTTAAGCAAAATTGTGCTGGATCATCCAGGACGATGCCCTGGATGATGCCCTGGACGATGTCCAAAAATAAGTAATTCTTAAATAAATCTAGCGGCTGATTCTTTCTGTTTTGAGCCTATCGTCCTAGCTGATACAAAATTGTCCAGGACGATGTGCTTAATGTTGCTTCCTTAATAAGGATGCCCTAATTATGGTTTCTATTTTTGAACCGATCGTCCAGGCTGATATAAATATCATTTTGGATGATGTTACCAAAAACAGTAAACTCTAAATCAGACAAAAAAAATTCTCAAGTGTGTGTGTGCAAGGTTACAAATCAAGCAAGCACCCCTACAGGACATGACTCAAGAAATAAAGAATTATATCAGTGAGAATTACAACTAAAATAGTTTTCCCAAATCTTGACCCGGTTTCAATTGCAGTCTGATCTTGTGAACCTGAAATGTCAGTAGATAGAGCAGTCGTAGAGAAACAAGAGTGTTTGCTGAAATCAGAGTTCAGGTGATCCTGATTTTAATTTTTAAAAATTTTGACTTGATTTTACCTCGAGATTCGTGCCCAATAAAGATAACTTTTTGAGGACATATCACAAACAATGCTTAAAATTAAATTTATTGTAATCTATAACATAAAATTTGTATAGGATATTATTTTAACAATTAGAGTGATGATTTAATCGTTCTTCAAACATGTGAAATTTTCAAATATGTTGAAATATCATATGGAAGTTATTTTAATAACCCAACCTTAGAAATGTGTTTCATTGATGAAACTTGTCAAATATTTGTAAGATACCATAACCAATTCATGCATTTAGTTCCAATCCTTTTGGAATTTTCTACACTTTAATATAAAAATTATCTTATCATGTGATTAAAATATGTTTTGTGGCAACTAAGGGCCAAAACCTTCAAACAATTTACCTGTGAGATCTATAATTAAAAAAAATTAACACCAATTTTGATTTTATAGATTCTAAAAGTATTTATGTGGTATCAAAATTTTATCTTACAAAATATAAATATTTATGTAGAATTTTGAATATGAACTAGCTCAAATGAAAACATGGAAATTAATCATGACATAAAATATATTCAAATTTTTTATACTTTCTTAGTAAAACTGGCTGTCTCACTTATATGAAGATTCTAACAACACCAAACATATCTAAGTTTGACTATTATAAATCCTCAAAATAACCCAATTAGGATTGAGTTGGATTAGTTCAAGGGCACAACCCCATACTAGACAAGTTGAACAAAATATCTACCCTCCAAAAAAAAAAAAAAACTCATCGTGAGTAATTTGGAAGCAACATTCAATCAATTGAGATTTCATATATATTTTACAATGTGTTTGTATTGATTAAAAATTCTCAAAGTTTGCATGGCCTTTATAGGCCTCTAATTGGTAAGTTATCATCATATTAAATTATCTCACGGATATTAATATTTTAATAACAACAAAAACAATCGTTCATTGTCTTTATTTTTTGGTATTCTTAAATTTGATCCATATATTTCACATTAATGGAGTTATTATTAACATGTTATTATTGCATTTGATTGCTATTAAATAAATTAATACTCTCATGCCAAGACTATGACCCACCATTATCATTCTTAATCACACGAAATTTAGATCTTCAAACTTTTTCTGGAGTTAATTATTGAGCTGGTCTTGAGTTGTGTTCGATCTTGTGGACCTGAAAAGTTAGTAGGCAAGGTAGTCGTAGAAAAACATGAATGTTTACTATCATCAAAAGTCTAATCCATAATCTTAGATTTGCAATAATCTCCCCCTTTTTTATGATGGCAAACACACCCAAAAAATTTCAAGCACTTAAAAAATAGTATAATGAAAAGTATTTAGCTAAATTCCAGAATCAAAAGTACAAGATACAGTAGACTACTCCCTCTTTTAACATCACAAAAAGGAGGAGGAAATAGAACACAAACTAAAACAAGCATACGAAAAACAAATAACATAAAACAGAAACTAAAACTAGTAAAATAAGAGACCCTGATCATCATACGGAGGTGGTGGTGGTAGCTGCTGGAAGTGTTACGGATCTGTTTTCATGGTTTATGATTTTGATAATAGCAAATACTCTTATTTCTCTACGACTGTCTTATCAACTGACATCTCAAGTCCACAAGATCAGACTACAATTTGGAATCAGCTCAAGATTGGGTAAACTAAGGCTGAGTCAGTTTGTAACCGTTTTCCTTTCTTGAGTATATTGTATTTGGTGTGGCTCATGCTTGTAATCTTGTTCATACTCACCTTGAAAGAATTTTTGACTGTTCCTTAGAGTTTATTGTTTTTGGTAACATCGTCCGGGATGATATTTATATCGGCCTAGATGATCGGTTCAAAAGCAGAAACCCTAATTAGGGCATTATCCTCATTAAGGCAGTCGTCATTAAGCCGATCGGCCTGGACGATACGTGTATCGGCCAGGACGATAGGCTCAATTAAGAAAGAATCATCCGCCATGATCAATTAAGGTATTCTTTATTTTAGGAAATCGGCCTGGATGATATCCACATCGTCCAGGATGATCTAACTCAATTATGCCTAAATTAATCTGGTATCTATGGAAAGCATTAAAGGCTGATTGATTCGATCACATCAGCCGGGCTGATCGCAGGATCGACTAGGACAATGTCCTAGATGATTAACATCTATTCAGGGCGATGTTCAAGACAATTATGCTTGGTTTTAAACTAATCGGACAGGACGATCATTTATCAGCCTGGACGATGTAACCAATTTTTTTCTAATCGCCGCAAATCGTCCTAGGCTAATTGAGCTTAATTTGAACTAATCGACCAGGACGATATGCCTATCGTCCTGGACGATAATGTCGATTTTGCAAATATATTTAAAGACCTTGCTTTCTCATAAAGAGTGTCTTTGGCAACCATTATAGCTTCATTTTTTGGGGGGAACTTGAAGAGAGAGCTTGAAAGGGAGTGAGAAACGGGTGAAGTCTGAGAGAGGGAGAAGATCATGTGAGGGGGGACTCAAGGGAGTGTGGAGGGGTATTACTGTCGGATTCAAGGCTTGTCTTGAGGGAAGTTCACTAAAGAAGAATATTTCTTTGGTGTCAAAGGACCCGGCTACTCCACTGCACCGGGGAAGGTGGAAGTGATTTTGTAAGGGCTTCTCCGCCTAGTTGTGGGGGCTAAAGGAGAGACACTTAGTTCAGTGCAATACTTAGAGGGTGCCTCCAAGGAGTGGATGTAGGTCAATATTTGACCGAACCACTATAAATCTGGTGTGTTCTTTTCTTTATTACTTCCGCATTTAATATTCGTACTTTGCTTTTCATTGTGGTGAATCTTAATCTTGGTTTGTGTTTTTGAATAAATGATTTATTTTAAATACCGATTCACCTCTCTTACTTAATTAGCCTTGGGCCAGTTCATAAGGTCTAACATCCCTTATGAACTTTACGAACTTTCAGGAAGTAACTGGTCAATGAGGCAAACTGAGCTCCAAACTAGGCCATGTCCTGGTCATACTGGTGCTGCATGCGGATGATGTCCTTAGTATATTGCTACTTTTGTGCAACAACGTAGGCCTCAAAGCATGTCTCCCACTGATCAAATCTCTCCACCAACTAATCCAGTTGAGAGTGCTGGCAGAGAGGAACAGGTTCAAGAATAGGAGCGGGAGCCTTCTCCTCCTCGGCCCCCTGAGCTTCCCTATCCAGTGGGTGGAGATGAGTACTGTGAAGGATGTTGAAGGAATTGTTTGAATATAAGGGTGGCTGAAGGTTGGGAGGAGCAGTATATTGAAGGTTGTATTTAGATTCTAGAACATATGCAATGATTTGTCTTAGAGCAAGATTGGGCTTCCTTCTATGAACTGGATCTCAAATTATAGTCAAATGTTTGATGTAGTAAAAGATTAGGTCGATTGCATTGAATTCACGATTGGCCATTATGTAAAAAGTGGTGAGTGAAAGAAGGGGAGTGATATGGACACAGTCGCTGGCTTTGGGAATCACAGAGGTGAGAAGGACATGCTGGATCATCCTAGCATCTTTAAGTAAAGAGCTAGTATCTCCAACATGAAAGAGTAAATTGGTGTGGCGAAGAAAGTGATTGGCCGTAGCCCAGTTAAAACTATGATCAGAAATGAGTGTATGCAGCTTATCCCCAGTACTGGACAGCTGCAATAGTTCAGCACAATCCTAGTATGTGATCTCGACTGGGCACCGATTCACATATGAGGTGAGAGAAGTGTATGAAGAATTGAAGCGAAGGTTGGCATAATATTAAAAAAGAAGTTCATAATTAAAGGGGAATGCGAGGGTGAGAATAAAGCACAGAGAGGTGTGAGTAAAAAGATCGAGTATCGAATAGGAGAGGTGGACTGTATTGATTGTTCGAGAGAGAGAAATAATGCATTCTTTATAGTGGTGGTAGGCAGCCTGATTATCTGCTTTGCGAAAGTGAGGGTCCCGAGTGTCCATCGAGGATCTTCTAGACATGTGTCGAGAATGCTTCCTGCCAGCCATTAGCAAGAAAAAGTAAGGATCATGAAGTATAAAGCCAAAGGGAAGGAGAGGTGTGAAGAAAACTTGCTAGACAGCTCAGAATTTAAAGGATCGGTCGAATCGTCCAGGCCGATCACAGGATCGTCTAGGACGATCTGGTGTAATTTTTGTGTACAGGCCGATTGGTCAAAAAAGAGGTCCGATCTTCCGGGACGATCAGATATCGTCCGGGATGATTAGACACAGATGATCTTCCCAAGGAGTCAGGCTGAACGACCGTTGAAAAAGCATATTATCCAGGCCGATTATGTGGATCATCCAGGACGATGCTCAATAATGGATCGTACCGATCGAATTAAACCATTTTAAATCATGTTCCACATGTATCATCCAGGACGATTATCCAAAAATGGATTATCCCTGGCAAAATTATAGATTTTAAACGTGCTGACACGTGTATCGTCCAAAACGAATATGTGTATCGGACGGGATGATAACTAATTTTTATACCAACGTTGAACCACATCCTTCTCCCTTTTCTTAGGCCTTCTAATTTTTTTGGACAACTACTCATAAGATCCACTCATGGAGGTGATAAAACATGTATTTTTATTTCATCTAGAATCTCCTAGGCATCTTATTTTCTAACTGGATATATGTTTTTAGCCTATGCAGCTAACCATACTTTGCGTATATAAATTTTAACATAAGGAATAATAGTAAGCATCTCAGTCCTGAGTTGTTGCCAATATATGTTTGCATGGAATTGAAGGCACATAATATCAATAATTCAAGATGTACGCATGGTTATGTAATTCAATTTAATTGACAGGGTATATAATCGTGCTTTAAGCCTTATTTACAAGTTTCCCTCATGCTTCTTCTATTTTATTAAAATATTTTTTTTCTTGTTGCAATATTTGTCTATCAAAGAACCATTTTTTGCATTGTTTCCCTTAAAAGATCTAATAATATAGTCGTAAGATTGGACTGTGCACCCTTAGTGATGTTGTTCAAGCTCATAGAAATGTCATTTGTCATTAAGTTTATTAATTTTATGGAAGAAAGTATGAGCTCATCACTCAAAGTCAATTTTTATGCTAACACAGATTTTATCGAAGTTCCTAAAAAACGGAACTCTTCTATATGTCTTGGAAGTCAAAGTGATACTCTTCATGACAATTATTGATTTAAAACTTTATTATGATTTTCATTACAACATTATGAGTACAAGCTCTATAGTGCGCCTGCAAAAAAAATAAAGGCTGATAAAACATTGACATTACTATTGTGTTTATTAGAAGTAAACACTAACTTCTCCATTGTGCCTATTAACCCCATTAACAAATTCATAAAATACAATCATAAATCATTATTTTCTAGGACAATGATTATAAAAGCTACATGATAAATTTGAGTATTATAATATTGTGTCAAGGCCATATGCAAAGGTCATCCATAGTTTGTATTCAAGAATATTTCATCTACACTTAACTGAAAGTTCGTTAGGGATGTTAAGCCCTATAGAACGGGCCCAAGCTAACCAAGAGGGGGGGGGGGGGGGTGAATTAGTATTTTAAAAATTTTCTTTTCACAAAGAATAAAAATCACAAACTAAAATCACCACAAAAATAAATACGGAATTAAAAGTGCGGAAGCAAAAATAAGAACACATAAATTTATAGTGGTTCGGTCAACTCGACCTACGTCCACTCCTTGGAGGCACCCTCGAAGTATTGCACTACAAAAGTGACTCTCCTTTAGCCCCCATGGCTAGGCGGAGAAGCCCTCACAAGAAGCTCCTTTTTGCCATCCCGGCAAGGCAGAGAACCTACCTCCTTTTGCTTCCTCCTGAGGCTGGCAGAGAACCACAACCAAAAGCTAACTCCTTACCTCTACCGACCCTTCCACAGACGAGAAACTCTACACGAAGAACAAGCAGAGCAATCCTTGAAGCAACCCTTGTGAATCCCCTCACAAGCTCCCCCTCACAAGATCCTCTCTCTCTCCCTCTCTCTCTTTCTCTCCTCAAGGTATTCTCAGGTCAAGGCAGTAGCCAAAAGTTTTTCAAAACGTTGAACATGAGCTCTTAAATAGAAGAGCTTCAAAGGACCTCATTAATTGCAAATTGCCGATTTTATCGTCCAGGCCGATATGGACATCGGCCTGGCCGATCAGTACATATCAATGAAGATCGGCAAGAGCATCGCCCTGGATGCAAAATAAGATGATTGAAAATTGGCTTGATCGTCCAGGACGATCTCACAATCGTCCTGGCCGATCAGTTCAAATCAGAGGAAAAATCATCCTGACAATAGCCCTGGATACGAGCTGGCCGATATTTATCGTCCTGAAGTAACTTTAAAGTTTTTGACTGGATTGTCCTGGCCGATCCTGTGATCGTCCAGAATGATATGATTGTATCAATCATCCTTAATTACTCCCTTGATTTCCTGAACAATTAAGGCATAATTTTTGCATATCGTCCAGGCCGATCAATGATCGTCCTGGTCGATAATTTAATAATACAGTATACCTTAATTGTCTATGGCGACAACTTCTTTCTATTTTGAGAATATCATCCTGGCCGATACACGTATCGTCCAGGCCGATATGTTAATATCGGCTGCCTTAATAAAGAATCCTTATTTAGACTTTCTGTTTTAAGCCTGATCGTCCAGGCCGATCAGAAAAAATTGTCCTGGCCGATATGAGTAAAAACAGAAATTCTAAGTCTCTCAAGTGTGTGTGTGAAGGGTTACTTAGCATAAGTCTTTTTGATCATTACAAGTAGACTCAAGAAGTGAAAACCAAAAGTACAGACTGACTCAACCCTAAACCTACGCAATCCTGAATTGGCTTCGTCTTGTTCGTCCGATCTTTGATTCCTGAAATGTTAGAAGCAACAAGCAGTCCAAGAGAAATAGTGTTTGTCAATCATCAAAACATAAACCATGAAAAATAGATATGCAATAATTTCCCTCTTTTTGATGATGGCAAAACACAAGTAGGAAAATATCTAAAAAAAAGTTCCATTAGAATTTCAAGGTTCCCCAACAACTTTTCCTACCACACCCTACTCCCCCTTTTGACAGCACAAAAAAAGGAGGGTCCAGATACAAAAGAAAAGACAAACAAAGACTAACAAGCAAACTACAAAAAACAGGAAACATACAACAGAAAGTATAGACTAGAAGAACGAGGGATCCTGATCATCAGATGGAGGTGGTGGAGGTGGCTGCTGAAAGTAACTAGCAAGCGTGGTAAACTGAGCATTGAACCAAGCGATGTTCTGGTCATGCTGTTGCTGCTGATGAGTAAGGAAACTGTCAAAACGGGCTAAATCCTCAGTGCGGTGATGCTCGTAACGGGCAATGTCCTCAGAGTGTTGCTGCTCCTGTGTAGCAACATAGGCGTCAAAGCGGGTCTCCCATTGATCAAACCTCTCAATCAACTGTTCAACCGGTGAGTAGTGGTGGAGAGGAATAGGGTCAGGAAAGGGAGCAGGAGCGGGAGCCTCCTCCTCTCTAGCCCCCCAAGGTTCCTCAGGGTGAAGACAAGTACTGTGAAGGGTTCTGAAGGAACTGTTTGAGTAGAAGGGAATTGGGAGGTTTGTTGGAATAGGATATTAAAGTTGGTATTTAGTTTCAAGAACATAGGCTATGATGTGTCCTAAGGCTAGATTTGGTTTTCTCTTGTGACCTAGATCGCGAATTGTGGTTAGGTGATCAATGTATCAAAAAATTAGGCCCGCAGTGTTGAATTCTCTATGAGCCATGATGTAGAAAGTAATGAGGGAAAGTAGAGGGGTGATGTGGATTCGGTCCCTGGCTTTTGGAATTATGGAGGTGCGAAGGACATGTTGGATTGTCCTAGCATCTTTGACTAAAGAGCTAGTCTCTCTAACATGGAAAGATGCATTCGTCTGGCGAAGGAAGTGATTTGTCGTGGACCAGTCAAGATAAGGATCTGAGGCGATTAAGTGCAGCTTATCCCAGGTGGTGGATAGCTGTAAAAGATCAATATAGTCCTGATATATGATTTCGACAGGGCGTCGATTCACATAGGAGGTCAGGGCTGTGAAGGTAGGGTAAAAGCAAAGGTTTGCAAAAAACTCTCGAAGAAATTCGGAATTGAAAGGGAAAGCAAGAGACAAAATGAAGCAAAGGGAGGTGTGAGCGAAAAGATCCATTACCGGGTAAGAGATGTGGACATGATTGATGATTCTGGAGACAGTAATTCCACACTCTTTGTAACGATGATAGGCAGCTTCATCTTCTGCTTCCCTGAAACGAGGGTCAATTCTTGCCCTCGAAGAACTCCCAGAAGTTTGACGGACATGTTTCCCACCAGCCATAGAGAGGATTTAGCAAGAAAACACACGAGGAGAAAGGGTTGAAAGTGAAAAACCATGGCTGGAACGGCCTGAATTTAAAAAAACGGTCATATCGTCCAGGCCGATCGCAGAATCGTCCAGGCCGATATGGCTCAATAATAACGTACAGGCCGATTGGTCCAAAAGGCGATCCGATCGTCCAGGCCGATCAGAGATCGGCCAGGCCGATTAGACACAGGCTATCGGCCCGAGGAGTCAATCCGGACAATCGTTGAAAAAGCAGATCGTCTGGGCTGATTAAGTGTATCGTCCAGGACGATACACAATAATTGATCGTACCGGCCGAAGTTAAAACGTTTTAAATCACTGCCACGTGTATCGTCGAGGATGATCAACGGATCGGCCCAGCCGATTGTCCAATAATGGATCGTCCGGAGCCGAGATTAAAGATTTAAACGTGTGATACATGGATCGTCCAGGACGATCCAGTGTATCGGCCAAGATGATGCACATAAAATGCATCGGCCAGATGAAAAATTCTATCGGCCAGGACTATCTTCAGAGTTCGATCAGATCGTCCAGGACGATATATGATCGTCCAGGACGATATATGATCGTCCAGGACGATATATGATCGTCCAGGACGATGAGTTACATCAAGCACAGAAAAGGTCAGCAGATGGATTTTGAAGAGATTTTGTCCTATCGTCCAGGATGATAAAAATATCGGCCAGGACGATGTGACTAGAAAATGAAGCCAAGGAATAGATGGTGATGATCAAGACCCTTAAACAAAAAAACAAAAAAAATCAGAAAAACACAGTAAAACAAAAAAAACAAAAATTAAATTTTTTTTTTTGTTTTATGGAGGCATCATGTGAGAATTTCTCAAAAAGTTAAATTTTTAAAGTTCCAAGAGATCAAGGAGTTTAACAAATCCCAATCAGAAGAAGGTAGAACATCTGATTCTATTAACCCTAGATCGGACATCCTTCAGGGTACAAAATTCTTTTGGAAAATAGAGGCCTAACTCAGAATAACAAAATAGGATAAGAAGATCCATTCAAGACTTGTTTACAAAGAAAATATCTCATATTTAATAAACCAAAGTAATTTTTCTCAATCATGGAAATTGAAATCAAGTCTTTGAAAGCATCACATAATCCATGAGTTCTATAAGTTTTAAGGGTTTTAGCAAAGAGAGGATAGCTTGCATTTAGTGGGCTCATTTTATGCCTCTTGTCACTTTGATTGGCTCTTTGAGCATCTTTTGATTTTTGATACACTTCTGTGTATATAACTTTCTTTTCAATTTTGCTTCATTGGCCTCTTTTCCTTTTTAACTCTTGCAAGCTAGAAACTCTTTAATATACCCTTAAGAAAAACTTAGTTGTGAGTATATCCTCCAAATATTAGAGAATAGGAGCTCTCTCTCTAACATAGGGAAGAACAATCCACAACACAAAATCAAAATTATGTGATAAATGCAATGGCAAGATTTTAAAAAAACTTGAAAGATATATAAAAACTTTGGCTATTATGCATAAGATAAATTAATGTAGCAAGATAAGAAAAGGATCCTAATTAAAGAACTATTGGTTAAAATGAGTTTAGACTTTTATTTAGAGAAGACAATCATACCACTAAACAAGGTTAGAAGGAGAGAAACCATCCACGAGATATCTCCTTTAACCGATTTAGAAAAGCTAAACACTATCTCCAAAAACTTCCAAAAATCTAAAAAACTTGAAAAGATTCATCATATGAAAACCAAACATAAAAGCAACATGAAAACAAACTCATCTAAAATAACGAAAAGCTATCACATAACAAAATAAACACAAGAAACTTAAAAAATGAAAACAAAATAAACTAGAACAACACAAAGCAAGCACAAAGCTAGCACAAAAACAAAAATAAATAACACAAAAACTAAAAAATTTCAAGCAAGTTATAAGGCAGCGAGTTTAAGCAGTTTTTGAGCTGCCAGCCTCCTTATGTCCAGTTATCCTATGCTCCCACGAGGTCTTTGGTGAGAGCACACCTGCAAAACTCAACAACAGTCAGATTTAGGAACCCAAACAGGTTTGGGCCCCTTCTTAGGAAAAGTAGAGTGCAATGCATATGTGGTATGCTGTGAATCATGCATCTTAGGTCTCCACACCCAATGTGTACTACGGTGGACGGTGCACGTGTGTGAGATGTGTCCTAGCATGCCACATGAGAAAAATCTAACTCCAGGAAAAGGGTTTCTTAAATGGTTTGAGTTATAATGTCTCTTCCTAGATTCTGGCTTAGGATTAAAAGTAGATGTCATCCAATTTTTCTGTATTGTATCCAAATCATTTTGAATCCTCGAGTTAGTTCTTTTTAATGCCTTATTATCATTCCTCAAATTTTTCTCAATCTCCTTAGATTTCTTAAGATCATAATTAAGTGAGGTGTGTGAAACTTTTAATGCCTTATGTTCATCAATTAATTCTGAATAATTTTTGTTCAACTCATCAAATTCATCAAGAAGAGCCATGTGATTAGAATCAATCGTTGAATGATCTTTAAGAATGACTTCATACTCTTTCTGCAAATTTACAAGTTCCACTTTTAAGCTAGCATGTGTCTTCTTAAGTTTTTTATATGATGCATGGATTTTTTCACAAATTTCAAATAATTCATCATAGGTTGATTTACATACCTCTTCCTCATCACTTTGCTCAAGATGATCTTCCCCTATTAAGCACAGGTTCGTTGTCTCTTCCTCTGGTTCAGTCTCAGAGGAATCAGTACCAGATTCTGCCCAGAATGCCTTTTGGATTCTCTTCTTCTCCTTCTTAAACTTAGATTTTTCCTCAATCTTTTCCTTACTCGTATTATCTTGAAGTGTTGGACAATCGACTCTCACATGTCCAGGTTTCCTGCATTCAAAACATACAACATCAGAAGATCCTTTAACATGTTTATATTCCTTACATTTTCTCCAACTTTGATGATGCTTTTGTTTCTTCCATAGAAAGCTTTTGAATTGCCTTGTGATGAAGGCAACATCATCGCTTTCAGACCCGAAAGATTCAGAATCCGATTTGTGCGCCTTCAGTGCAATTATTTTCTCCTTTTTCTTTTCACCTGCATCAAGATTTCTTTGATTCACTCCTTGCTCGTAAGCAATGAGTGAGCCAAGTAAGTTATCAATAGAATAGATATTTAGATCCTTAGATTCAGTGATTGCAGTAATTTTAGCATCATAAGACGAAGGTAAGCATCTCAAAATCTTGTATACTTTTTCATAGTTCGAAAGTTCTTTTCCTAGTGCATGCAGTGAAGTAGCTATCTGAGTAAACCTAGTGTCCATGTCTGAAATCGATTCATGAGGTTTCATACAAAAAAGTTCGTAGTCATGTAAGAGAATGTTTAAACGGGATTGTTTAACCTCATTAGTACCTTCATAGGTGATGCACAATTTATCCCAAATCTCTTTACCAGTTTTGTAAGTTGAGACACGCATGTAATCCTCAGATTTTAAAGCACAAAAAAAAAACAGTTCAAACATTTTACATTTAGTTGAGCTAAATCACGTTCATCAAAAGTCCATTCAGTAAAGGAAATTTCAGTTTTAAAACTATTAATTTCACGAGAAGGTGGAGAATAACCTTCTTGAATAAGCATCCACATGCGATAATCAGTAGATTGTAAAAAAGTTGACATGCGGGTTTTCCAAAAGTCAAAAGGTATATTATCGAACAGGGGAGGTCGGGTAATAGAATACCCTTCCGTAGTATTACGATTCCAAAGGTTAGCCATGGATCTAATTCAAAAAGTTTTTAAACTTAAAATTTTGAATCCCGCTCTAATACCACTTGAATGTTCATTAGGGATGTTAAGCCCTATAGAACTAGCCCAAGCTAACCAAGAGGGGGGGTGAATTGGTATTTTAAAAAAATTTCTTTTCACAAAGAATAAAAAACACAAACCAAAATCACCACAAAAATAAATGCGGAATTAAAAGTGCGGAAGCAAAAATAAGAACACAAAAATTTATAGTGGTTCGATCAACTCGACCTACATCCACTCCTTGGAGGCACCCTCCAAGTATTGCACTACAAAAAGTGACTCTCCTTTAGCCCCCACGGCTAGGCGGAGAAGCCCTCACAAGAAACTCCTTTTTGCCACCCCGGCAAAGCAGAGAACCTACCTCCTTTTGCTTCCTCCTGAAGCTGGCAGAGAACCACAACCAAAAGCTAACTCCTTACCTCTACCGACCCTTCCACGGATGAGAAACTCTAGACAAAGAACAAGCAGAGCGATCCTTGAAGCAACCCTTGTGAATCCCCTTACAAGCTCCCCCTCACAAGATCCTCTCTCTCTCTCCCTCTCTCTCTTTATCTCCTCAAGGTCTTCTCATGTCAAGGCAGCAGCCAAAAGTTTTTCAAAACGTTGAACATGAGCTCTTAAATAGAAGAGCTTCAAAGGAGCTCATTAATTGCAAATTGCCGACTTTATCATCCAGGCTGATATGGACATCGGCCTGGCCGATCAGTACAAATCAATGAAGATTGGCCAGAGCATCACCCTGGATGTAAAATAGGACGATTGAAAATATGCTTGATCGTCCAGGCCGATCTCACGATCGTCCTGACCGATCAATTCAAATCAGAGGAAAAATCGTCCTGACAATAGCCCTGGATACGAGCTGGCTGATATTTATCATCCTGAAGTAACTTTAAGGTTTTTGACTGGATCATCCTGGCCGATCCTGTGATCGTCCAGGACGATATGATTGTATCAATCATCCTTAATTACTCCCTTGATTTCCTGAACAATTAAGGCATAATTTGTGCATATCATCCAGGCCGATCAATGATCGTCCTGGCCGATAATTTAATAATATAGTATACCTTAATTGTCTATGGCGACAACTTCTTTCTGTTTTGAGAATATCATCTTGGCCGATACACGTATCGTCCAGGCCGATATGTTAATGTCGGCTGCCTTAATAAAGAATCCTTATTTAGACTTTCTATTTTAAGCCTGATCGTCTAGGCCAATCAGAAAAAATCGTCCTAGCCGATATGAGTAAAAACATAAATTCTAAGTCTCTCAAGTGTGTGTATGAAGGGTTACTTAGCATCAGTCTTTTTGATCATTACAAGTAGACTCAAGAAGTGAAAACCAAAAGTACAGACTGACTCAACCCTAAACCTACGCAATCCTGAATTGGCTTCATCTTGTTCGTCCGATCTTTGATTCCTGAAATGTTAGAAGAAACAAGCAGTCCAATAGAAATAGTGTTTGTCAATCATCAAAACATAAACCATGAAAAATAGATTTGAAACATTAACATTGAATGTCATGCATTGTTGCATTCTTGACTACAAGCACCCAAAAAGAAATATACATGCTTGAAATGTTCATCACTGTATTGTTATTGTGTAGCATAACCAAATCAAATGGTAGCTTCTAAAAGGATGCTTTGGTAAATCAAAGCATCCTTCTTTACTTTATTTATCAAATCATACTTGACTTCATATTAGGATATGTGGCTATAAGCTTATCTTTGATTATATGTACAATGAACCACAAGAAAGTTTGTCGTTGGTCTTTAGATATTATGTCTAATGTATAATGTTTTCTAATGTATTGCTCATTATCTCAAACATACTTGAATTTAAATTTTTTTTCTCGTAACCTCCACAAGTATTTGACTGAAGGGCAGCATATGTACTATACTATTTTATTTGATTTATTCGCTATAAATATAAAGTTCTTAATTTGACATCTATCACTTTATTATTTGATTCGACGCGTATACTTGTCGATATTAAGTGGGTTTGTTATTTTTATATATCAAAGAAAAGATAAGCATTATTTAGGGTAGATAGAGCATTAAACATTTCATAATTCAAAAGTGCACTCCACATCCCTCATCAAATTTTTGGCGCCGTTGCCTGTGAAGCATTCCACTTTTTATACATTTTAACTATATTGTTGAACTAATTGTATAGTTAGACCTACTTAAGTCTTTTAGTTTTTTTTCATTGTTTTGAATGCTAATTTTATATTTTTTTTTGTATGCATTATAGTTATAGAAAGGAACTTTTGTCGATTGATCTTGAATATATCTATATATTAAAAATGATTGAACCTATTAGACACCTCTGATAGACAGAGGTGGGTGAGAGGAGATTGATGGGTTTTAAGTTAGAGGTTGATGCCAATGAGAAGATTAGTTTAATTTAGGATAAATTGAGAGTAGCATAATATACATAAAGAAAATATTATGATCTGATGGATCTGGTGGTTGAGTTTCATATGGTTGATTTTATATTTTAAAGGTTAGACCTATGAAGGTTTTGTGTCGATTTGGTAGGGAAAGAAAGCTGAGCCTAAGATATATTGGGCTTTTCAAGTTAATCAATACAATTGGAAAATCTTCCTACAAGTTATTGCTAGCATATATTATGTCTAATGTACATTATATATTATATGTATTTGTTCTAAGAAAATCAGTTACTGGTCATAAGCACATAGTTCCTAAGAATGAAGTTAAGATATAACCTGACTTGCCTTGTAGATTATAACCCGAGCATATTTTTTCTTATGATGTGAGACATCTCAAGAGCAAGTAGATCCCTATGGATAAAGTTCATTTGGAACACAAATCAAATAGAGAGGCTACATGGGAGAAAGAGGATGAGATGTGATAGTTGTATCCATGCATATTTAGTTAAGCTAGTGGTGAATGTTCATGATGATGTTATTCTAAGGATGGAAGAATGTACTTACTACTTATAAAATAATTGGACTCTATACTAACTTAATTTGGATCTAGTAAAACTTGCAAATTTATTTAGTATTTATTACTTTTCTATGAATTTTTAAAGTTATTTTTATGCCTAGTTTAGTCATCAAAATTTCGTGGTTAGATTTTGAAAGAAATTCCTTTCAAATAGATCATTGGAATTAAATCAACTATTACATAGACAACATGATGCAACTTGCTTCAATATAACGATATAAATGGGGTTGGGTTTTGGCAGCATGTTTGCAGATTAAACCACTATAAGTATTTATTTCCTTCTTTTATGTGATTTCCTCTTTTTACTTACTCATAAAGTCACTTTAACACAATAATTTCTCTCCCTTAAACCTTCTAAATGTTTGAATTACTTATTTTATTGGAGAAATATATTTTCACCATTCACAATGGGACTAGATCACTATAATTAATAATTGACTTGAGGTTATGATAAATTTTGGAGATCCATGATTAGAGCATCAAGAAGTGGCAGCATAAGAGAACCTAAGAACTCTAAGAGGTAGAATCAAGGTCACTAGAATGGAGGATCTAGAAACATAAAGATGTAGAATTTAGACCATCAGGGCAACACATCTTTGAACCCGAATGAAAAAAAAATTTACAAAATTATAAAATACTATAATAATTGATTAGAGGCATTATGTAGCAATTATTTCTCTAGAATTTTTACAAATTTGAACTTCATAATGTAAAAAAATTTGAATAACTAAGATATGATTATATATTTTGAGAGATATAATTAAATTTTATAAAAAAAAATCTACCATAATATTTCTTATTCTTATAAACAATGAATGTTATGAAATCTACCCTTTTAGTTTAGAAAACAACTAGATGATTCACTTGTGGGATAACATGATTAATTGGGCCAGCCGAAGTGGTGTGGAACTATTACATAGGACTACACTGAAACCAGTAATCGAAGACCAGCACACAAGAACAAGGAAAAAACAATGGAACAAGAAAAGTATATTTATGTGTATATCCCTTTCTGATTTCAATAACAGTATATATATGACTAAGGCAGATTCATAAGCTAAAGAAAAATAATGCTAGTGATAGCTAACAGAAAGTAGTGCTGCTAATTAACAAAAGTAGTGACTAGGATAACTAAGTATGCAAACAACAACCAAGAGAAGGAAGTGGAGCATATGAGGTGGTGGTCCTGTGTGTAGGCAGAAGTGTAAGATGCGTCCTGTTGTCTTGCATACATCCATCTTAATTTGTACCACATAAGTTGCCCCATCCATGGAAAATTCAGGTTCCACCTGAATATTTGCATTAGAAGGGTTATCTGACGGGTGGTATGAGAAAATGACAGCAACATTAAAGGTTTTAAGAGTGTGCAAATGATCGGGAAGGTCGATAACATAAGCATTATCATTAATACACTTTAGAATGGGGATGGTTCCAAACTTACAAGGATTGAGCTTGTAAGCTTGGAGTGAGTGCCGGTAGGGAAACATTCCTTGCGAAGTCTAATCATCACAAGATCTCCAGGTTTGAAGGTAACATAATGTTAATGGATGTTAGCTGCCTATTTGTAATTAGAATTGGAGGTGATTAGCTTAGTACGGACTTCATCAAGAATGGTTTTCCAGTGATCTGTAAGGGCATTTGTTAATTTGTTAGAACATTTAGGGAAAATAATATCAAATAAGTGATTAGGAGCCTTTGTATAAACAATAGTGAATGTACACTTCCCGCTGATCTATTTGGCAGGGAGTTATAAGCAAACCCCACTTGCTAATGTTATTGATCGTGATAAGAGAACTCTCCCATTGCTTTGGATAATCTTGGATAAGGCACCGCAATAGGTTGCCTAATGTTCAGTTTATAACTTTAGTTTGGCCATCAGGCTGAGGATGGTACCTGGAGCTAAGATTTAGAAGGTATGGACACATTTCCACATATCACGCCAAAAATGGCTAACAAATTTGACATCACGATCGGAGGTAATGCTCCAGGGAAGGTCATGTAGACGAATAACTTCACTGAAAAATAAGCATGCGATATTAAAGGCATCAAAGATTTTCTTACAGGGAATGAAATGCGCCTTTTTTTAGAAGTGGTTGACAATGACCATGATGGAATTGGCGCCCTGTTGTGTCCTCGGCAAGCCTAAAATAAAATTAATACTAATGTCTTCCCAAATAGAATCAAGAATTGGTAATGGTGTATAGAGCCAATATTTTGTTTTCTTCCCTTGAATTCTTGACATATGGCGCATTGCTCGACAAAATGTGATAAGTCTTTATGAAGCTCAACAAAAAAAGGGATTTGAGCTACAGGATTATTTTTTCTTGACCTAAATGGGCAGCTAGACTGCCAGCATGTGCCTCTTTGATTGGCTGATGTTTGATGGAGGAATCAGGTATATGCAGGGCATTACCTTTAAAGAGAAATCCATGGTGGAGGGAGAAATCTTCAACAGATTACATTGAGAGGCATTGGTTATAGACCATGGCAAAATTAGGGTTAGAGCAGTAAAATTTGTTAGGAAAGTTGCTATTTGCATATTTTTCATTCTTGCAACTTGTATAGTTTTGATGATTCCAAATATTATTGTTTTATGTATTGTTATCTCCTAATAATTTTTAGAAGATTTGTATTTGCTCTTGTGTGTACTAACATTTCAGGTGAATCAAACTCTCAAACATGAAGACTTCAAATCAAATTCAGCAAGAATTCTTTTGAATTTTGAAGTTTAAAAATGTCATTTTAATGGAGAGAGAGTGATTGTAATTGAGTGAATAAAAACACACACACACACACATATTAGGAGATCATATAAATTTTATACTTATCGTACTAGACGATATCAGTTCGTACGGGATGATCAAATAGTTATCTTCTATTAAGATCACATGAAACGAATAGGATCTGGATAGAAAAATTTTCTAAGTCCAATTCATCCGGGACGAAATTAAATATCGTCCAGGACGATTTGCTCTCTGTAAGAATTTCGTTCAAACGAAATTAATTATCGTACAGGATGATTTGCTCTCTGTAAGAATTTTTTCCAGACGAACCTATTTTCGTCCAGACAATATATCCGACTTAGGACAATTTTTCAATATTCGTTATGTAGTTTTTGGAACCAACCTTGTTATAACCATTCGTACCGGACGAACTTGGTTTGTACGGGACGATCAGCTTGTACAAAACCATTTCGTACACATATACAAACAGGTTTGTTTCAAGGCTTTTTAAGTAAAATCGTCCGGGATGATTTTTGATCGTACGGGACGATCTTGTACATGATAACTTGAAATCTGCCATTTTTAGACGGTTTTTCATGTCCTTTCTATATAAGGAGTCCTAGAAACTATTACAAGTACTTTTGGAGTTGTTTTCTCTTGAGAGGGATCATTGAGAGTGAGAGTTTGAGAGAGATTGTAAGAGTGAAGAGTGAAAGATCAAGTGAAGGGTTTGTGAGGGATTCACAAGGTTACTTGAAGAAGAATATCTCTTTGTTTCTTCTCATCTCCTTTGAAGGCTCTCAAGTGAAGTTCATCAACATCGGTTCGGTTCTTTGCCGACACTTGGAGAGTGTAAAAAGGCGACAAAGTGTATCTTTGACAGTCATTCTATCTTCGTTCTTTGGGACAAAACTAGAAGAGAGAACTTGAAAGGGAGAGAGGAAAGGATAGAGTTTGAGAGGGAGAAGATCCTTGGAGGGGATTTCAAGGGAGTGTGGAAGGGATATTCACATGGTTTCTCCGGCGAACTTGCACCTCAGTACCATCACATTCAAGGGTCGTCTTGAGGGAAGTTTTGGTGAGAAGAAGATATCTTTGGTGTCAAAGAACCCGGCTACTCCGCCGCACCGGGGAAGATAAAAATGATTTTGTACAGGCTTCTCCGCCTTGCTGTGGGGGCAAAAGGAGAGTCACTTTGTGGTATTAGTGCAATACTCGGAGGGTGCCTCCGGGGAGTGGATGTAGGTCAAGGTTTGACAGAACCACTATAAATCTGGTGTGTTATTTCTTATTTTTCTTACGCATTTAATTTCATTGCAAGTTGTTTACTTTGGTTAAAAGTTTTTTTTTTTACTTTAAATTTAACTTGCATTAATAATTAAAAAGGTTTTCTAAAAATCTAAGAGTAGAAGTATAATTTTTAAATTACCAATTCACCCCCCTCTTGGTTAGCTTTGTGACAATTAATTAGGCTAAACATCCTAATTCATATTGAACGAGTTCCAACAAGTGGTATCAGAGCAAGGTTTCAAAATCATAAGTTTAGACTACTTTTTGAAAAACGAGTATGGCTAATTTTAGAAACCATAAATTATTAGATGGATATTCGATTGTTAGACCACCTTTATTTGAAAACATTTCTTTTGATTTTTGGAAAATTCGAATGTCTACTTTCTTGCAATCAATAGATTATCGAATGTGGCATATGATTCAAAATGGTTATTCTGTCCCGCCACGTATTATAGATGGAATCAAAACTGATACACCTTTTTCTGAATAGAGTAGAGTAGAACAAATTTATGCTGAATTAAATGCTAAATGTATGAATTGTTTGTTCTGTGCTTTAAATTTGGAAGATTAAATGAGAATCTCTACATGTACTATCGACAAGAAAATTTGGGACAGTTTATGCATTACATATGAATGTACTAGTGAAGTCAAGCAATCTAAGTTGAATTTTTTGATGCATGACTATGAACTCTTTAGCATGAAACTTTATGAGATGATCTTAGATATGTATACTAGGTTTATTCAAATTGTAACATCATTGCATGCTTTAGGTAAAGAATTTTCAAACTTTGAAATAGTCAATAAAATTCTACGTTGTTTACTTGACAAGTTTGATGCCAAAGTTGTTGCTATTTGCGAAGCAAAAAATTTGAATGAATATTCTATTGATAATTTGATTGGCTCACTCATTGCCTACGAGCAATATTTGGGTCAAAGACTTTTGGATGCAGGTGAAACAATAATGCTAAAAGCGGAAGACATGGAGAAAAGTTGCTTAGTTGGTGAGGAAAGCGATGACTTAACAAGCAAATTGAAAAGTCCACTAAAGCACAAGCATAAGCATCAACAAAAGTGGAATAAAGGTAAAAATGGTAAGAATGTTCAAATTTCTTCAAATATTATTTGCTTTGGATGTAGGAAATCTGGACATCTGAAAAGTCAGTGCTCTAATTTGAGAACTCTTCATGCTAAAGAAAAGGGCAAAGCTAAGCAAATTATAAAATGGGAAAATAATGAAAAGCAAAAAATCTCCTGGGCAGATCTAGCTTCTAAATCATCAGACCAGGAGCAAAATGATGTTTAAACCCTTTGTTTATGTGTTTTTGTGTGCATGTTTTTCATTAGTTGTATATTTATTTTTGTTTGTTTTATGTGTTTTTCTATTTTTAATTTTTGTGTGTTTTGTATGAATTTGAGATATTTTCATATCGGATTCCATAATTCTTGTTGTGAGACATTTGGAATGTGATATGAAGATTTTTATAGTTTATATACTTGTGCTTTATACTTGTATTGCTTTAAATATTTTGAATATTTAAGTGATTTTGTTCTATGTTTGAAATGTTCGTTAGCCTATATGAAAATCTCTAAAAATTTTGATCTTACAAGTGCTGTACTTTGAACTGCAACATAAAATTGAATTCATTAGATAATTTAATTTTTCTAAATTTAAGTTGTGTTTATAACTTGATATTATTAATATTATCAATTTCATGTCTCTTATTTAGACTACATTAATTTTAATATTATTATTGCAATTGTGATATTTCTTATTTTGTATTTCACTTATCAATTAATATTTATGCACTTAGAAAGATTTGAAATTTTAGATTATTGATTTTGGAAAGAATACAATTACTCTTGAAAATTGTACAAATATACAAAAATCAAAAGGAATGCGCAAAAGTTCGCAAATGTGAAAAAGAGTAACAAAATAAGCCAAATGTAAAAAGATGCACAAAAATGTGCCATAAATTTGAAAAAGATGCGCAAAGTGCCACATATGTTAGTTTTCTTCTTTTCAGATTCTTTTAATCACTTAATTCAAATTAATCTTTTTTTCATTTATATTTTTATTGAAATTTGAAATATACAATTTTTAATAAATCTTTCTTGCAATGATTTTCTTTATCTCAATGTCTAAATTGAATCATGTCTTTGATATGTTCTTCTTAGTTACAATGTTATATCACTTCTTAAATTCTATGAATTTATGATTTTGTTAATGTTTTAATTTTATTTGCATACCTTATGTCAATCACTTTAAATGTTAAATTTTTAAATGATTTTCATATGTCTGCTTACATTTCTAGTCTTTTTCTTCTTTACTTTTTGATGTTGTCAAAAATGGGGAGAAATTGTTTGTTGTGTCTTGTGTATTCATATCGTTGTGTGTTTATTTTGTTTAATGTATGTGTGTTTGTTTTGTTTTGTTTTGTATATCTAAAAATTTTGAAAACAAAAATAAATTTTTTTTAAGGCCTCCTTATTTTCATATGTTCATTAATTCAGGGGGAATTTAGGAGATTCTTAGAATTTTAAATTATACAAATAATAATTGTTTTGCCATCATCAAAAAGGGGGAGATTGTTAGGAGAGTTTCTATTTGCATGGTTTATATTCTTGTAACTTGTATAGTTTTGATGATTCCAAATATTATTGTTTTATGTGTTGTTATCTCCTAACAATTTTTGGAAGATTTATATTTGCTTTTGTGTGTACTAACATTTCAGGTGAATTAAACTCTCAAACATGAAGACTTCAAATCAAATTCAGCAAGAAATTCTTTTGAATTTTGAAGTTTAAAAATGTCATTTTAATTAAGAGAGAGTGATTGTAATTGAGTGAATAAAAACACTCACACACACACATAAGGAGATCATATAAATTTTATACTGATCGTACTGGACGATCAGACAGTTATCTCGTATTAAGATCACATGGAACGAATAGGAACTGGATAGAAAAATTTTCTAAGTCCTATTCGTCCGGGACGAAATTAAATATCGTCTGGGACGATTTGCTCTCTGTAAGAATTTCGTCCAGACGAAATTAATTATCGTACAAGACGATTTGCTCTATGTAAGAATTTCGTCCAAACGAACCTATTATCGTCTAGACGATATAACCGACTTAGGACAATTTTTCTATATTCGTTTTGTAGTTTTTGGAACCAACCTTGTTATAACCATTCGTACCAGACGAACTTGGTTCGTACGGGACGATCAGCTTGTACGAAATCATTTCGTACACATATACAAACATGTTTGTTTCAAGGCTTTTTAAGTAAAATCGTCCGAGACAATTTTTGATTGTACGGGACGATCTTCTACATGATAACTTGAAATCTGCCATTTTTAGATGGTTTTTCATGTCCTTTCTATATAAGGAGTCCTAAAAACTATTATAAGTGCCTTTGCAGTTTTTTTCTCTTTAGAGGGATCATTAAGAGTGAGAGTTTGGGAAAGATTGTAAGAGTGAAGAGTGAAAGATCAAGTGAGGGGTTTGTGAGGGATTCACAAGGTTACTTGAAGAAGAAAATCTCTTTGTTTCTTCTCATCTCCTTTGAAGGCTCTCAAGTGACGTTCAACAACATCGGTCCGGTTCTCTGCCGACACTTGGAGAGTGTAAAAGGACGACAAAGTGTATCTTTGACAGCCATTGTGTCTTCGTTCTTTGGGAGAAAAGTAGAAGAGAGAACTTGAAAGGGAGAGAGAAAAGGGTGGAGTTTGAGATGGAGAAGATCTTTGGAGGGGATTTAAAGGGAGTGTGGAGGGGATATTCACAAGGTTGCTCCGGTGAACTTGCACCTCAGTACCATCGGATTCAAGGGTCGTCTTGAGGGAAGTTTTGGCGAGAAGAAGATATCTTTGGTGTCAAAGAACCCGGCTACTCCGCCGCACCGGGAAAGGTGAAAGTGATTTTGTACAGGATTCTCCGCCTTCCTATTGGGGCAAAAGGAGAGTCACTTTGTGTTATTAGTGTAATACTCGTAGGGTGCCTCCGGGGAGTGGACGTAGGTTAAGGTTTGACCAAACACTATAAATCTGGTGTGTTCTTTCTTATTTTTCTTACGCATTTAATTTCATTGCAAGTTGTTTACTCTAGTTGAAATGTTTATTTTTTAATCTTTAAATTTAACTTGCATTAATAATTAAAAAGGTTTTCTAAAAATCCAAGAGTAGAAGTATAATTTTTAAATTACCAATTCACCCCCCTCTTGGTTAGCCTTGGGACAATTAATTAGGCTTAACATCCTAATTCATATTGAACGAGTTCCAACAAAATTCTTTCAGGTATTCAAGATCGATCATCTCAGTTCTGAACTGAGTTATAAGGGTGTTAGCCTACTAAGTGCATTGACCATACGGTTATGATTTCTTGATTTGTGTTTTAGGACAAACATGAATTTCTTGAAGAACAGGATGCATCGGGCATGCATTCGGCTTATAGTTTTTTTACTATTAATAAATTATAGAGCACGGTGATCACTGCACAACACAAAAGTCCTAATGTAGGAGGTAATGCTCCCAGTGCTTGAGAGCACGCACAACTGCATAAAGTTCTTATTCATAGACATTCCATTTCTGCCTAGCAGTGCTTAATTTTTTGCTAAAGCGCTCCACTGGTTGTCCTGGTTGGGATAGAACTTCACCAACGCCGACCATTGATGCATCAGTGTCCACCTAAAAGGGAAGTTTAAAGTTTTGTGGAGTAAGCACTGGCATCAAACTGAGGGCTTGTTTCATAGTTTCGTAACTGTGTAGGCATTCATCATTCCATGACAATTATTTGGCCTTGAGGCAGTTGGTGATCGGGGCCATTATTATATTGAACTCTCGTATAAATCATATATAGAAATTAGCAAGACTGTGAAAGCTGAGGACATTGGACAAAGTTCAAGGAATTGGCCAATCTTAAATGGCTATAATTTTATTAGGATTAGTAGTCACTCCTTAAGCTGATACAATAAAATCGAGGAAATATACTTTTGTATTAGAAATTTCACATTTAGAGCAATTGTAGACCTCCAAAAGAGCACCCGCATAAACGGGCCAAGTGGAAGCAATAGATTGGACCATACATATGATTAACCATGGAGGATAGCGGCTCTCGCCTACGCACCTCGATGGGTAATAATATATATGTCCTAATCACAATCACGGGTTTCCCCCACCCGTTTCAACAGCTCGAGTAGGGTTTATTAGATGTGGGATCAAGTTTCCCACGGGCGCAAGCCCCCGTGGTTAATTACATCCCAGGCTGGAGCCCGAGAAGACTCTCGATTAAGGATCATACATTATCCCTTCCAAAGTGGGATTGGCATATACGGATAAGACTAGAAAGTCCTATCCAAAGAGAAGAAAGGTCCGATTTGGCTCAATCAACATGCATGGTTCACACCAGCATTCGGAGGATCTAAAGTACTAAAGAGAAACCGAGGAAAAGAAGATCAAGCATCCAATCACATGCGTGAGAGAATGATGGAGGTGGTATCATCTATGTGACACAGATAAGTAGGATTTAGAGTCCCTGAAGAATAGGAGACTTACCCGCTATTTAAGGCATACTACGAGACCGAGTGTAGTAGCCTTGAATCCTAAATCTAGATTGGGCTTAGTGTTCTACAAACAACACTAAGACCCGTGTCCTAACTAATGCAGTGCAAAACCTAGACTTATCCCGGTCTGGATTAGGGAGCCAGCTAACTACTTAATCGATTTAAAACTATGTTATCAAGTCATTTATGAAAGATGGGTGGGTGGTACAATTTTTTAAACTAGGACTGACATCTAGAGAGTATCCAAATTGGTCATTGACTTATGTTGTGTAAATGCCCCTGACTAATGCAATTAAAATTTTATTAGTTGGTTACTAATGCAATGCATGCTACTTAAAGAGACTAAATCAAATATGCATCAGATTTAAAAAAAAAATTGGCTTATTATAAAATAATTTTTAGAAAAGACTGGGCCTCCCCAGGTCCGGCACTTCATCCTCATAGGCTTGATTATCCGGACTCTACCCGCAGGTGGGGAGGTGTCTTATTAGAAGGAGAGAGAAGAATGCATTGATATGCATGTGACCCTGGATGATTCCGATAGTTCCCTAGGTTCGTTAAATTTTTATGTTATTTAAAGCTTAAAATTTTAAATATTAGTTATGAGTAGAAGAATTTTTTTATCCTTAGAGAGCCTAACGAATATTCAAGCTAAAATAAAATACGACATGCAATTCGCCAATAAACTAAGAAAATCAAGCAACCCTAGAGGCACACAGCATGAATGAAGCACATCAATATAAATATACCAATTAATAAATATCCATAGGCTAAATGCCCTTTAATTACAAACCAGGGTCTACAGAAAAGTAAAGTGGTCGGGCACCACTGCTAACAACCCAGATTTCTAAGCCTATGACTAACGCAAATGACTTTGAGTGGAATATTGGGTCTTCAAGTCTTCAATCTTCTTGAACTTCCTCTCCTTAGACTCCTTGTATCTATCCTCCTTGGATCTCTCCTCCTTGGACTCATTGGATTCGTCGTGGCTTGAATATCCAAACGAAGAGACAATTCCCCTTTATATGGGGTATTGCCTTTTCTCTTTGGATATCTAAAGCCATCCAAACCCGATATTCCAAATGGAAGAAGACTCTCCCCTTTGAGGATTCCTTCTTCTTTGGGAATTCGAGTTGGATAAGAATATCCCGACTCAAATGTCATTTTCACAACTCTCACCAATATTATAAATAATTTATATTAATTGAAAAGCAGTAAATTATAAACTTCATGCAAGGTTATCCTAATAAAAATCTTACGTAGTTATAAAATCCCAAGCAGTTATATTTAAGGAAAATGTACATCATAGCCATGCTTGGCCATGCTCTTAATCATTGAGGGCAAATGAAGCTTCTGGAGCACCTATAGTAGTTAATATATAATGATATTTGCCCTCATTTATTTAGGAGGGCTGAGCAAGCACCTACACAAAATATCATTAGAAATCATGATATTTTGCCCCCCCCCCCCCTTTTATTTCATTTTGCATGAGCATTGTCGCTTACAAGAAAAATAATATATATCTCATCCCTAACATAGGGGTAAATCTATCGTCTATCACCTCAATCCATAGTGTAGTAAAAGTAAGCAAACACAACATGCAAAGAAAACTCGTAAAACCTAACACACAGCAGAAAAGGAAACATCAACCTAGCTTAGATCTAGAAGTAGTGCCCTAGCAAATAATTCTATATGTGTGTAAAGTTTGTGTGGCTTTGGATAAGTCCTATGTTGGATAGTTAGTTAAAGTTGCCTAGAATTCAGGTTTGTTGAAAGCCATAAAAGAAAACTTTAATTAAAGTTCAAATATTAGTGGATTTGGGTCCATTTTAGTTAATTTAGTTTGTTGATCAGTTTTAAAGCTTAGGGTATTGATAATTAAAGTTTAAATTATATTAGTTAATCTTAGAAAGTCCCGGGTCCTCCTAGATATTAGGTTGAGGGGGTCCAAAAGGTCACTATAGTAAATAGGCTAGGTTTGAGGTCCCTAACATTTTAGGTAAATACTAGATCTTAGGGTGATTAGTTAGACAGGTAGTTTGTTAGATTTTATGTTTCCTATGCAAAGTTATGAATTTTTCAAGTTTCAGGCCTTAGACTATAGGCTGAGGTTGACTGGAAAGTTGACTTTTAAATTTAGGTTAGTTTCTGGACTCTTAGTATTTTTAATAAATACTAGACCCTAAATGGAGTTGAATGCAATTGAGTTTGCCTAATTCAAAATTTTCTACAATTAGTTATGAATTTCTAAAGATTGGGTATTTATGGGAATTATCTAAATTATCTAATAAAGGGGTGATTTTATAGTTTTGATCCAAACTAGCTCCAACCTGATTGTAATCATATGGTCGATGCACCTTTAACCTATTTGAGCCCAATTTGATTATAATAAAGGGGCCTTCATTAGAGCATTGAATGAGCTCTTAATTAGGTGTAAATGGGTTGATTTAACCTATTAAGGGCTTGGTTTGACCAGACAATTGGGTGAGAATAAAATTGAGCTTGAGCCAAGCAAGGGTTTGAATAGACTAGGACTTGATTTGGGCTTTAATGGGTCTTAAATGGGTCAAAAATGACCCATTAATGATTAGATTGACTAAGTCAAAGTTTGAATTGGTCAATTTAGCCTACTTGGACTCGTTGACTGATAGGGATAAGTCCAAGGAGATTTGGAATCAATTTGGAATCAAATTAGGCTCAAAGAGGTTAAAGGGGTCAATTTGGGTCAACTCTGGTTGACCTGGTCAACCAGGTTGACCCATGGCCTAGGTCCAGGCTCAACAAACTCAGTTTGACCCATTGAATTGATTGGGAGAGCTCTTTAGTCCTAGCTTGGTCAATTTGACCAAGTTAACCTCCTAGACCCAAGAACCTTGATTAAATCAAGGTCAACAAATAGACTCCCAACAGGACCGGCGAATAACTAGTGAACCGCTTGTGTTGATGTTGACCGACTATGTTAAAGGAAGTAGAGTGAATAACACAAGTAAAAGAGAAACAAAAAGATAGGAGAAAATAGGAAACCCTTTTTCTGGCCTCACCCTATAGCGAGGGCAGAGCCTAGGAGAGAGTGAAAAGTAGCAGTGCACAAGTAAGGTATCACCAAAATGGTAGACAAGTAAAAGGGCCCTCTCCTGCCCTTACCCTTTAGAAAGGGCAACGCCAAGGAGAGAACCAAGGTAGAGATCACCATAAGGGTGAAAAAGTAAGGGGGGTTCTCCCTTAGCCTTACCCTATAACAGGGGCAGAGCCAAGGAAAGAACTAAAAGTAAGGTAGTAAAAGTAGACCGACAATCTGCCTGATCATATCGAAATAGTAAAATAGAAGGTGAAGGGGGCCCCATGTCCTCCTGCTCATCTCAGAATAGTGGATTGGGGTGACTCAGCATCTACCTAACCAAATCTAAATAACAAATAGAGGAGTCACAAAATATGGCGCCTGCCTGATCACAACATGGCACTCAGGGTAGAAGGTGGTGAGGAATACCTACCAGTGGCTCTATCAGGCTCCATCAACAGAGTAAGTAAAACCAACTACCTAACTAAACGTATCAAAATAGCAGGATAGAAGGTGAAAAAATACCATCTCCTCTTGATCCTTTCAGATTAGTGGATTGGGGTGACTCAATATTTCTGTCTGACCTCAGCAAAAATAAAGAAGCCGCAAAATGGAAGCCTGCTTAGTCTTTAACAAGACATCCAGGATAAAGAGGTGTTGAGGAATGCCCCCTAGGGACTCTGTCGGACTCGCTCAACCAGGTAAGTAAATCAACTACCAGTCTGACTGTATCTAGACAGCGAGGTAGAAGGTGAAAAGGATCCCTCTCCTCTTGATCCTTTCGGATAGAGGTGTCAATTCAGGTCAACGGGTCAGGTTCAGGTTGAACCCAAAACTGACCCGACACTGTTCGGGTCAACCCGAATGCGACCCGATTTTAAAAACGGGTCAGGTTTTCAGACCTGAACTCGACCCAATTCAAATCCGGGTCAACCCGACCCGACATGAATGACCCAAAGTTGACCTAAAATTTCTAGTTTTTGGGTCAAAATTAGGTTAATATTCAATTTTTTGGGTCAAAATGGGTTAATCTTGGTTTTTCGGGTCAAATAAGAGTTTTCGTGTCAATGTCAGGTCAATTTTAGGTTATTGGGTCAACCCGAACCCGACCCAATTTTTAAAACGGGTTAATTTGTTGAACCCGAACCTGACCCATTTCAGGTCCGGGTTGACCCTAACCCAAAATTTTCTAGGTCAGATTTGGGTCGTGTTTCGGGTCGTATCAACCCCTACTTTCGAAATAGTGGATTGGGGTGACCCACTACTTCTGTCTGACCTCAGCAAGAAGCTCATGAGCCACGAAAATGGAAGCCTGTTTAGTCTTTAATAGGACATCCGGGATAAAGGGGGTGTTGAGGACTGCCTCACAGGGACACTATTGGGCTCTCTTAACGGGTAAGTAAAACCAACTACTAGTCTGATCGTATCTGTACAGCGGGGTAGAAGGTGAAAAGGATCTCGCTCCTGATCCTTATGGTATAGTGGATTGGGGTGACCCACTACTTCTTTCTGACCTCAGCAAAAAGCTCATGAGCCACAAAAAATGGAAGCCTGCTTAGTCTTTAATAGGACATCCAGAGTAAAGGGGTGTTGAGGACTGCCTCCTAGGGACTCTATCGGGCTCTCTCAACAGGTAAGTAAAACCAACTACCAGTTTGACCGTATCTAGACACCGGGTAGAAGGTGAAAAGGATCCCGCTCCTTTTGATCCTTCCATAACAATGGAATGGGGTGACTCAATACTTCTTTCTGACCTCAGCAAGAAGCTCATAAGCCATAAAAATAGAAGCCTGCTTAGTCTTTAACAGGACATCCAGAGTAAAGGGGTGTTAAGGAATGCATCCAAGGGACTCTGTCAGGCTCTCTTAACGGGTAAGTAAAACCTACTACCTGTTTGACCATATCTGGACAACGGGGTAGAAGGTGAAAAGGATCCAGCTCCTCATGATCTTTTCAGAACAGTGGATTGGGGTGACTCGCTACTTCTACCTGACCTTAGCAAGAAGCTCATGAGCCACAAAAATGAAAGCATACTTAGTCTTTAACAGGACATCTGGAGTAAAGAGAGGTGGTAAGTATTATAAATCTGAGTTTATGAATTAGACTTTTGATGATAGCAAACATTCATGATTCTCTATGACTGCATTGCCTACTAACTTTTCAGGTCCACCAGATCGAATGCAACTCAAGCCAGCTCAAGATTGGGTAGATTTAGGTTGAGTCAGTCTGTAATATTTTTCTTTTTCTTGAGTTATTTGTAAAAGTGGTTCCTGATGTTAAGTAATCTTACACACACATACACTTTAGGGATTTTCTTAGTTTTTTTTTATTTTGAGTACATCAGCCTAGACGATGTTCATATCGGCCAGGACGATTCGACTAAAAATAGAAATCCTAATTAGGGCATCCTGGTTAAGCAACCGTCATTAAACAAATTGTCCTAGATGACCCCTATGAAAGTTTGTTAGGGATATTAAGCCCTATAGAACTGGCCCAAGCTAACGAAGAGGGGGGTGAATTGGTATTTTAAAAATTTCTTTTCACAAAGAATAAAAATCACATAAACCAAAATCACACCACAAAATTAAATGCGGAAATAAAAGTGCGGAAGCAAGAAAATAAGAACACATAAATTTATAGTGGTTCGGTCAACTCGACCTACGTCCACTCCCCGGAGGTGCCCTCCAAGTATTGCACTACAAACGTGACTCTCTTTTAGCCACCACAGCTAGGCGGAGAAGCCTTTATAAAGCACCTCCTTTTTTTCACCCCAGCAAGGCAGAGAACCTACCTCCTTTTGCTTCCTCCTGAAGCTGGCAGAGAACCACAACCAAAAGCTAACTCCTTACCTCTACCGACCCTTCCACGTATGAGAAACTCTAGACAAAGAACAAGTAGAGCGATCCTTGAAGCAACCCATGTGAATCCCCTCACAAGCTCCCCCTCACAAGATCCTCTCTCTCTCCCTCTCTCTCTTTCTCTCCTCAATGTCTTCTCAGGTTACGGCAGTGGCCAAAGGTCTTCCAAAATGTTGAATAAGAGTTCTTAAATAGAAGAGCTTCAAAGGAGCTCATTAATTGCAAGTTGCCGACATTATCGTCCAGGTCGATATGGACATCGGCCTGGCTGATCAGTACAAAACTCAAAAGATCGGCCAGAGCATTACCCTGGATGCAAAACTGGACGATTGAAAATTGGCTTGATCGTCTAGGACGATCAGTTTAAATCAGAGGAAAATCATCCAGAGCATCACCCTTAATACGAGCTGGCCGATATTTATCATCCTGAAGTAACTTAAGGTTTTTAAATGGATCGTCCTGGCCGATCCTGCGATCGTCCAGGACGATATGATCATATCAATCATCCTTAATTACTCCCTTGATTTCCTGATTAATTAAGGCATTATTTGATATTTTTGTCCAGGCCGATCAATGATCGTCCTGGCCGATAATTTAAAAATACAGCATACCTTAATTGTCTATAGCGGCAACGTCTTTCTGTTTTGAGCTTATCGTCATGGTCGATACACGTATCATCCAGGCTGATATGTTAATGACGGCTGGCTTAATTAAGAATCCTTATTTAGACTTTTTGTTTTAAGCGTGATCGTTCAGGACGATGTAAAAATCATCCTGGCCGATATGAGTAAAAACAGAAATTCTAAGTCTCTCAAGTGTGTGTGTGTGTGTATGTAGGGTTACTTAGCATCAATCTCTTTGACCATTACAAGTAGACTCAAGAAGGGAAAAACAAAAGTACAGACTGACTCAACCCAAAACCTACGCAATCCTGAACTGGCTTCGTCTGTTCGTCCGATCTTCGATTCCTGAAAAAGTTAGAAGCAACAAGCAGTCCAAGAGAAATAGTATTTGTCAATCATCAAGACATAAGCCATGAAAATAGATTTGTAACACCCTATTTTTGCTAAGACGATAGGCTCAAATCAGAAAGAATCAGTCGTCATGATCAATTTAGGTATTCTTTATTTCAGAACATCGGCTAGGACGATCTATACATCGGCCTGGATGATGTAGCTCAATTATGCCTAAATTAATCTGGTAATTATGGAAAGCAATTAAGGCTGATTGATACGATCACATCAGGCGGGCCAATTGCAGGATCATCTGCGATGATGTATTGGACGATTAACATCGGCCAGCATCTATTTCGAGCGATATTTAGAATGATTGTTCTTGGATTTAAACTAATCGGCCAGGATGATATTGTATCGGCCTGGACAATGTAACCAATTTTCTTCTGATCTTCCCAAATTGACCCGGCTAATTGAGCTTATTTTGTACTGATCGGCCAGGACGATATTCCTATCATCCTGGACGATAATGTCAGTTCTTGAAATTCTATTTAAAGGACCCGAATTTTCACATGCAAAGAGACCTTTAGCTGGAGACATTTAGCTGCTGTCTTGACCTGAGAGAGATAAGTGGAGAGGGAGAGAGAGGGAGAGAGAGAGGGAGGAACTTGTGACGGGGAGTTTGTGAAAGGGATTCATAAAGGTTGCTCTAAGCAAGGTTCCAAGGCATCTTCTATAGTCTTCGTCCTTCATCCTTGGGGGGTTCAAGGGAGGTAAGCTTCATCAATTATTTGGGGTTCTTTGCCTGCTTTAGGAGGAAGCAAAAGGAGTTGAGGTTTTCTGCCTGCTTCAAGATTAAGCAAAAGGAGTCGAAGTTCTCTACCTACTTTAGGAGGAAGCAAAAGAAGTTGAGGTTCTCTTCTTGCTTTAGGAGGAAGTAAAAGGAGTTGGGTTCTCTGCCTACTTCAGGAGGAAGCAAAAGGAGTTGGGTTCTCTGCCTTGTTGGGGTTGGCGGAAAGGAGTTTTTATGAGGACTTCTCCGCCTTGCTATGGGAGCAAAATGAGAGTCAATTTTGTAGTGCAATACTCTGAGGGCGCCTTCGGGGAATGGACGTAGGTCAAGTTGACTGAGCCACTATAAATCTGGTGTGATCTTTCTTTATTTTGATTTCCGCATTTATTTTTCTGCACTTTTATTTCTATGATTATTTTGGTTTTAAGTTTTATTCTTTGATTATAAGAAAGATTTTTTAAAATACCAATTCACCCCCTCCTCTTGGTTAGCTTTGGGCCAGTTCTTAAGGGCTTAAAATCCCTAACGAACTTTTAGTAAGGAACGCCTTCCAGGTGCTCTGGCCATACTTCTCTTAACCAGGTAAGTTTCAACGTATGCTTGACCACTCGGCGTCGCAAATGAGGAAGGGCTCAATACCCACTCAGTAATTTCAACTGAGTGAATAAAAAGTCAGGCTCTGATGCCTGCCTGATCACAACAGGACAATCAGAAGTAAAAAGGAGGAGTACCTTCCAGGGGCTCTGTTAGGCTCTCTCAACCAAAAAGTAAGACCAGCTATCTGCCTGTTAGTATCCAAACAGTAGGATAGGAGGTAAAAATCACCTCAACATCAGTCTGATATGAATCTGTGTAAGGATGTGAGGGATGAAGGAAAGGTATATGGAAGAAATTATAAGGGTAGAGCTAAGGAATCCTAAGCTAGCATTTTAGTAACCACATGGTAGTGGACAAATCATCGTGGTCATGAGTTTCCAAATGCTATCAGGATCTTTTAGGGAACCCTAACCCTACACAAAACAAAGGAGGAAGACATCATAATGATGCCTCCCAAGAAAGCTGAAAGAGATACATCCTCAGTAGAGTGTGCAAATGGGTAATCTCATTCCAAAGGAGTAAAATGAACTGAAGTAGAGAGGGGTACCTCTGTTATAGAAAATAAGACTAAGCCTAGTGAAAACAACCATCAAGGAGGATACAATGGTAAACCCATACTAACTGATGGGGATCCTGTAAGGAGTAGAGTCAAAATCAACACATCCAAAGGACCTCTCCAGATGCTAGAAGTGGTCTCAATAGAAAACTAGTGGGAGAAGACACTGAAAAGATGACTTTATGCTAGAAAATCAAGGCTCAAGAAAAAGTGATGGTGGCACCTAAGGCACGATGCCCCATATCACCAAGTAAGAGGAAAAGAGCTAAAGTAGTGAGGGAACACTCTCGCCACTAAGGACAACAACTCTGAACAAGAAAAAGCTCACAGTGGTAACAACCATATAAACTAGTCGGATCCTGTGGGAAGTGAAAGTGACCTCAACACATTCATAGGACTAGTCTGGCAACTGAGTCTAGTGTATAAATGGTAAGATAGGTCACAAAAAGGAGTAGAAGAACTGACCTTCTGATAGAAGATCAAAGTTCTCAAAGTAGTGATGTTAACATCTAAGGCAAGATATATTAAATCACACCTAGGAAGATAACTCTAGGTAGTAAGGGGACACACTCACTACCTGAGGATAGCAATCATGAATAAGATTAAATAAAGATAGAATGATCATAGTGGTAACACCTACCCTAATTGGGTAGGACCCTGTGGGGAGCGAAAGCAATAAAACTATATTCATAGGACTACTCTAGCAGCTAAGAGTAAGGTACGAATATTTAGGTAGATTGGTGAAAGAAACCAGGGAGCCGATCTTCTACTAGAAAATCAGAGCTCCTAAAAAGGTGATGTTAACATCTGAGTCAGGATGTACTACATCACAACCAAGAAATAACTTTGAGGTGATAACACTTGACACCTAGTATAACAATCATGAGTGAAATCCATGATCATCAAAAGGTCACAGTGGTAACACCTACCCTAATCGGGTAGGACCCTGTGCAGGGTAAAAGTGACACTACCACATTCATAGGATCACTCTGACAGCTTAGAGTAGTGCATGAATAGGAGAGTAGGCTACCTAAAGAGGATAGAAAAGGGTTGATCTTTCCTCTGAAATACCAAAGCCTGAAAGGCAGTGATGCCCATATCCAAGGCATGATGCATCACATAACTAACTGAAATAATTAAAATCATGAAAAATAATACCTCGATGGGTATGCCTTCATCCTTGAGGCAGACACTAGGGTGCCTCAAAAGAGAGAGAAGAAAGAGAATTTTGGGGAACTTATGCCCTTAGAGAGTTTTACAGAGTTCCTCTTGTGATAAGGACAAACGGTTTTTCTCTACTAAGAGCTTCCCTCTTTTTATCACATGTATATTTTTTTAAAGGGAGGGAAAAGTAAATGGTTTTGATATCCCAGACCATGTTCTCCACATAAACAAAATTGGGGAAAGAGATTACATAAGATCTTATAAGAAAGTGAACCATTGGTTTTGATAACCCATACCACATTCAACTCATGTGAATGAATTGAGGAGCATAATCATTGTGAAATTAATGTATAACAAAAATCAAAATCATGATAGATGATTAACATTACCACTCCTGACTAGCATAGGATGGTATGGACCTAGTATCTCACCTCAAAAAGGGTCTAAACTAAAGACTCTGACATCCCTCATCATATTCAACTCATATGAATGGATTGAGGAGCTACAACTATCAGATCAGGACTGATAGGAAGAAGAAAATCAAACTGAGATAGTGGGTCTTCACCACCATACCTGACTATCATAGGAGGGTGTGGACCCAATACCGCATCTAAAAAAAGCTTAAAACTTATTTGTTTTGATATCTCAGACCAAACTTAGGGCGGCAAGTGAAACTGGGGGACTAAGCCCTATAAGGGGAGAACAAACTAAGACTCTATGCAAGATCATCAATATGATTGGTGCGCACAGACAAAAGTATAAAACATCTCTATGGCGTATTAGTGTATCACCTCTAAAGATAATCTTATACTCTTCAAAGAGAACGTCGTGTGGTAGAGGATAAATCATTGTTTCTACACAGACTGCTAGAAAGTAAGAGGGGTCTTTTTAGGAGCTACATAAATAGAGGGATATCTACAGGTAGTAGGGAGGCTCCCCTGTAACGTACTAGACTCAGGCATAGTACTTTTTCAAGAACTGCCCATTGATGATAGGCATAGGGTGAATGCCGTTTGCATCAACAAGTAGCTAGGCACCACTTTCATAAACTTACTCTACAATGAAGGGGCCTTCTCAAATAGGCTCAAACTTACCACCTCGTCGAAGATCCGAAATGATAGGCCTACGCAAAATAAGAACTAGATCGCCTACCCGGAAAGTATGAGGTCTAACAAGGTGATTATGGTGCCGGGCTATTCGGGCCTGACATAATTTAAGGCTCTGATAAGCTCGTAAATGAAGCTCATCTAAACCATCAAGCTCTTCTAATCTTAGTCGGGCATTATCTTTATCAGATATATTATAACTAACTTCCACACGCAGTGAGGGGAGCTCGACCTCAAGTGGGAAGACTGCTTCAACTCCAAACGCTAAAGCATATGGGGTGGACTGAGTAGGAGTATGGTATGTAGTCCTATAGACCCATAATACTTCAGGTAGCCTATCATGTCATTCTCTTTTATTTGTAACAAGAATTTTTCTTATCAGTTGTACAAGAGTTTTATTAAATGCCTCCGCCAGACCATTGACTTTGGGCTAATAAATCGAAGAGTATCGCGAACTAATATTATGGCGGCAAGCAAATCTGACAATTTTGGTGCTTCTAAATAATGGATCATTATCTGAAATTATACGACACAAAACATTAAATAAACAATATTATCGTGAAAGAAACGCATCACATCTTCTAATTTAACTTCCTTAAGGGGGACAACTTCTGTTCATTTCGAGAAGTAATCAGTGTCGGCTAAAATAAACCTATGACCCTTAGAAGAAGGAGGGTCTATAGGACCCACTACGTCCGTACCCCATCCCTCAAATGGCCAAAATGAAATAGTATGGTACAACGGATTAGGGGGTTGGAGAATCACTGTGCTATGAATCTGACACTGGTGGCACCTTTTAACGTGCTTCATACAATCGTGGATTATAGTCGACCAGTGGTTGCCAAGGCGTTTAATTATGTCTTTCATTTTATGTCTGAATTGATGGGCACCACAAATCCCTTCATGTATCTCGCTCATGACTCAACTAGCCTCTTCTTTATGGAGGCATCTCAACCACATTTGGTCAAAAGAACATCGATACAATGTTTTATTTAAATAGGCGAGTGATAGAGCTCTCTTTCTAATTTGAGCGGCAAGAGATCTATCATCTGGAAGCCTTCCATGCTTCAAGTATTCTATGAAGGGCTCTCTCCAATCTGACTCCTCATTAATATAAAATACTGTGAGGGTTTGATCAGGAGAAGATAAGTGTGCGGGGCACAGAGCTTGATGATACTAGACAACAATAGACACGGGGTTTCCAGTAGGGTCAGCTATTTATTTTGCTAAGTTGGCCAAGACATCTGCCTTTATATTTTCAGATATATGGATCTTGGCTAAAGTTACTTCTGGTATACAACACAATAGCTCCATTATTTTATTATTATATGATAAGAGCTTAGGCTTAAGCACTTTGTAGACTCCGACTACTTGATTGATTATTAGTTGGGAGTCTCCAAAGATCTTCACCCCCATAATATTCATCTAAATGGACAATTCTAACCCCAAAATCAGAGCTTCGTACTCAGCTTCATTATTCGTATGAGTTTCTGATAAACTATAAGAATACCGTAGAGTGTGACCTTCAGGGGACACAAAAATTAGGCCTAAACCTACTCTAACTGTAGGAGTTTCATATGGCTTTAAAGCTTTAACGGATGACACCCCGTCAAAGTAAAACTACAAAGTAGGAGATTCCTGTTCATCCACACTCAAGATTAATTCATCAGGTAGCTCATCATTGAGTGGGGAATCAGTAGGGATTGGTTGATCAGCGAAAAAGTCAGCTAAAGCCTGTCCCTTGACGGCCCGTTGAGGAACTAAAGTGATATCGAATTGCAGTAAGATGATAGAACACCGTGCTAGACAACCTAAGAGGGTTAGACAGGACATTAAGTACTGTAATGGGTTGACTCGAGAGATCAAATTAATATTATGTGAAAGTATATAATACCTAAGCTTATACATCACGAAGATCAAGGATAAATATTGTTTTTCTATTGCTGGGTACTTAAGCTCTGTAGGTATCAATCTCCTGCTGAAGTTGTATAAGGTGTTCTCCTTACTTTTCTCATTCTCTTGAGCCAACAATGCACCTAAGGATTCGTCCAGGGCCGTAATGTAGAGAATCAATGGCCTACCTGGGAGCATTGCAGCTAAAACATGTGGGTTCATTAGGTAGCGCTTTATACTCTCTAAGGCCTCCTGACAACTCTCATACCAGTGAAATTGAGCATCTTTCTTCACTAGTGCATAGAAGGGATGACACATACTAGAAAGATTGGACATAAATCTCCACAAAAAAGTAAGTTTACCCTGAAAAGACCTTAACTGTGTAAGACTTTTAGGAGGTTTTAAATATACTATGGCTTTGATCATATAAGGGTCTATCTCAATGCCATGGTAGCGAATTATGAAACCCAAAAACTTTCTTGCACTAACTCCAAATGCACATTTTAAAGGATTCATCTTTAAATCAAACTTGCGTAGGTGTTCAAAAATGATTCATAGATCTTGGAGGTGATCTCCACGAACCTTGCTTTTGACTACCAAATCATCTACATAGCCAAGTAGGGTACTTCTCTTCTCTAATAAAATAAGTTTCTATAAGCTTCTTGGTTTTAGAGACCACCTATTATTCTATATCTAACCTCATCCTATGAGGTGCTTGTTTAACAAGGACTACATCAGGCTTGATGGCCAACTTATGGACTGCTACTTCTAGATTTAGACCAGGCATCTCGTGTAGTTCCAGGCAAAATAATCTCTAAACTCTGACAGTAACTTGATATTTTTCTGAGCCTCTGAATCAGACAGTAGGGCACTATAAAAAATAGGCCTAGGATCTAACTCAGTGTCTAAGTTAACCTCACATAGTTCATCCATGGTAGAAGTGACGCCATCTCCAAACTCTTGTGGAGCATCAAGTATTCTATCTTCACCATTATCCGAGTCTTCTTTGTCGGCAGAAGAAATAACCAGATAAGAGTGGGAAACAGTATGAATGTTGGCATTATTGGACTAATTTAATCCCATATAACCTACACCTCCTAAACCTTGAGGGAATTCAGTCTGCTAAATTTGGGCTTGTTGTAGAGTTTGTTCGTTAGGACAAGTTGAACGAACGAGGCCCCGCTCAATAAAACTCTCTATAACAGGGAAAAAGTAATGAGGGGAACTTTACCTCTATCTCTATAGCGGTCTCCTCCAAATTCTGGTTCACAGGACCTAGTGCTGCACCTATACTATGGGATAAAGAGGGACACTCATATCGTGCCAGCCAAAATGTCTTATGCAGGTGAGTTATAGGGTTTTCACTAGTCCATATTAGAGCTATTGCGAATCTGAAATTATGGATTAAACTTTTGATGATAGCAAATATTCATATTTTTCAACGACTGCCTTGCCTACTAACTTTTCAGGTCCACAAGATAGAACACAACTCAAGACCAGCTCAAGATTGGGTTGATTTATGTTAAGTTAGTCTGTAATGTTTTTCTTGTTCTTGAGTTAATTATAAATATGGTTCTTGATGTTAAGTAACCTTACACACACACACACACTTGAGGGGTTTTTTGAGTTTTTATGTTTTGAGTACATCTTCCTGAACGATGTTCATATCGGCCAGAATGATCCGACTAAAAATAGAAACCCTAATTCGGGCATCGTGGTTAAGCAGCCGTCATTAAGCAAATCATCTTGGACGATCCGTATATCAGCTAAAATGATAGGCTTAAATCAGAAAGAATCAGCTGCCATGATCAATTGAGGTATTCTTTATTTTAATAAATCAGCCATGACGATCTCTATAATGATCCAGACGATGCAGCATAATTATGCCTAAATTAATCTGGTACTTATGAAAAGTAATTAAGACCGATTGATACGATCACATCGGCCGGTCCGATCGCAAGATCGTCCATGATGATGTCTTGGACGATTGACATCAGCTAGCATCTATTATGGGCGATGTTCATGACGATTGTACTCAAATTTGAACTAATTAGCCAGGACGATATTGTATCGGCCAGGATGATCTATCCAATTTTTTTTCTGATCATCCCAAATCATCTCGACTTATTGAGCTTACTTTATACTGATAGGCCAGAATGATATTCCTATCGTCCGGGATGATAATGTCGGTTCTTGAAATTCTATTTAAAGGACCCAAATTTTCTCATGCAAAGTGACCCTTTTGCTGTTGTCTTGACCTGAGAGAGACAATAGAAGAGGGAGAGCGAGGGAGAGAGAGGGAGGAACTCGTGAGGAGGAGTTTATGAGAGGGATTCACAAAGGTTGCTCCAAGCAAGGTTCCAAGGCGTCTTCTCAAGTCCTTGTCCTTCGACCTTGGGGGTTCAAGGGAGGTATACTTTAGTAAAAAGAGACGAGGTTCTCTGCCTGCTTTAGTAGGAAGCGAAAGGAGTTGAGGTTCTTTGCCTTCTTCATGAAGAAGCAAAAGGAGTTGATGTTCTCTGCTGCTCAGGAGAAAGAAAAAGGTGTTGAGTTCTCTATATGCTTCAGGATGAAGCAAAAGGAGTTGGGTTCTCTGCCTCACCGGGGTTGGCGGAAAGTAGTTTTTGTGAGGGCTTCTCCGCCTTGTTGTGGGAGCAAAAGGAGAGTCACTTTTGTAGTGCAATACTCGGAGGGCGCCTCCGGGGAGTGGACGTAGGTCAAGTTGACCGAACCACTATAAATATGGTGTGATCTTTCTTTATTTTAATTTCCGCATTTATTTTTCCGCACTTTGATTTCTATAGTAATTTTGGTTTTAAGTTTTATTCTTTGATTATAAAAAAGATTTTTTAAAATATCAATTCACCCCCTCTTGGTTAGCCTTGGGCCAGTTTTTTAGGGCTTAATATCCCTAACAAATTTTCAAGTGGTATCAGAGCGGGATTCATAAAAATTAAGTTTGAAAACTTTTTGAAATTTGATCCATGGCTAACAACAGTAATCGTAATGCAATGGAAGGATATTCTATAACACGACCACTTTTGTTTGATAATCTTCCTTTTGATTTTTGGAAAACTCGCATGTCTAGTTTTTTACAATCGATTGACTATCGTATGTGGATGCTTATTAAAGTAGGATATTCTCCACCTTCTTGTGAACTTAATGGAATTAAAGTTGAATTATATTTTACTAAATGGATTTTTGATGAAAGAGATTTAGCACAACTTAATACAAAGTGTTTGAACTGCTTTTTCTGTACTTTAAAATCCGAAGATTACATGCATGTTTCCACTTGCACTGCTGGAAAAGAAATTTAGGATAAATTGTGTATCACCTATAAAGGCACTAATGAAGTTAAGCAATCTTGTTTGAATATTTTATTGCATGATTATAAACTTTTTCGTATGAAACCAAATGAAACAATTTAAGATATGTATACGAGATTTACTCAGATTGTTACTTCGTTGCATGCCTTAGGAAGAGAACTTTCTAACTATGAAAAAGTAAACAAAATTCTAAGATGTTTGTCTTCCTATTTTAATGCTAAAATCACTGTAATTTCTGAATTTAAAGATTTAAATACCTATTCGATTGATAACTTACTTGGTTCACGCATTGCTTACGAGCAATGGGTGAATCAAAGAAATCTTGATGTAGGTGAGAGAAAGAAGGAGAAAATAGTGGCCCTTAAGGCGAACAACTCAGACACTGACTCCTCCGAGTATGAAAATGATGATATTGCCTTAATCACGAGGCAATTTAAGAGCTTTCTAAGGAAGAGTCACAAGAATCATCAAAATTGAAAAAAATGTAAGAATAACAAAAACTTTAAAGGTTCTTCTAATGTTGTTTGTTTTGAATGTAGAAAGCCTGGACAGGTCAGAGCTGATTGTCCTACACTTCAGGATCACTCAAGCAAAGAAAATAATGAGGAGAAACCTAAGTTCATAAAGGATAAGAAGCGAGCCCAAAAAGCTTTCTGGGCAGATTCTGTATATGACTCATCTGAGACTGAACTTGAAGAGGAAACAACAAACTTGTACTTAATGGCTAATGATTTTGAACAATTTGACCAAGAAGATGTATGTCAACCAACCTATGACCAATTGCTTGAAATATGTGAGAAAATTCATGTATCATATAGAAAACTCACGCTAGTTTGAAATTGGAGTTTTTGAATTTACAAAAAGAGCATGAAATTTTGAGTAAAGATCAATTTCAAATTGATAGCAATCACATGTCTCTACTTGATGAATTTGATGATTTAAATAAAAAGTATTCTGAATTAATAATTGAGAATGATTCTTTGAAAACTTCATACACCTCGCTTGAATCTGATTTTAAAACTTATACTAAAGAATATGAGCATAAAATCACTGTTTGGAGATTGATTTAAATAATACTCACTTAAGGTTTAAAGTTGAATTGGATGCTCGTAAGAAAAATTGGATGACATCCACATTTGATCCAAAGCCAATAGCTAGGAAGAGGCATTATAACCCGAGCTGATTAAGAAATCATTTTCTTGGAATTAGATGTTTTTCATGTGTCATGTTAGAACACATAGTATATACTTGCACCATTCACCGTATTACACATTGGGTATGGAGACCTAAATTGTATAATTCACTGCATAACACTCATGCATCACATTCTTCTTTTTATAAGGAGGTACACAAACCTTTCTGGGTTGCTAAATTTGATATTTGATTATTTTACAGGTGTGCTCTCACTAAAGACCTTGTGAGAGCATATGATACTTGGATAAAAAAAGGCTCGCAACTCATAAATTGCTTAAACTTGCTGCTAAATAAAATTTTGAATTGCATGCTTACTACTCTATTGAGTGTTATTATTTTCTACCTTAGTTTGTGTTAGCTTTTCATATTTGCTATTATAGTTACTTTTACTTTGATTTCTTTTTTCTTTATGGTATTTTCTCCTTATTTTTATTTTTTGGAGATTTATAGTCAATGTTTTAACATCTCTAAATCAGTTAAAAAGAGTTTGTTAAGGGGAGCGTAGACACCACCCTATTCTTGAGGAAAGTAGGAAATGATTTACTCATTGTTCAGATCTATGTCGATGATATACTCTTTGGATCTTCTAATAAAAGGCTATGTGATGATTTTTCTAAAATAATGAGTAAGGAGTTTGAGATGAGTTTGATGGGAGAGTTGTTCTACTTTTTGGGGTTTAGTATAAAACAAATGAATAATGGAACCTTTCTGAATCAATCAAAATATATAAATGACATCTTGAAGTAGTATGAAATGAAAAAAGACAAGCTAATTAATACTCCCATGTCCTCAGGAATTCAGTTGGACAAAGACCCAAATAGAAAATCAGTTGATCAAAAGAAGTACAGAGGGATGATTGGATCTCTACTTTACCTGACTGCGAGCCGATCCGATATAATGGTCAGTGTTTGTCTTTATGCTAGATTTCAAGCTGATCCTAAGGAATCCCACCTTACTACAGTTAAGAGAATTTATAGATACCTTTTAGGGACGCAAAACTTAGGAATCTGTTACCCTAGGCACAGCACGTCTTTTGAGATTATTGGATATTCTGATTCTGATTTTACAGGATGTAAGGTAAATAGAAAAAGCACTTCTGAAACATGTCAATTCATAGGACAGTCTTTAGTCTCTTGGTTTAGTAGAAAGCAAAACTCTATTGCTCTTTCCACTGCTGAAGCCAGGTACATTGCTTTAGAAAGTTGTGTGGCCCAAGTCCTTTGGTTAAAATAGCAAGTACTAGATTTAGGATTACCTGTAGACACCATCTAAGTTCTTTGTGACAACACTAGTGCCATCTACATTTCTAAGAATCATATCCAACATTCAAGAACTAAGCACATTGACATAAGATATCACTTTATTAGAGGCTATGTGATTAAGGGAGACATTGAGTTATACCATGTGGCGATTTAGAATCAACTAGCTGACATATTTATTAAACCACTGGCCTTCGACACTTTCAGCACTTTAAGGACCAGATTGGGTGTAATTGACATTAATGCATGAACTTGATCTCTACTAATTTTTGATCATTTATCTTCTTATTTCTTTGCTTTATCTTTTGTTAGATTTTTTGTTGTTTATATTTTTTATGTTCTCTTTGCTTTTGGCACTTTATTTTTTTTTCGTATGCCTTAATTTGTTTTTCTTAAATCATCGCTGAATTGATATCATATATATCTTATTTTTATCTTTTTTAAAAATTTGTAGTTAATGTTTTACATCACTTAATCTGCTAAAGGATAAAACACTTTTGATTGTGTCTCTTTCTCTAACCTATTTTAGTGGTGAATTTTTCTTTTTTAAATAAAAAATCTATCTCAAATTAACAACTAAATTTTGCAATTGAGATCTTTTCTATCTTGCTACAGTAATCTAGCTTATACTATAATAGTCAAAGTTTATATATTACTTCAAAATTTCTCATTATCTTGTCAATGCATCTCTCACATGATTTTTTATTCTATTTTGTGGTTTGTTCTTATCTATATTATTGAGTGAGTTTATCTTCTCTAATATCTGGAAGATATACTCAAAACTAAAAATATTTAAGAGTTTTTGGAAAAGAATCTAGCTTGCAAAAATAATGAAAAAAAAGTGGTCTATGATGCCAAAAGCAAAAGATGTGCAATAACGCCAAATTGAAAAAAAAATACATAAAGTGTATCAAAAATCAAAAGATGCCAAAGTGCGCCATTAATGAACAAGAGGCATAAAATGAGTTCATCAAAAAGCAAGCTATCTTCCTTTACTTCAACTCATAAAACTTACAAGATTTCATGTATCACTTGAAATTTTCAAAGACTTGATTTTGAATTTCATGATTATAATAAACTACTTTGATATATTATTCTATAAAATATTTTTCTGAAACCAAGTATTGATCGGATCTCTTTTTCTTATCTAATTGATTTTTTTTTTTAGTTAGGCCTTTTGATTTTAAAAGATGATTTTGCCCTAAAAGAAGTCTGAGCTTAGGGTTAATATGATCAGATATTTTACCATTTTTTTGGATTTTTGAAGTTGTTAACTCATTAACTTACAAATTTTTAAAATCAATCACATGGAAGACTATATCATATTCATACCTTGATTTAATAAAAAAAACTTTTTTTCCTTGCTTATTTTTCTATAGTTTGTTATTTTAGTTTTTTTTTATGTTTTTTGTTTTCTCCTCTTTTTTTATGTCAAAAGGGGAAGTAGTTTGATGTATCTGGTAATTTGATTCAGGAACTTAGTGAACTAATTTTTTCATCACACATTTTTTATTAAACTATAAACTGTCATAAACTGCTTGAACTTTTCTGATTGTGTTTGTCATCATCAAAAAGGGAGAGATTGTTGCGAATCTAAGATTATGTATTAGACTTTTGATGATAGCAAACATTCATATTTTTCTATGACTACCTTGCCTACTAACTTTTCAGGTCCACAAGATCGAAAACAACTCAAGACCAGCTCAAGATTGGGTAGATTTAGGTTGAGTCAGTCTGTAATATTTTTCTTTTTCTTGAGTCAATTGTAAAAGTGATTTCTGATGCTAAGTAACCTTACACACACACACACACTTGAGGGATTTTTTGAGTTTTTTTTATTTTAAGTACATCGGCCTGGACGATGTTCATATCGGTTAGGACGATCCGACTAAAAATAGAAACCTTAATTAGAACATCCTAGTTAAGCAGCCGTCATTAAACAAATTATCCTAGACGATCCTTATATCAGCCAAGACAATAGGCTCAAATCAGAAAGAATCAACCACCATGATCAATTTAGGTATTCTTTATTTTAATACATCGGCCAGGACAATCTCCATATCGGCCTGGACGATGCAGCATAATTATGCCTAAATTAATCTGGTACTTATGGAAAGTAATTATGGCTGATTGATACGATCACATCAGCCGGGCCAATTGCAGGATCGTCCAGGACGATGTCTTATATGATTAACATCGGCAAGCAATTATTCAAAGTGATGTTCAGGATGATTGTACTCAGATTTGAACTAATCGGCCATGATGATATTGTATCGGCCTGGATGATGTAACCAATTTTATTCTGATCATCCCAAATAGCCCCGGCTGATTGAGCTTACTTTGTACTGATCGTCCATGATGATATTCCTATCGTCCTGGACGATAATGTCGGTTCTTGAAATTTTATTTAAAGGACCTGAATTTTCTCATGCAAAGTAACCCTTTAGCTGCTGTCTTGACTTGAGAGAGCCAAGAAGAGAGGGAGAGAGAGAGAGAGGGAGGAACTTGTGAGGGGGAGTTTGTGAGAGAGACTCACAAAGGTTGTTCCAAGCAAAGTTCTAAGGCGTCTTCTCTAGTCTTCGTCGTTCATACTTGGGGGTTCAAGGGAGGTAAGCTTTAGCAAAAGGAGTCGAGGTTCTCTGCTTGCTTCAGGAGAAAGCAAAAGGAGTCGAGGTTCTCTGCCTGCTTCAGGAGGAAGCAAAATGAGTTGAGGTTCTCTGCCTACTTCAGGAGGAAACAAAAGGAGTTGGGTTATCTGCCTGCTTCAGGAGGAAGCAAAAGGAGTTGGGTTCTCTGCCTCGCCGGGGTTTGCGGAAAGGAGTTTTTTTGAGGATTTCTCCGCCTTGCTGTGGGAGCAATAGGAGAGTCACTTTTGTAGTGCAATACTCGGAGGGCACCTCCGGGGAGTGGACGTAGGTTAAGTTGACCGAACCATTATAAATCTGGTGTGATCTTTCTTTGTTTTGATTTTCGTATTTATTTTTCCGCACTTCAATTTTTGTGGTGATTTTGGTTTTAAATTTTGTTCTTTGATTATAAGAAAGATTTTTCAAAATACCAATTCACCCCCCATCTTGGTTAGCTTTGGGGCCGTTCTTAAGGGCTTAACATCCCTAACGAACTTTCAAGACCATCATCACTAGTGGAGGGAGCATCAAGAGTTCTTTGACCAGAATCCTCAACTCCTATCCTGTGTATCTAATAGGGAGAAGGTTGTCCACTAGTAGTCTAACGTCGGAGGTCTTCCTCTTCGTCTGAGCTACTATCGACAACTAATCCACCCTCAGGTATCAAATTTCTACGAAAGGTAGGACGTGATTCGTAACCAGCAGAATATGAAGGTGTTGAAAGGAGTGAACGATAAAGAATATCGATCACTTCATCATTTGAAGAGTCAGACTCTACAATCAAAGAAAAAGTGTAAAGGTAATGGGGAGGATGTGTCCGAGTGTCGTAGTTCGTAGTTCGCGGGTCGATCCTCTACCTCGTACTCCCCTAACTCTACTAGGGTGTTCATCGTGCCTCACTACAAACTAAGAAAGATCTCTATCAGACTGTGCAATGGAAACACCTGGCTCAATGCTAATCTGTGATGGACCCTATACTGACGATTGTATAGGACCCTGTGTAGGTGACTGCGTAGGACCTTATATAACACTAGAGGGGGTCACTAGTGACTGAGCAGGTGGAGATTTTTTAGTCTTTCGAGGTACATAGTACTTGGCATAATCATAAATAGAAATCTCATGCATAGAAAAGGGCTGGGTATCTCTAGGAATGGTATACTCGATATCATTCATCATAAACTTCATACATTGATGCAAGGTAGAGGGTATCATTCCATACTCATGGATCCAAGGCCTTCCTAAGAGAGCCCTGCATGAAGTATCAGCCTCAATTATATAAAACTTTATATTATTTGGGAAATTCCAAAACTTCAAAGGCAGGGTGGTAGACCCTAGAGCTCGCTGGCCTTGATCATTGAAGCCCTTCAACATAATCTTGTCAGAGGTGAGCTTCAAATGACCTAGGGAGAGGCTCTTCAAAGTTTCATAAGTTAGAATATTTACTGAAGCCCCTTGGTAAATGAGGACCTTGTTCAACTCATAATCATTGACTTCAGTAGTGACATACAGTAGTCCCTAAAAGGAGGTCATGACTAGAAAAGATAATGCATGACAGCTATTTCAAATGACATGCATCCCCAACTGACTCAGAAGCGAAGAAGGCTTGATAGGATTCTAGTTTAAGCAAGGCTTTCACCAGTGTCTCTCTCAAGTCAGGTGACATCATCAAAGCATCGTAGACACTAAGAAGGGAAATTTTTTTTCTTAGATGAGCCAACACATTGTAGTCAACATCTGACTGAAGGCCTTTCTCTTTTTCCTTAAACTTCTCTTGGGAGGAAAGGATAGGATCATCCTGTTGGGTGACTATATTTTTATCCTTTTCTTTTATATTCTTAGCCAACCGAGATGGAAGGACCTTCCCTGAACACAAATGAACTTCATGTATTGAGTCATCCTCAATATGATATTCTTTTGGTTCAGTGGTGGTGTCTTGTGTTGGCTCTAAGGAAAGTGCCCGAAGTGGGTTCTCGGAATCATCTTATGAATCCATGTAACATCCACCCTCTGGAATCACAAAGACAGGCTCATCTTCATACTCAGACTCCTCACCAGAATCATTAACATCATAAGAAACATATATAATAGAAAAGGAGCTATCACTGTGGCTGGGACTGGAGATCATCTGAACTGTCTAAGTAACCTTGCCCTTGGGCTACACCAAATCACTATCTTGGAGGTGTATCTTTCCTGTGGCCTTTAGTCTCTTAACTCTATCCTTGAATATATAATAATCCTCACACATGCCCAATGTGTCTGTGGTAAGGACAATAGAGTTGGTGGTTTGTCTGTCCCTCCTCCTCCACTCTATTGTTATTTGGGAATGTCAAAATATTTTTCTTAGTAAGAAATTTGAAGATCTTTCTCACACTCTCCCTTTGAAAGGATATCCCTTACTAAGCTTCTCATGTAGGTATTGCTGACTCTCTGGAGTCCTACGGGAGGTCATGGGCTGTACTGCTGGCTGACCAGAGGAGTGTGAATGCTGCTACTACTATGGTGCTGAACTAGCTAAGGACTTCTTGCCCTTATCTGGTGGTCCCTAGGTACTATGTACCTCCTCTCTCCCAGCTGGAGGTGCCCTTGAAAACTCTTGACGTTGAGGTCTGCATGAAGGCTGAGTCTCAACCTTAAGAGGGACTGCATTGGGTATGCTGTCCTGCAAACTAGTTACCTTGGTCACCAACTTCTGAAAGGTTTAAATGGTGAAATATTTTATATATGGAATGATGAAACCATCTATGTTCTTTAGTAAAATCTCAACTGCATGCTGCTCTTGTAACTATGGCTCACACTAGAAACTGAGTTTCCTCCATTTGACTATATAATCTGAGAGAGTCTCTCTAGGGTACTGTCTAGTGACCACTAACTCTCTTATAGTGACTCGATGTTCTGCACTGACAAATCTCTGTATGAATAACTACTTTAGCTCTGCAACTGGACCGAGTCATTGAGGAGGTCGGCGTACCAAGAAAATGCCACCCCACCAAACTGCTGATAAACAATCTTAACATCAAAGCACCATTCCTTCAAATATTGCAATATATGGCCCAATACTGAGTCACATGCTGCCTCGGATTCCCAAGCCCGTCAAATACTCTAAATCTAGGAGGAATGAAGCCAGGGGGTAGGGCTCTTGCTCGTACTCAATTGGGTAGGGACACCCTCTACTAACTATCTCTCTAGCCTTCTTGGAAGAAATCGCCTACTCTACCTTGTAAGCTATCAAATCTTGGATCTGACCTACTGACAACTAAGCTGGCTGACTCTGAACTGGAGTAGTGTAAGTAGGCATTGTGAGTAGTGCTGGGACTGCTCTCTAGACCCTATCCACTCCTATAGGGTCTAGTACAACAGGTGGTACTACTGGCTGATCTCTAGAAGTACTAGTAGTGGTTACACCCAACAACTGGGGCATCGCCCCCAAGGCTGTCAACTGTGCAGTCATAATCGCCATGGCTCTAGCCATCTATGCCATATGTGCCTGAAGGTGCAGAACTATAACATATGTATATACTGACCTGAGAGATCCACCTACGATGCTTTGATGATCCACGATCATCCTGGTCCTCAGGCTCTCTCTGCTCGTCCGAGTGACCTTGATGGGTGATCACATAGACCCGGTGTAATGGTATATCCTCATCGCACTCATCTACTAGTGTATCATCATCCTCTAAGAAAGATTGCTGAAGTGCCTCTATATAGGGACTCATAGGAGAGATGATCCTATGAGGGTTGGGAGCTAGCTCTATCTCATCCCGCTCTGGTGATCCATCAGGGGTAGGTACTAAATCATTATCACAAGCCATCAGGACTGCCTCGGACCTGAAAGGAGCTATAACATCCATCTGATCAACTATGTCCACTGGCTGCTCAGTTTCGGTCAACGATGTTATCTAATCTGACTAAACTGGGTCAATATGGGTGCCTGCTTACCGATGTCTGTTGCGGATCTATAATTTTGATGATAGCAAACATTCCTTATTTCTCTATAATTGCCTTATGTGCTAACGTTTCAGGTTCCCACGATCGGACTGCAATTTGGAATCAGCTCAAGATTGGGTAGACTATGTCTGAGTTAGTTTGTAATCTTTTTCCTTTCTTGAGTCTGTTGTATTTGGTGTGGGACCAGTTGGATTGTAATTTAGAAGATCTCCTATTGTTCCCTATAAGTTTTCTATTTTTGGTAATATTGGCCAGGACGATATTTATATCGTCCTGGACGATCTGTCCAAAATCAGAAACCCTATTTAGGGCATCCTCATTAAGGCAGCCGTCAACAGATCGGCCTGGACGGTACCTGTATCGGCCAGGACGATAATCTCAATTCAGAAAGAATCAGCCGCCATAATCAGTTTAGGAATTCTTTGTTTTAGGAAATCGGCCCGGACGATATTATTATCGTCCAGGACGATCTAACTCAATCATGCCTAAATTGATCTGGTATCTTTGGAAAGCATTAATGGTTGATTGATACGATCACATCGTCCGGGACGATCGAATGATCGGCCAGGACGATGTCCTGGACGATCTTCATCGGACAGCTTGTATTCAGGGCTATGATCAGGACGATTGAAATCGGTTTTAAACTAATCAGCCAGGACGATCGTGATATCGTTCTGGACGATGTAACCAATTTTCTTCTGATCGTCTCAAATCGTCCCGGGCTAATGAGCTTAATTTGTACTGATCGGCCAGGACGATATGTCTATCGTCCTGGACGATAATGTCGGTAACTTGCATTAATGAGCTCGTTTTGAGAGCTTCTATTTAAGCTTTGGCATGACACTTTGTAAGTGTCTTTTGGCAGCCATTGTAGCTTCGTTCTTGTGGGGGAAACTTGAAGAGAGAGCTTGAAAGGGAGAGAGGAAAGGGTGGAGTTTGAGAGAGGGAGAAGATCCTGTGAGGGGGGACTCAAGGGAGTGTGGAGGGGGTTCCACACGGTTGCTCCGGCAAACTCGCACCTTAGTACCATCGGATTCAAGGCTTGTCTCAAGGTAAGTTCACCAAAGAAGAAGTCTCTTGGGTGTCAAAGGACCCGGCAACTCCGCCGCACCGGGAGAGATGGAAGTGATTTTGTAAGGGCTTCTCCGCCTAGCTGTGGGGGCTAAAGGAGAGTCACTTTGTGTTAGTGCAATACTTAGAGGGTGCCTCCAAGGAGTGGACGTAGGTCAAGGTTTGACCGAACCACTATAAATCCGGTGTGTTCTTTTCTTTTTCTTGCTTCCGCACTTTTAAATTCCGCATTATTTTGTGGTGTGATTTGGTTTGTGATTTTATTTCTTTGTTTAAAGAATCCTTTTTATTATCCAATTCACCTCTCTTTGTTAGCTTTGGGACTAAGTTCATAGGGCTTAACATCCCCATCGAACTTTCAAGTGGTATCAGAGCGGTTTTCATAAAATAAGTTTTTAAAAACTTTTAAATTTCGATCCATGGCTAATATTTCTAATCGTATTTTTGCGGAAGGATATTCAATCACTAGACCACCATTGTTTGAAAATATTATATTTGATTTTTGGAAAATTCGCATGTCTATTTTTTTGCAATCGATTGATTTTCGTATGTGGCAAATGATTTTAACTGGTTATTCATCACCATCACGTATTGTTAATGGAATTAAAACTGATATTCCTTTTAATCAATGGAATAGGGATGAACGAATGGATGCTCAATTAAATGCAAAGTCTTTAAATTGTTTTTTCTGTGCTTTAAGTTCTGATGATTTTATGTTAATATCCACGTGCACTACCGGTAAGGAAGTTTGGGATAAATTGCACACCATATACGAAGGCACTAGTGAAATCAAGCAATCCAAGTTGAATATTTTAATGCATGATTTTGAAATGTTTTCTATGAAACCTTTTAAAACGATTTTAGACATGTATACAAGGTTCATTCAAATTACTACATCATTGCATGCCTTAGGAAAAGATTTTTCAAATTTTGAAAAAGTTAACAAAATTCTTCGATGTCTGCTGGATAAATTTGATTCTAAAGTTGTTGCTATTTGTGAGTCTAAAGATTTGAATGATTATTCTATTGATAATTTGATTGGCTCACTCATTGCCTACGAGCAAGGGTTGAGTCAAAGATTTTTGGATGCAGGTGAGACGATCGTTCTAAAAGCCGAAGATACGGAAAGAGGAAGCTTAGTTGGTGACGACAGAAAGGAATTGTCAAGCAAATCACAAAGCTCACCAATGCATAAGCAGAAGTGGAAAAAAGGTAAAATTGGTAATGATGTTAATATTTCCTCTGACGTTATTTGTTTTAAATGCAAGAAACCTGGACATATGAAAAATGAGTGCCCTAATTTAAGAATTCTCCCTACAAAAGAAAAGGGTAAGACGAAGTTAAATTTAAATTGGGGAAATAATGAAAAGCAAAAAATCTCATGGGCATATCTGGTCTCTGAAGCATCAGACCAGGAGAGAGATAATGGTTAAGAGCCTTTCGTATTTTTTTTTTGTGTTGTGTTTTTGTGTTTCTTTTTTTGTTGTGTTTTTGTTTTTATGTTTTTTTTTCATTTTTATTTTGCGTTTTTGTTTTGTTTATTCTTTGAATTTTTTTTTTTTTTTCGTAAAAATTTTTCTCTGATCTACACACACATTCACTTTTCTAAAAATGAAAAATTTACTTCCTAATTTTTCTTGAAATCTTTAGTAAGTTGTGATTGACTTCTCTAAAAACAATCAAAGGAAGGAAACTCATGTTCTTGACTTTCAATCTCTGTTTCCTAAAAGAGGTTTTTCTACTTTTGATTTAAAATCTTTTTCATCTTTTAAATTGGTTTTTTAAACTAAATTTTTTATCTCCCTATATTTTATTTATCGCATAGGAATCTTTTGCAAGTTGTTGAATCTAATTCAAAATTTTCTTAATCAAGAAATTCGCTTTATCAATAGTATGGGTTTACTTTTGATATTTAAGATTTCAGAAAGGTAGCATAATCAAAAAAAAATTGGCCAATGATGCCAAAAATAAAAGAAGCGCAAAGCGCCAAAATTGAAAAATATAGAATACACAAAGTGTATCAAAAGATGCGCAGTGCGCCAACCAATTGTCAAGAGGCATAAAATGCGCCCACTAAATTTGAATACTTACCATTCTTATACTTCTTAAAGCTTAAAGAAAACCCTTGATTTTTTGATGCTTGAGTTTGAAAATCTTGATTCATGATTCAAATCGTGCATTAATCTTCTATTAGATATATTTTATGAAAGGAGTTTTGAAAAATTACTGTTTCTTTCTCTAATTTATTCCTTGATTTAGATATTGAATTAAAAAAGTTTTTGAGCCTTTTTAAAGAACTTGAGTTTGGATTATCAATTCTTGATTTTCTAACCTTTACTGGGCTATGTGTTGTCAATCCAATTCTACTAAGTTTTTTGATTAAAACCCAGAGGTAACTTTCTCATTTTAAGAATATTTTTTTTCACTTGATCAGGGAATGTTTTTTTTTTTGGTTCGTTTTGTTTTTTGTTTGTGCCTCCTCTCTTTTTGATAATGTCAAAGGGGGAGAACGTTGTATCTTTTTTCTTTTCAAAAATTTTAAAACAACAAAAATATTTTCATCTCCCCTATTTTTTTTAAAAAAAGGATTTATTCTAGTGAGGGGGAGATTAGGAGGATTTACTTTTATGAAAATTTAAATTGAAATGTTTTGCCATCATCAAAAAGGGGGAGATTGTTGCGAATCTATAATTTTGATGATAGCAAACATTCCTTATTTCTCTATAATTGCCTTATGTGCTAACGTTTCAGGTTCCCACGATCGGACTACAATTTGGAATCAGCTCAAGATTGGGTAGACTAGGTCTGAGTCAGTTTGTAATCTTTTTCCTTTCTTGAGTCTGTTGTATTTGGTGTGGGACCAGTTGGATTGTAATTTAGAAGATCTCCTATTGTTCCCTATAAGTTTTCTATTTTTGGTAATATCGGCCAGGACGATATTTATATCGTCCTGAACGATCTGTCCAAAATCAGAAACCCTATTTAGGGCATCCTCATTAAGGCAGCCGTCAACAGATCGGCCTGGACGGTACCTGTATCGGCCAGGACGATAATCTCAATTCAGAAAGAATCAGCCGCCATAATCAGTTTAGGAATTCTTTGTTTTAGGAAATCGGCCCGGACGATATTATTATCGTCCAGGACGATCTAACTCAATCATGCCTAAATTGATCTGGTATCTTTGGAAAGCATTAATGGTTGATTGATACGATCACATCGTCCGGGACGATCGAATGATCGGCCAGGACGATGTCCTGGACGATCTTCATCGGACAGCTTGTATTCAGGGCTATAATCAGGACGATTAAAATCGGTTTTAAACTAATCGGCCAGGACGATCGTGATATCGTCCTGGACGATGTAACCAATTTTCTTCTGATCGTCTCAAATCGTCCCGGGCTAATGAGCTTAATTTGTACTGATCGGCCAGGACGATATGTCTATCGTCCTGGACGATAATGTCGGTAACTTGCATTAATGAGCTCGTTTTGAGAGCTTCTATTTAAGCTTTGGCATGACACTTTGTAAGTGTCTTTTGGCAGCCATTGTAGCTTCGTTCTTGTGGGGGAAACTTGAAGAGAGAGCTTGAAAGGGAGAGAGGAAAGGGTGGAGTTTGAGAGAGGGAGAAGATCCTGTGAGGGGGGACTCAAGGGAGTGTGGAGGGGGTTCCACACGGTTGCTCCGGCAAACTCGCACCTTAGTACCATCGGATTCAAGGCTTGTCTCAAGGTAAGTTCACCAAAGAAGAAGTCTCTTTGGTGTCAAAGGACCCGGCAACTCCGCCGCATCGGGAGAGGTGGAAGTGATTTTGTAAGGGCTTCTCCGCCTAGCTGTGGGGGCTAAAGGAGAGTCACTTTGTGTTAGTGCAATACTTGGAGGGTGCCTCCAAGGAGTGGACGTAGGTCAAGATTTGACCGAACCACTATAAATCTGGTGTGTTCTTTTCTTTTTCTTGCTTCCGCACTTTTAAATTCCGCATTATTTTGTGGTGTGATTTGGTTTGTGATTTTATTTCTTTGTTTAAAGAATCCTTTTTATTATCCAATTCACATCTCTTTGTTAGCTTTGGGACTAAGTTCATAGGGCTTAACATCCCCATCGAACTTTCAATGTCTCCAAACCCACCTATAGTAGTGGGGCTCTGTACAGGTAATTGGCTGCTGAGGGGCTACCACTACTGAACTGATCTGGGGCCGAGTAGGCTCCCGCTGTTGTCTCTATCCTGGGCAACGTGGGCGTCATCCTACAATAGGAGTAACTGCCGATGGTCTAATCACTGGAACTGTCACTACCGACTGCTGAGGTGTCTGTCCTCTCTACCAACTATACATCTACCTCATCTTCTATCTCCTCAACTAAAAAGTAGCCTGAGAGATCTGTCGGAGTAACCTCTCTCAACTAACAGGACCTCTGCCACGAGCTAGGCGGATGATATTTTGAATCCTTTGAAAGAGGGCTCGAACACTAGCGTCCCTAGGGATCTTAGCCCTATTGTGAATATGAGATTATGGATTAGGCTTTTGATGATAGTAATCATTCATGTTTTTCTACGACTACCTTGCCTACTAACTTTTCATATCCACAAGATCGAACATAACTCAAGACCAGCTCAAGATTGGATAGATTTAGGTTGAGTCAGTTTGTAATGTTTTTCTTTTTCTAATATTAATTTTAAATGTGGTTCCTGATGCTAATGAACCTTACACACACACACATTTGAGGGGTTTTTTAATTTTTTCTATTTTGAGTACATCGGCCTGAACGATGTGCATATCGACTAAGATGATCCGATTAAAAAACAAAAACTCTAATTAGGGCATCCTGGTTAAGCAACCATCATTAAGCAAATCATCTTGGACAATCCATGTAAAGGCCATGACGATAGGCTCAAATAAGAAAGAATCAACCACCATGATCAATTTATGTATTCTTTATTTTAGTACATTGGCCAGGACGATCTCAATATCGACATGGACGATGTAGCACAATTATGCATAAATTAATATGGTAATTATGGAAAGCAATTAAGGCTGATTGATACGATCACATCTGTTGGGCCGATCGCAGGATCGGCCGGGATGATGTCCTGGATGATTGACATCGGCCAGCATCTATTCCGGGCGATGTTTAGGATGATTGTACTCGAATTTGAGTTAATCGGCCAGAACGATATTATATTGGCTTGGATGATATAACCAATTTTCTTCTGATCGTCCCAAATCGTCCCGGCTGATTAAGCTTATTTTATACTAATCTGCTAGGACGATATTCCTATCGTCCTAGACGATAATGTTGGTTCTTGAAATTCTATTTTAAAGGACCTGAAATTTCTCATGTTATGAGACCTTTAGCTGGAAACCTTTAGCTGTTGTCTTAACCTGAGAGAGATAAGAGGAGAGGGAGAGAGAGGGAGGAACTTGTGAGGAGGAGTTTGTGAGAGGGATTCACAAAGGTTGCTTTAAGCAAGGTTCTAATGCATCTTCTCCAGTCTTCGTCCTTCATCCTTCATCCTTGGGGGTTCAAGGGAGGTAAGCTTCAGCAATTGGTCGAGGTTCTCTGCGTACTTTAGGAGAAAGAAAAAGGAGTTGAGGTTCTCTACCTGCTTTAGGAGGAAGCAAAAGGAGTTGAGGTTCTCTGCCTGCTTTAGGAGGAAGTAAAAGAAGTTGGGTTCTCTGCCTGCTTCAGGAGGAAGCAAAAGGAGTTGGGTTCTCTGCCTCGCCGGAGTTGGTGGAAAGGAGTTTTTGTGAGAGCTTCTCCGCCTTGCTGTGGGAGCAAATGGAGAGTCACTTTTGTAGTATAATATTTAGAGGATGCCTCCGGGGAGTGGACGTAGGTCAAGTTGATCGAACCACTATAAATCTGGTATGATCTTTCTTTGCTTTGATTTTCGCATTTATTTTTCCGCACTTTTATTTTTGTGGTGATTTTAGTTTTAAGTTTTGTTCTTTGATTATAAGAAATATTTTTTAAAATACCAATTCACCCCCCTTTTGGTTAGCCTTGTGCCAGTTCCTAAGGGCTTAACATCCCTAACAAACTTTCAAGTGGTATCAAAGTGGAATTCATAACAATTAAGTTTGAAAACTTTTTGAATTTTGATCCATGGCTAACAACAGTAATCGTAATGCAACGAAAGGATATTCTATAACGTGACCACTTTTGTTTGATAATCTACCTTTTGATTTTTGGAAAACTCACATGTCTACTTCTTTACAATCGATTGACTATCGTATGTGGATGCTTATTAAAAAAAGATATTCTCCACCTTCTCATGAACTTCATGGAATTAAAACTAAAGTACGTTTTACTGACTGGACTTTTGATGAAAGAAATTTAGCACAACTTAATGCAAAGTGTTTGAGCTACTTTTTTTGTGCTTTAAAATTCGAAGATTACATGCATGTTTCCACTTGCACTACTCTTAAAGAAATTTAAGATAAATTGTGTATCACCTATAAAGGCACTAATGAAGTTAAGCAATCTCATTTGAATATTTTATTGCATGATTACGAACTTTTTTGTATGAAACCTAATGAAACAATTTCTGATATGTATATGAGATTTACTCAGATTGTTACTTCATTGCATGCCTTAGGAAGAAACTTTCTAACTATGAAAAAGTAAACAAATTTTTAAGATGTTTGCCTTCCTCTTTTGATGCTAAAATCACTGCAATTTCTGAATTTAAAGATTTAAATACATATTAGATCGATAACTTACTTGGTTCACTCATTGCTTATGAGCAATAGGTGAACCAAATAAATCTTGATACAGGTGAGAGGAAGAAGGAGAAAACGATGGCACTTAAGGCGAACGACTCGGACACTAACTCATCCAGGTCTGAAAACAAAGATATTGCCCTAATCACGAGGCAGTTTAAGAGCTTTCTAAGGAAGAAGCACAAGAATCATCAGAAGTGGAATAATGGTAAGGGCAACAAAAATTTAAAAAATTCTAATGGTACAATTTGTTTTGAATGCAGGAAGCCAGGATATGTTAAAACTGATTGCCCTACACTCAAGTCTCACCCAAGCAAGGAAAAGGTGAGGAGAAAACTAAGTCCAAAAGGGACAAGAAGAGATTCCAAAAAGCATTCTAGACGGATTCTGCATCAGACACCTCTGAGATTGAACTAGAAGATGAGACAACAAACTTGTGCTTAATGACAGACAATAATCTTAGTCAAAGTGACCAAGAAGAGATTTGTAAATCAACTTATGATCAATTATTTGAAATTTATGAGCACATGCATGCATCATATAAAAAACTCAAGAAAACTCATGCTAGTTTGAAATTAGAATTTGTAAATTTATAAAAAGAGCATAAAATTCTTCTTAAAGATCATTCTACAATTGATTCTAATCACATGGTTTTATTTGATGAGTTTGATGCATTAAACAAAAAACATGATGATTTATCTGATGCTCAAAATTCTTTAAAATCATCCCATGCCGATTTAGAAAAAGAATATAAAAAATTAGAAAGTATAAAAACTTTTGAAAATAAAAAACCTTCATTTCATACATCACATAAAAATCATCACCATAGATTAGTGCATCCTTTTTCTGAAGTTAGATGTTTTTCATGTGGCATGCTAGAACATATAGCACACACTTGCACCATTCACCATAGTCCCTATTGGGTATGGAGACCCAAGTTACATGATTCACAACATGCATTACATTCTACTTTTCATAAGAAGGAACCTAAACATGCTTGAGTTCCTAAATCTGACATTTGATTTTTTTGCAGGTGTGCTCTCACCAAAGACCTCGTGAGAGCATATGATACTTGGACTGTGGAGGCTCACGACTCTTAATTGCTTATTTCTACTGCTTAATTAAATCTGAGTTACATGCTTTTCTGATCGATTGCTAATTGTTAACTTCTTTTCTTTCCTTTTTATTTAGTTGTTTTCTTTCTCTATTTTTTTTTTTATTTTAACTTTTGTTGTTTTAGTACGGTTCTTTTTGGATCATCGTTGAATTTATATTTTTTCCTTTTTTTAAGATTTATAGTCAATGTTTTAACATCTCTAAATCAGTTAAAGGGAGAAACACCGTTGATGGTTTCCCTCCCTCTAACCTCTTTTAGTGGTATATTTTTTTTTTCTAAACAAAAGTCTATCTCAAATTAACAACTAGTTTTTGAAATTAAGATCTTTTCTATCTTGCTTCAATAATCTACCTTATATTTATAATAATCAAAGTATTTTATATATCTTTCAAGTTTATTGAAATCTTGCAATTGCATTTATCATATAATTACTAAAGTTTTGCTTTGTGGTCTATTCTTTTTTATATTAGAGAGCGAGTTTCTCTTTTCTAATACCTAGAAGATCTACTCACAACTAAAAATATTTTAAGAGTTTTTGAAAAGGGATCTAGCATGCAAGAACAAAAAATAAAAAGACCAATGACGCCAAAAACAAAAAGATGCGCAATGATGCCAAATTGAAAAATATACACAAAAAGTGTATCAAAAATCAAAGATGCGCAAAGAGCGCCATTCAAATTGACAAGAGGCATATAATGAGCCCACAAAAGAAAAGCTTACCCCTCTTTCAAACTTTTAAAATTTTAGAAGAATTCATGGGTTACTTGATATTTTCAAAGGCATGATTTCAAATTTCATGATTGAGACAAATTGCTTTGATATATTATTCTATAAGATATTTTCTTTGGAGCAAGTTTTGAACGGATCGTTTTTTTACCCAATAAGTTTATTCCGAGTTAGGTATTTTGTTTTCAAAAGATGATTTTGCCCTGAAAGAAGTCCGAGCTAGGGTTAACAGGATCAGATATTCTACCATTTTCAGATTTTGACTTTATTAACTCATTGATCTTACAAATCTTTAAAATTTAATTATTTGGAGCATTTATCATATACATGCCTTGCTAATTAAAAAATAAATAAAAAAAAAACTTATTTCATTGCTAGTTTTATGCCTTTTTCATATTTTAGCGTTGTTGTTCTTAGTTGATTTTATTATTTTTGGGCCTTCTCTGATCATCTCCATCATTCCTTTGAGTTCAAAATTTTGTCACATCGTCCTGGCCGATACCTTTATCGTCCTGGAAGATATGTTCTTTTTTCATCAAAAACTCCATATGCTGAATATTCTGACTTTTCTGCTCTCATCGTCCTAGACGATCTTTTATCGTCCTAGACGATATGACCGTCCTCTGCTACAATCATCTTGATCGTCCTGGTCAATACTTTTTCGTCCTGGACATTAAAGTCCATAATCAAGTTACTAGCAATCACTTTCATAACTATTTTTTTCTATGTATCAATTATAATTCTTAAAATATTATTATTAAATGGTTCTATAATATGACCTGTTTGCTATGTTCCTCTATCACTCATATTAGTTAACTATATTGTAGTTATATTTGTTGTATTATGTATGCTATGATCCCTCTTTGTTATATCAATCTTATTTGAACCTATTTTAACCGTATTTCATTATTATTTGACTAATGTTATAATTGAGTTTGATGTGTTGTTTGCTCTAACCGCTCTTTAAATTTGCTATGTTATGTCAAACATTCAATCAACCTTATTTGAATATGTAATTCTATTATTTTATATTTTTTTGAATAATTTCGTTTTCGAACATTGATAATTTCTTTTTCAAATAAGATTGATTAATATTTGATTAGAATTCGAAGAATGTTCAATTATGGATCAAATTTTATCTCATATGGATTAAATTTTTATCTCCTTTGATCTCAATCTTGATCAAAATTTGATTAAATCTGATGGATTAAAAATAACTAATATGCGATCCAAAGTCAGAATTATAGGGCATATTTCCTTAAGAAATAAAACATTGAAATTTTTCTTCAATTTTATGTATATTTAAATAAAATGTGATTTGTGATTCTTTCCGAAAATAATCTTAATTATCCACATGGCACTGCCAATTCTTCTCAAATTAAAGTGGTCTGCATGTAAGTTCTCTGGTTTTAGTTTTTTGCTTGCGTTTTTTTATTTGTATAATAAGCCCCGGATCTAGCTAGAACGAGAAAAAAAAAAAAAAAAAAATCATTTCAATTCTCTCATTTCGCACGTCCATGCCTATGTGTACTCTCTCTCTCTCTCTCTCTCACCCCTTACGCACGTCGTCTCCTCTCTTGGAGAAATCGATACCTCTCATTGCTTAAATTTAGCCAATTCATCAAAAACAGTTATTTATGATGATTTTTTTAAGTTTCTACTCTGTTCTTTCTCTCTCCTTCGCGCTGTCCTCGGCCAGTACCAAGAATCCTCGAGACCTTTTGGTTTCGTTTATGGGTTTGGGCTAGAAACTCTCTGGTTCCCAAAACCTGGAGAGATCTGGCGATCGGTTACTGTGGAGGAGGGCTGTAGATTGAGTTATTTTTGGCTGCGTAGGAAGGTGGAAATGAAAGAATCTGGATTATCGTAGAAATTTCCAATTCAGTTTCCGACTTCAAGTATGTAGAGAAATAGAGATGCTGGTTAGCTCCTCATTCCTTCATTGATACGCAATGTTTTGTGGTTATGCTATACTTTCATGAAATTGACTGTTGAGAATTTTATTGTTTGTTTGTTTCTGATTGAGGGAATCTACATCAGTTTGATTCAGTTTGTTCACACATCTAAATAACTTTTACTCTATTTTCATAGAACTCAATTATTTTTTATATTTCTCTCCATTTTGATGAGTAACGTTATATTTCAATGCTTGTCCTCATAGTTATGATGTTGTTATTTAATAGAAGGGAACCTGAGGTGATATACCAGACCTCATTTTCTTTCATCTTTAGTATTATCATTTTGCCTGTAACTTAAGTTTTATTTTCCATGTTTTACATTAATGCCTTGAGATAGTTTTTGCTAGCGATTCCCTCATATTTAGGTACTTTTAATGGAATTCAGATTTGTTAAAGGATATCATAACTTCAAGGGAAAAAATTATGTCAAGATATTTTGATCTGTTTTATATCAGGATATGACTACCATAACGTATTTTTTAATTTCAACCATAACGTATTTTTTAATTTCAACTATCACATTTATTGCTAAATACAACTAGGTTTAAAAGAAAAATACAACTAAATAATTAGATAAAATAACTAAGTTGTTAGACATGTAGAAGTATAATTCAACTAAATTGTTTGTCAATTTGTCTAACAGTTTAGTTGTATTTATATTTTAAATTTACTTGTGTTTAGGAATAGCACGTGATGCATGATATCAATGACACGTGCAATAAAAGTAGTCCTATCCAAATATAAATTGTATTAGAATATCTTGATAGAATTTTTAATTTCAAGGTATGAATACTTCATGAAATATTTATCACTTAATTGTTATTATCTCATTATTTCTTTTAATGCAAGCTGAATGCCTAACATTTTAATTTAATTTTGCAACATAGGATTAGGTAAAACTACAAAATAAAAAATTTAGAGGACTTTTTGTAAATTAAACATCTCATTAAAGCATGGTGTTAATTCCACAGCTTCTTAGCATATTGAATGGTTGAATGAACTCAAGCTTGTATCTCAAATAATAAACAATTGTATAATTTGCTGGGAGGAAACTATTGAATGAGGTAAATAGTTAGTTTTGTAAGGGAGTCTTGATTCTTGGAATATGTTGCAATAAGGAAGCGGACTTGTACTTTGTTATAAATAATTATAGATATCTGGTGTGTAAAGGGTTTGAAGAATGATCACCATTTTCTCTTGCACCCCATTTTTCTTCACTATTATGCTTTTCCTCTTTAGTTTTATATCTTGTTCTATGTTTTTATTTTACTATTGTTGGAGCAGCTTGAAATACTCGAATGGGATCTAGTGTCCTATCATGGCTCTCTTTTGAGATTCCCTTCGTCTATAATAATCGGTGTCGTTCATTGTTGATTTTTCTTCTTTCATATTAGCTTGTTGTTTCAAGCATCTCTTTTTGATTGGTTCAACAACCATGACAAAGTGTACACTCTCAACTACACTGAAAATGGATGACTTCTTGACATGAATAAGCAAGATGGAGGAGCATATTCCTACTATTACCTTGCTCTTGAATCATACTACATGTTGATTTGTTTAAACTGGGAAGCAATTGGGACCAACCATCTCATTCTACATAAGTGGGGGCGGGGATGGGGGCAGCAGGTGTGGGATGGGGAAGGATTGGCGTCAGTTTGCCATGCTTTGTCATCAATAATACCCATTCCTTAGCTATACTTTTCCCTCATTTAGAAATTATTTCAATAGATATGCTCATATGCCACATTTAAATGGTGATAATCCACAAGGATGGATTTTCAAAGTAAAGAAATTCTTCTCTTACCATATTGATCAGAAAAACATTGGTTTTTAATTGCTTTAGTACATAAGGATGGCTGATCACCAAGTTAGTATTAGTGATTGAATTTGAATAATTAGTTGAATTATTGAGGTTCTATTAAAGAAATTGTTCTTTAGTAATTTATCCCTTCATTGTATCATATTCGTCAGAGTGAGTTAGCAAAATTAGAGCAAATAAAATTAGTGAAAGATTTCTAATCACTTCAAAGTACTTTTGAATCAAATTTTAAGTATTACAACTTCCTTTCTTCAAAGTTGATTTGAGCCAGGGTTACAACCAGACATTAGAAGAGAAGTGTGAGCATTACAACCTCAATGCTTTCCACAAGCATTTAAATTTGTAAAATTAAATGGAAGATAAAATTGTTGATGATAGTTATTCTACGTTCGTTTTGTGTCTTCCCATCCCGAATTCCAGAAAAACATTTCTACAGCTACTTCCTACTCCGGTTCACTTGTGAGTGACCGATACATCAACAACAAAACCGGTTATTCCAATTCAACGCTTAGCAACATCGCTAGTAGTTGAAAGGAAATCCAAAGAAGTTTGTTTTCATTGTGACTAGAAGTGTCACCGTGCTCACAATCGTAATTTCAAATTACTCACTTTTATGTTGGCCAATGATGATCAAAAACCCCTCAAAGAATTTTCAGCTTCATCCCTTGTTCAATTGGTTCAAACCCCAATATGGATTTTAGCTTCAATGTATTCATGTATCAACCCATGCCGAGAACACTATGACAAGTTTGAAAAATGTGAAATCAAGAAGTTCAATTTTTGATCAATAGTGACTCTAATCATAATTTTATTCAAAGCAGATTGATTTAGAACTAGAATGGACCATCATTCTATCAATGTTCTTTAACATGTTGGCTGGAAATGGAGACATTCTTCAATGCACTGGGTTGCATTCAAACTTACCAATCTATATTCAAGGACATTTGTTTCATTTTGATTGATATGTTCTTCCCATTCAAGGTGCAAACGTGAAGTTGAGAATCTAATGGCTACAACTGTTGAATCCAATTGTGTCTAATTACGAGGACTTAACAATGGATTTTATATGGTAAGACACGCATATTACAATTCATGTTGAACTCTCTTTCCTTCTATGCACTTTGGCTGCAACAATTTCAATGAATGTTATCTAGTCATATTGTAGATTCATATTAGCGAATTTTATCTATCTTAAAATTGTGAATGTCTGCCCTTATCAGCTTTATTAATACTTGTATTTTCAAAAATGTTGATTGAGAAGATGGTGCAAGAAATGCTTAGTGCATATAGAATTTGTTAGGGTAAAATCTTCAGATTTTTTTTGGTACTCTAGAAAGATGGAACTTCACATTTTTTGTCGAGCATCATGCTCTTAATCAAATATTGATATGTGGGCTTCGAAAATTCGGCCTAGGCCTTCCCCTCTGCTTCTTAGGAGAGATTTTTAATGGATTAAGTTTCAGGATAAATTTTGAGAAGGCAGATGGGTTTGCAGATAAGACACTACCCAGAGATTTCGCCCTCATTTTGCTAGGACTTTATGATCTGAGTTCTAGTTTCCTATAGGCTCAAGCCCATATAGTTAATTACCCCTTCCCGTAATGAGAGAGAACTTTCGATTAAGGCTAGTCATCGACCAGATACATAGAGATACGCGGTATCTAACATATAGTAGCAGCACGGGCTTGGAAATTGAAAAGCGATTGATATTTAAAATTGGAAATTTCGCTATCTTGCACTTAAAGAGGATGGTGGGGGAATGGATGATGAACCCGATCAAGATCCCATGATTCCATCATCCCGGGCCATCGTGGTCCCTGGTCTACTTAGTAAGAGGAGGTAGTCCACCCAACCTGATAGGAGGATCATTGTCGGCAGTAATGGGTTGCTTCGTCTAAGGGTACCTTGTAGACCTGGGGGTGTATTTGACTAAGGGGTCAAATTTGAATCTTACTTGAAAAATACTTGAATTTTGTGAAAATTTGGAGGCATTTGAAATGGTTAAAGTTAACCCATCTGGTTGAGATATTTGTTTAACACGACCATCATCGGGGTGATTGGGGTCATTTTCATTTGTAGATTGAACATTGTCGACTCTATCGAGCTGTTAATAGTGAACCGGGTTTCATAGGCTTTATGCCGTTGTTGATGAATTCCTTTTGTCATTGACCTTGAAGGCCTTATATGAACATATAAAACATATATTCCGGTCGATGTCTTGAACATATATTTATTTGATAATGCAAGCCGTGTCAACTCCTAGCTATCCATATAGAAGGATCGAGATCGAACTACATTCATTTATTAACCCACACAACATCCCAGATGTCATGTGTGTACCCGTAACATGCTCACCGGGTCCTAAGCGGGTGTTTGGGGGTTTTTTATAATTATTTTTTGAATCTTATTGACTCCTATTTACCTGCTTAGGAGGATCGGGTTCAAATTTATTGACCCGCACAACATCCCTTGATGTCACGTGTGTTAATACATCATGCTCGCTGGGGCCCATGCGGATATTATACATCCCCTTATGTGTACCTATATGCATACATATCACAGTGCATATGCGGGGACATTTTGGACATTGACGGGTCTTCTTTCTGCTACAATAGCTTGTAGAGATTCATATTTTTTGTAGCCCTTTCTACCCTGTTGATCTCTGAGAAATGTCCAGAAATATCAAATAAATAAAGGTACCTGTAATCTTCCACAGTCGGCTGCCCATCCCTCGTATCCGGCAGAAATTCCGCTACAGCGACCCACTCCCTGCAAACGGCGCCGATTTTAGTCGTTTCATACACGCCCGCCTCGATTCCGCTCCTCTAAGCGTCGATAAATAGGGGCCGAAGAAGCTCGGCTCTGGCGATTCGCAAATCCCGCCTGCTCTCGACTCCAAGCCACGACCGAACCCTCACCCTGCTCTCCCCTCTTCTTCCGAAATCCCAGTCAGACCTCCCCTCTCATCTCCGACCCATCGCAAAGCCTCGTCCATCTCTCCTCCTGCAGTCGAAGCCCCCCGATCCCCACTACCTTTGCCGACCTCCTTTGGCAGAGAGAGAGAGAGAGAGAGAGAGAGAGGGATTTTCCCTACCGTGATCTAGCCAAAGCTCCATACCCGAGCCACCCTTCTTGTCCGATCGGAAGCAACACGGGGAGCTCGCCGGTTGTGAGGGTAATTTCCTACCTTTAACGCGCTCCTCCGGCTCGTTGTGGCTGCTCGACTTCGCTCATACCACGACTCTCCCTCTCGGTTTGATCGGAAGCAACACAGGAGCTCGTTGGCTGTGAAGGTAGCCGACCACTTTTCACGTGCTTCTTCGGCCAAGTCTCTTAAACAGAGAGTTTAAGAGACTTAAACTCTTTGTTTAATAAGATTAAGCTTAATCTTATTTTAATTTATAATTAAGTTAAATTAATTATAATATTAACTATAATTAGTTTATCAGAAATTATAAATTAAAAATGATTTATTTATAATTAATTTAAATTAATATAATTAATTGTATATTAAAATATAATTAATTATAATTAGTTTTTTGATTAATCATAAATTAAATCTAATTAAGTTATGATTAATTTGAAAATTAAAAAATAATTAATTATAGATTAATATAATTAATTATATTTTTCTTAATTTAATGATAAAATAAATCTAATAAATTTATAATTAATTTCAAATAGTTAATTATATATTAATTATAATTAATTTATCATTAATTATAAATTATACATTTTAGTTTATAATTAATTATGAATTGAATATAATTACTTATTTGTCAAATATAATTAATTATATATGATTTATAATTAATTATGAATTAAAAAAAAAGTGCTCCCTTCCCTCTCCTTCCTCGACGTTAGTGTCGGACCAAAAAACCGCCCCAAGCACGCCTTTAGTGCGCGTGGTGGGATGGGACCCCGGTGCGACACCTACGACGAGGTAGGCGAGTGACCCCTCGATCCACGTGTCAACCACAACAACCCCGCGGAGGTATGAAATTTTCTAAACTCAAAACCTAACTTCAATGTTCGTGGCGAACCGGAAAACCGCCCCAAGCACGCCTTTAGTGCGCGTGGTGGGATGGGACCTCGGTGCGACACCTACGGCGAGGCGGGGTTTCTCTTAAGTACCCCCATGCGGGGGAAAAATAAAAAATTTGCTTTTCAAAAATGCTTTTTAAAACCCCAAGCACGCCTTTAGTGCGCATGGTGGGAGAAAAATATAAATACAACTGCCGCGGTGTCTCACCAACACCAACCGTGCACGTCTTTAGTGACGTGGCGGGTAGGCGGCCTCTTGGTTTTTCCCTTAAACGGGGGAGACGCCGGGAGGCTGTCGGATTTTTGTCCGAAAAGGACAAGGACTTAGAACAAATATTGGACTTTATTTGGACATCATATGCAAGAGAACTTAGTTTGAACCAAGTGAAGGGGACATAAGACTTGAGATCACTACTTAAACTCAAGCAAGAACTTGATTTACACAACAAGGCTTGAACTTTCAGGACCCCATGGAATTGAAATTTAGAATCAACAAATATAAGATCAAAGTGAAAGTGTTAAGATCAAAGTGATAATGTTGATCATTTATAAGTAAGCAAATACATAGAATCCTCAATGAACATTTCAAATCATCCTTAAATGGTGGTAATTAGTATACAACACTCACAATATTCATACTGATGGAAAGGATTTGATAGTTGTAACAGGATTTTCAATATGGCATGCTCACAATCAGCATGGCAAGGTCTTCAATCAACATCAAGATGCTATCATACCAACAAAGGTCCAAACTAAATACAAAAGAATACATATGAGATTTGTGGTGAAAAGGAAGACTTGCAATAATTATAGAATTTACAAACATCATTTACTCACAAATGACGACGAAGACTTATGCAATTAAATGTACCCAAGCTTGCAAGCAATGAAATTGATAAGGGCATATAAGAAGATTGTTGTAGTATTTTCTACATCTACCTAGGGACATTAACGAAGAGATATAAATAGTATAAGATAATACAACATGTCCACGAATAAGTATAGAAGATATCTTTATAATCAAATACATGAAGAGTGGTGAAAGAGACATCATGCCCGTAGTACATTCAAGGTACCTACCAATTATTGTGGCAAAGACACTATAACACCTCTATGGTTGATAATTGTCCGACATCAATCAAATACACTGGCCCTCTATAAGCAAGGACAGATGATGTATGGTGAAGTACAAATATCTCAGGGCTGTAGAAAATTCATCATACATACTATACGTTATTTGCAAGCAGAAGCAAATGAGATACGACGAGTACAAATTTCTATAAGCATCTACAATGAAGGCAGGAGATTAGTTAGTGCACTACGATCCACCTGCAGAAAGCAACGAGTAGTGCACGACAGTCTACCTATACGAAGTAGCGAACAATTCTATTCAGAAGCTGCTACGTCACGCCATCGGATCTGCAACATTCGTACAAGCAGACATAAGGCGTCTATTCCAAGAATACCCCCGCACGTGCACAATAGTTTGTATACACATAGGCACACTAAAAGGGGTAAATGTAATCAAATACCCGCATGGGCCCCGACGAGCGTGTTATTGGTACACACATAACGTCTAGGGATGCTGCGCGGGTTGACAAGTGAATCCAAGTTCGAACCCGATCCTTATATATAGATCAATAGGAGTCGACAATGTTCGAACCAACAAACAAATATACTGTTGTGGAGACCGTCATATTTATCTTAATACATTTATATTAGGCCTTCAATGCCTACCTTCAAGAGAATTCACTCTCAAAGGCATAAAGCCTACGAAACTTGATTCCTTATCAACGATTTGATAAGGTTGACAGGGTTTAATCAATAAATGGAAATGACCCTGAAAACTCTGATGATGGCCGTGTTGATTGCTTATTTCAATCGGAGGGCTTTACAAATAATTTTCAATGCCATCCAAAGCTCCACAAAGTCCAAAATCCAAAAAAAATCTCAAAATCCCAATAATATTTATAATTGAAATAAACTATCAATCACTGAAAGCAAAATCCATCCACCCTCCGCTACAGTTTGTCGGGGTGGACAAATTAAAATTTACTTCAGCTCACAAAAGAGCCAAATGCCTGGTCGAAAATATCACTAGGATCCATTCTCAAATAATCTCTTGTCAGTATGGACGTGATACGTATCCTCTGACAGGCGGTCTGCCGCCAAATGGCACCGCAGGATAAACGGTTATGACCTGGGGCCCTCTGAACCGAGTGGTTTTGCTGCCAAATGGCACCACGAAATACCGGTTATGGCCAGCGCCGATACGCTCCTTAGTGGCATCAAATCCTTGAGACATGAATCAATAGGATATGATCGATAGGGCACAAAGCCCTCTGTTAGCTAAGGTGGATTCAAATTTGTCCCCTTAGGTAAATATTCACCCAAGGTCTACAAGGTCCCATTGGACGAAGCAACCCATGGCTGTTGACAAGTATCCTTCTGTTAGGTTGGGTCGACTACCTCCTATGACTAAGTAGACCAGGGACCACGATGGCCCGGGACGACGGAACCATGGGATCTTGATTGGGTCTATCATCCATTCCCCCATCATCCGCTTTAAGTGCAAGATGGTGCAATTTTCAGTTTTAAATATCAAACCCTCAAATATCTCAACCCAAGTTTCCAAACTTCTAAATTTCCTAAATTTTCAAACTCCAATCCTCAATACCAATACTCATTGCTGCTACTATATGCCAGATAACACGTATATTCTACGTATCTGATTGACGACTAGCCTTAATCGAAAGTTCTCTCTCGTGATCGGGAGGGGTAATTAACTATAGGGGCTTGCGCCTATAGGAAACCAGAACTCAGATCATAAAGTCCTTACCAAATGAGGGCGAAATCTTTGGGTAGTGTCTTATTTATAAACCCATTTGCCTTCCAAAATTTATCCTGGAACTTATTCCGTTAAAACTCCCCTCGCCGAATAAAAAGAAAAGCGAGCGGAGGCCGGGGCTGAATTTTTGGAGCCCACATACCCGTGGATGGTGTGTTGGATGCACGACCATCATTGATCAATAAGCTTGTATGCCTTAACAATCTTATCCAACTCAAAGTTCAGGGCCCGGTTGAACTGAGATTCACTGACTCCATAATGATTTGATCTGGCTTTCTTCCCATAACTTATATAGAGATCAATAGGCAACTCTCAAGTTATGCCATCATCATTATTTCCTTCTATTGACTTAATTAAAGAATCAATCATTTCAACCTTAGATGACTGCGTCTTTACTGACGCCTTATACTTCAAAGTTAATGGTCATTACCCCAAAAAACAACTGTATCAATTGATGGCACATCAGAATGCCCAGGAGAATCATGTGAGACACTCATTTCTCAGATGATTGTTACAACCCTTGGGATGATTGAAATAGCAAGTGTACTTTCTGCTTGTAATTATGAGTTTGAGAAATCGAACTTTGCATTAGTCTTTAATAGCCATTTGTCAAATATTGATCATTAACTCTAGTGGACGCAATGTAATGTGTGTTAAAATTCCCTTGGATTCATATAGATGTGTCACATTGTCGTTTTCACTGTCCATCAAATCTTTTTGGTTGGAACTAACATGTTGAATGTGGAACATGTCTTCTGCAGTATCATTGAACACTTTTTCTTGCAGAGGCTTGATATGTTTAATTGGTGGATCGTTGTACTTACTTGCATATCTTCTAGCATTCATAAGGACTGCTGTATATAGTTGCAAGACAGTTGTTATTGGTCATAAAGAATTCTATATGACTTATGTGCATAGGCTGCCATCTTTCATGTGCAATTTATTTAAGAGGCTTTCTACATCTATTTGTGGCCAAATTACACATCCCATTCTATTTCATTGCTTGCAGGGTTGAATATAGTTGTTTGTATTCTGATGTTGAATGCAGTGTGTTGTAAAGCAGTTGCTTCATATGCTAAATCTTTCTCACGTCTTGCTCACGAACTTGCTGTATCGTTCGTCGCATGTTAATTTTCTTCTCCTATAGCGAACTTATGCATTTACTCGTACATAAGCCATGGTAGGTGTATCTATGTTCACAGATGATCTGTAGCTTCTGCAACATGTCTATCCTCATTGATTGCAAGGGTTGTTATATCTTCTTGCAAGACATGTGCGAACATCCCACTTTGACTGCCACTAAGTAGTGCTTCATGTAGCCTCTCCTAACACTGGTTGTGGGTGATCTTATTGTCTGTCCTCAGCCCCTTGCCATTGCTTGCAAACATCCATATTCATTACAAGTCATTTTATTGGATTGTAGACGATGTGTCATGTACATTGATCTTATATTCATAGGAGACTAGCATAGTTGTTTGCATGTTGATCAATGTTGGTTGTAGAATAAGAGAATATCATTATTTGTGGGGCTAGCTAGCATGCTTGTTTGGGGCTGAATGGCATCAATTGTATGCAAGCTTCACAGGCTTTGAACTTCATTGAATGTATCAAATTATTATGTTAGTTGTGAATTGACTTCCTTTGTCTGCAAAGGGGTTAATGGTCTTGCTTGCATGATGTGCATTTGAATCCAATCATTTTAAGCAAATTATGTTGAAGTCCACAAGTCCTTATTCATTTGATTCAAGCTTTGTAGTCATGTTTGTAGTCAAGTCCCCTGCACTTAATTCACAAGAAGTTCAATTAAAATCAAGTTCTTATTGGTCGAACTTGATTCAAGTCCTTGTTATGTTGTTCAAACTCAAGTCCCACTTAGTTCAAATTTTGGTCCCTTGTTTATTTGTTGATTTGTGTTCAAGTTCTTTGTCATATGCATTAAAATGAAGTTCCCTGCTGTCTAAATCAAATCTTTGCTTGAGTTCAATTGCATGTCCAAGTCCTCTGTGGTCCAAAATTGATTGAAGTTTAATTTCTATTCAAATCGTGTCCAAGTCCTTGTTATTTATTTCAAATCACGTTCATGCCCCCTATGGTTTGTTCAAATTTATATTCAGTTTGTCTTCCTCCAAGTGCAAGTCCTTGTTCATTTCATTGTTCATTTATGTCCTCTATTTGCTGTGAATTTCGGCAGCCTCCTCACGTCTTCCCCGTTTAAGAGAAGCTATAGAAGTCTGAGTCTTCCTATCACGTTAATTAAAAAAGTGTGTATGGTAGGTGTCCTTAGACATCGCGATCGTAGTAATCATGCCCACTACGCTAATAAAAGCGTGTATGAGGTCTGCGAGGGTGCCTTTTTGAAAATGCAGTCGGCTTTCCCCTGCTCGAGGGTACTTATAAGTAACCTCGCATAGCCGTAGGCGCCGTACCAATTTTTCTTCCCACTATGCTAATAAAAGCATGTATAGGCGCACCACGCTAACAAAAACATGTATAGGTGGTTGTTTTGTTGCGCTGCAAGTGTTGAAGGTGGGCTTTCATAGTTTTAAGATTTAGAGGGGCTATACCTTAGCGACCGGTGAAGTGGAGTTGGCACGCATATCAGGACTGAAAGTTTCTTTTTTATTTTCCATTTTTTTGGAAAAAACTTCTCTTTTTTTATTTCTTTTCTTTTTATTTGAAACTTATATATATATATATATATATATATTGCTAATAATATGATAGGAAGTACTTTTAGATCGCGAGTATTTCCTATCAACCTTTGAAAAACAACAAGCTTTCTCCACAAAATCCTCACAAAATCACAAAAACAGTAGATAATTTGTTTTACTTGATGAAAGCGAAATGGAAAATAGCAAGATAAACTTGATCCTCTAATCGAGAGGAGGATCAATCTCTCCCAAATCTCTAGACGCAGCTAGAGCTTAAAGGAAACATAATATCTAAGAGATCTCAAATTTCAGCCAAATTCAAGATCCCTAACCCTAGGAAAGCAAATTATTTAATGCATACAAATCAAAAGAAAATCCCTAAATAGTCCCTACATTCAAATTTCCCTCTCAAAATCCTAAAAATTCTTCATACAAGGCTCCGCTTAGGCATGCGGACCGTCCGATCTCCGCAGGAGGCAGAGCTTTTGCCCCGTTCGCATTTGGGCTTGTCTCGTGTGGACCGGCTAGACCGGTCTAGTGGACCGGTCTAACAATACTCCCCTCCCAAAGATCCACCTTGTCCGCAAGGTGGAAATACATTCCTTCTTCATCACAAATGGTAAGAACCTAAAGTGTTCAGCCCTTACACCTGTGCCATGGCGTATACCTTTCATCACATCTGAAACAAAGCCCTTCGCCCTCTTCTCCTGTAATTCTGTCTCTTTGAGTTTCTCGACGTTGTCCCTATGTCTTCCTCCTATAGTCTTTTCCTTCGAAGTCCCTCGAAGAGTATCCGGTGTTGGCTCCTTGAATTTTAATAAGGTGGTGGTCATTCTATACGAGCCTCCTGAGCTTTTGCCTCTTGTCTCTCCCTCCAGATGCCTATGATATTCTACCAATTGAGCTAGCTCCATAGCCTCTCCCAAGTCACGAGGTTTTATTACTCTAACCGCTGCTCATGTCTCTGGTGTCAATCCTTTCATGAAGTTTCCCTCTAGCAGTGTCTCAGAAAGGTAGTCCAATTGACTAGCAAGGTACTCGAACCTCTCTCATTACTCCGTCAATGAAACCTCCTGTGTAATGGTGAACTGCTCGTAGAAGTCTCCTTCCTTGCCCGTTCGGAAACGTTCTACCAAACAATTCTTGAACTCTCTCCAACTCCGTATGGGTCGTCGCATGTCCCTCAACTGATACCAAGACAAAGCCTTCCCTTCTAAACGTAGGGCCGCCGCCGTCAATCTCTCCTCCTCTGTCAGCCCATTGACGGCGAAATATCTTTTTACCTCATAGATCCACCCATGTGCATCCTCTCCCTCAAAGATTGACATCTTCAGTTTCCTCACCCTCTGGTCACACCCTAATCCTCCATAACCTCATATTCCTCGAAACGGAGGTGCTCCCCAATTGTCACGATCTTCCCTTTGGCGATTATACCCAAACGATTCATCAAAATCTCCTCTTCTTCTTGTAAAATCAGCACCCCGACAATCGAAATCATCCCATTGCCTTACATATTCAGCACCCCTTCTTGCGTAGCCAATGCTCATCTCCTCCCTAAAAAGTGGTTATAGAGGAGGCATTCCGTCTTCTCCCTCTAGGATCTCCACTTCTGGCTTTTCCCTTACCTTAGACGTGTTAGGGTTCTCATCTCTTCCATGGCTACCGATAGTTTCCTTTGCTTCTGATGTCAACGGTTTGGTTTTGACTTAAAGCAATTTCTTCAAGAATTCTTCCATCACGGTGAATTTTTCATCATCTTTTCATTGACGGATGTAATCTGACTTTGAAAATAAGCCATCTTTTCCTCAAAATCTGCTTTGAGTTGCCCAAGTGCTCCCTCCAAAACTTTCACTTTCTTTCCGGCCATTGGTTCCCCTTAAATCGACGTGCTCGGATACCAATTTGATAGGAAGTACTTGTAGATCGCGAGTATTTACAATCAACCTTCAAAAAACAGCGAGCTTTCTCCATAAAATCCACACAAAATCACAAAATAGTATATAATTTGTATTACTTGATGAAAGCAAAACAGAAAATACACTTGATCCTCTATTCGAGAGGAGGATCGATCTCTCCCAAATCTCTAGATGCAGCTTGAGCCCAAAGGAAACCTAAAATCTAAGAGATCTCAAATTTCATCCAAATTCACGATCCCTAACCCTAGGAAAACAAAGTATTTAATGCATACAAATCAAAAGGAAATCCCTAAATAGTTCATACATTCAAATTTCCCTCTCAAATTCCTAAAAAAATCTTCCTACAAGGCTCCGCTTAGGCGTGCAGACCGTCTGATCTTCGCATGAGGCGGAGATTCCACCCCGTTCGCTTCTTGGCCGGTCCCGTGCAGACCGGCTAGATTGATCTAGTGGACCGGTCTAACGTAATAATAAACAATAACAAAATCAATTAGTATCATTAACAGTAATATGATCTTAAAATTAATATTGATATTAGTAAAACTTAATATTAAAACTTAATATTAAATATAAGTAATAATAAAATAGAGAGAGGTATTACCTCTTTGGTCGTCTGCGTGGGTAAAGACGGAGGGAGAGGCTAGGAGTCGGGTAGGAGCAGAGGACGGATGGGGGTTCAGTGAGTTCGGTTAGGGTATGGGAGGTAGAGGCTTTATGATCGGGTAAAAGAGGATGGGGTCGGCCGGGTTTTGGTTGGGTGTTGATGTCGGCTAGAAGTGGTGGAGATGGATTGGAGTTTGGATCTTGTTCGAGTATGGTGGTCTATCAGCCGGGGTAGAGAGGGAGGAAGCTAGGGTAGGAGTTGGTCGGCAAGGGGAACTCAACTTCACTGGAGATCGAATGGAGGGAGGATCGGGACTTGTTTGCGTGGTTGGCAGGTTATGTGCGGCTAAAGTAGAGAGGTATGTGGCTTAAGGCGGAGGTTAGGTCTTCGGTTTGGCTTCAGCTAGGAGGTCGTGGAGATAGGATCAGGGAAGGCATCGACTTCAGCTCGGGTAGAAGGGAAGAGGCGGATTGGAGAGAAGGAGTTTGGGACTTTCTACAAGCGGAAGGTTTGCCGAAAGGGGCCGAAGAAGAAGATTTTCCTTCTTGTTTTATAGATGCAAATAATAGTAGGAGGCGAGACTTGCGCGTGCTCTGTCCGAAACAGTGCCGTTGCAGAGGTATGAGGATAATTACTGTAGCTGTGTCAGGATTTCTGCAAGATCTGTGCAAGGTTTGAGTATGGGCTGCCAAACAGTATATGTATCTTATAATTTTTTATTTGATTTTGAATTTGTTTTATGCTGTGGAGGTCAACATGATATTAGATTACTCTCTCATTTGATGTGTTGATGAATTAATTTAGGATTTTTATGGAGATGTGGGTTTTCCAAATCTATATTTTGGATCCACTTATCACTAGATTTGGATTGCTGTAAAAAAACATTTAAAACACGCAAGGGGAACGCTGAATTTGGCTATGCTGTTTGGCTCAACAAATGCTTGGGAAGCATTTTAATGTATAATTAGTTTTATTCTTTATCCTTACATATGATACTTTGTTTTGATTTTCTTCAATGACATTTTTATCCATAGTCTACTAATGGTATAATATGAAACACACATTCACTTGGTGTTGAGTGTGTTTGTTCGCAAACAAAGATTGAGTACTTGAGACACATTATCAATTATAAGGGGTATCATCAGATGCAACAAAAATACAGGCCATTCAAGCATGTGTTGGTGGAATTTAAAAACAGGTTTTGAAAAATTTAGTTTTCTTTGGAAATCTAAAATCGGTTTTTGAATTCAAATTTTGAGATCGAACATCCCTTTAGAAAAATTATACCACTTCGAGAAGTGGAGATAAAATTTCAAGGTGGGGTTCAAATCTAAAATTACAAATTCCACTTTTGATATCATAACCGGATCAAGGATAGAACCGCATATGACCTTTAAAGGCCAAAATGAAGTTTGATCTAATTTCTAGTTATGTTATTTTAAGTGGATTATCGTTGATCTCATACCTGAATCCTTATTAACAAATGATATATTTCCCCTAAGGGAGAATATACCACTGTTTGATGATTATTCGGGCATGACGATAGTAATCGTCGATGGTTGGATTTTTTATTGTCTTAATTAGAGAGCCCTTTTGTATGATTTGAGCCTAAACAAGTCCTAAACTCCTTGAAATCACCTCCAAAGATCAGAAATGATCTAAGAAGAGATTAACAAGTGTTTAATAATTTTTTGGGATTTTTGAATCATTTTTAATTAATTAAATTCATTAAATATTGATTTTTGGTTAAAATTAAATTAAGGTTGAGTTTGATATCAAATTAAAGTGGTTCAAATTTTTATTGATTAAGGACTGAGTTGTGGTCAGTTATAGTTATTTTGTGCATTTTTTAAAATTAATCTTAATTTATTAGAATTTTATAAGGCTAGAAGGTTAATTAAGGAGTGAATCCTAAGTAAATTAATTAGGAGGCCTAACGATATCTAAAAATCAGTGAGATAATCTTTATAGAGGGATGATATTACTAAATTTATTTGTTCAAAATCTCAAGCCAAGGGAACATGCACCCTAATTGTCATAAATTTTCTAAGTTGTTTACATAAGTCATTAATTTTTGTCCTTAGTGGTGTCACTAAGTTGTATGGAATTGAATAAAGGTTACTAACCCTTACATATCACATATGTAAATACACAAGCATAGCACTCAAGTCCTTAAATCTAGGAGTTCCTAGACTAAGTGGTGGATGCATCCTACACATGCAAGTACTAAAAAGAGACAAATAAAACATGTAATTAAATTAAAGACTAAGTTAGTGAACAAAATACAATTGTTCACTAACCATCCCCCATTGGTTCTATCCAAGTATCTTAATCTACATTTAAAATCCCATAAGATCTCTCAATCTTAAGCTTTACATATTTATAATTTCAAAAACAGGTTTCAAAGTATTTAACTATAGTTCTAAAGCTCATATATAAGAGTATAGATTTCAAAATAATGTAATTTAAAAATATTATTTAAGATTAAAGATTTACATTGAGAGACCCTTTGATTTCCTAAAGTTATTTGAGAGTAGAGAACAATTTTAACTAAAAACAAAAATTTAATATACTGTTTCATTAAATAGTAGTCGAGCACTAAAGGATATTTGAATAGTTTAAAATATCTAAAATAGATTGATATTTAAATTTTAAATTTAATTTCAAATAGAACAATCTTAAATGTTCAAAAATTATAACATATTATTTATAATTTTCTAAATTGATTTGAAATTAATTTAAATTTTCAAAGCTCAAAATTAATTAGATCATTTAAACTTAATTCAAAATTTAATTAATATTTAATATACATTTTTTATTGACCAATAAAATTATGTTGAAAGAGATCCTAATTTTTTTTAAAAAATTATTCAAGTTAAAAAAAACTTAATCAAATATTCTAATATTTAAAAGAAAATAAAATGATTTTGAGATATTTCATATAAATGAAAAAAAAAAACATTGAATTTAAACTAATAAAACATCAAGCCTTTATCCCACTACGTGGGGTCGGCTACATGAATCCTTTTTCTCTATTGTGTCATATTAAAAGTCAAATTCTCGTTTAAATCTAATAAAGAAATGTCATTCCTAATATTTTCTAACCAAGTCTTTTTAGGTCTACCCCTACCTTTCTTAACACAAGTCAAATCTAATACCTCTACTCTCCTAACCGGGTCATCGGAAGGCCGCCTTTTTATGTGACCAAACCATCTAAGGCGACTCTCTCTAATCTTATCTTCTACTGAAGCTACTCCAACTTTTTCACATATATGCTCATTTCATATCCTATCTCTAAGGGTAAAGCCACTCATCCACCTAAGCATCCTCTTCTCTGCCACACTTAACTTAGTATTATGCTTCTCATTTAATGGCCAACATTCGGCACCATAAAGCATTGCAGGCCTCACTACCATCTTATAGAATTTTTCCTTAAGTTTGAGGGGTACATTTCTATCACATAACAAGCCCGATGCATCCCTCCACTTCAACCATCAAACTTGAATTCTGCTGATAATATCCCAATCTATTTCACCATCACTCTAAACAATAGATCCAAGATATCTAAAACGTGTACTCTTGTTAATGACTTGATCGCCCAAAGTCACAATCCCCTCACTCGGTTTGTTACTACTAAAATTACACTCCATATATTCCGTTTTAGATCTACTCAAGCGAAAACCATTATACTCTAAGGTTGACCTCCATAATTCAAGTTTACCTTCAACTCCCTCTCTAGTCTTATCAATAAGAAGAATATCATCAGCAAAAAGCATACACCAAGGTACATCCTCTTGCAAATGTCTAGTGAGAACATCCATGACTAAAGCAAAAAGATATGGGCTTAAGGCTGATCCTTAATGTAACCCAGCCGAAATAGGGAAATACTTGGTCAAACCACTTTGTGTTTGAACACAAGTAATTGCTCCTGCATACATATCTTTAATGATTTGAATATAAGCATTATTGACTCCTTTCTTTTAAAGAACTCTCCATAGCACTTCTCTTGGAACTTTATCATATGCTTTTTCTAAATCAATAAATATCATATGTAGAACCTCCTTATTTTCTCTATATTTCTCCATCAAACCTCTTAATAAATGTATGGCTTCCATAGTCGACCTACCCAGCATGAATCCAAATTGATTTTGAGAAACATTAGTATCACGCTGCAACCTATGCTCCATAACTCGCTCCCATAGTTTTAAAGTATGACACATTAACTTAATACCTCTATAATTCGTACAATCCTGTGCATCACCTTTATTCTTAAAAATACGAATTAACACACTCATATTTTAAACATTAAAGTTAAATATTGTAAACATCTTCTCTGAATATTTTAAAATATTAAAAAAAAAAAGAAATTTCAAAATATATTTTATTCCATATTTAATTTAAATACTAAATAAAATCTTAAAATTTAATTATTTAAAATAACATTAGATTATACTAAACATTTTAAAATGTAGAAAATAAAAAAATAATTTTTTTGATGTATTATAATAATTTTGTCTAATTTACGTTTTATTTATAATAAATTTTTTTTAGTTCTATAATTAAAAAAGGGAATAAAAACCATTTAAATTTAATAGTACTCAAACCGGAAGCGCGGCGGCGGCGGACAGGTCGCGTTTGCCGCGGATTCGTGATTTCAAGCCGCGGGTAATGATTGCCTGGCAACGCAAAGATTGCGCCGCCGACAATCTTTAGATAATGATGAAACCGCGGACGCGGTTTCATTTATTCAAGCCAGCTCGACTTCTTCGCCGTTGGATCTTCCGTTGTAATGAAACAACTGCTGTGATCCAGCCGGACGGGGCAGACGATTACAGGAACAGACCCGCAGTTGCAAAAACATGCGGAATGGCCATATCTGGGCCGTTGATCACGCGATCAACGGCCAAGAAAACATACACTAAGGGTATGTAACGGTAGAATGGGTTTTTTTTGGCTCATTTGCTCGACCCGGTTAATCAACATCAACATCATCAAGCCTTTATTCCACTACGTGGGGTCGGCTACATGAATCCTTTTTCTCCATTGTGTCCTATTAAAAGTCAAATTCTCGTTTAAATCTAATAAAGAAAGGTCATTCCTAATATTTTCTAACCAAGTCTTTTTAGGTCTACCCCTACCTTTCTTAACATAAGTCAAATCTAATGCCTCTACTCTCCTAACCGGGTCTCCGGAAGGCCGCCGTTTTATGAGACCAAACCATCTAAGGCGACTCTCTCTAATCTTATCTTCTATTGGAGCTACTCCAACCTGGTTAATCAAATCACTTGAAATTTTAAACATAAACCTATAACATGAACAAAAATATTGGGGTGTCCTTAATACGGCATAGAACACAGTAAATAAAGAGCTAAATAACCCTAACTACTATGATATATGGCTAAGGATTTTAAGGAATTTTACTGATGAATCTTCAAGATCTTGATACGGTTGAGCTTGTAGACTGTCCACGTAAGTTTTCCTAGTTAAAAGCTCCGATGGAAATGCCCTGGATCGACCGCTATGAGGCTGAGACGAAATGGGTGGTTGGTTTGTTGGAAAGACCGCCGCCGGTGACGTGAAACCACTTGGATTTGGTAGTGGGAAGGTGGAGGAGGGCTTGGAGAGTTATAATGAAAAGAAATTTTGGTATGGGAAGTTGGAGGAAGTGAGAGAGTGTGAGGGATTCAAATTACGCTTAAGAGGGTCTTTTTCCCTATTCAAACGCCCTAGAGGTTAAGGGTTGGCTGGGATTGATTGGAAAACACCCTTGATGGCTGCCACATGTCCTCAAGGTGGTCAGATGGCAGGGGGATAGCCTGGGCCGAGCTCCTTTGCTATTGGAGGTTTTGAGCTTAATGGGGGGGGGGGGACCACTTCCACTTATGGCTAAACCCGACCTTGGGCTCGATTAAAGAGCTCTTAAGTGAGCTTTAGGACTAAAAGGGAACCCCCCAAGCAGGATGAGCCGAAAGGAGAGGTCACTTGCAAGGGGAGTTAACTAGGGGGGGGGGGGATTCGAGAGTGCATTGACCAGTTTGATTGGTCCCCTTGCCACATGGTAGATGAGGTGGCATGAGAGGGGTGCTCACTTGCTGACTAAGGAAGTCCCTAAGCTTGGAAAGGATATAGTTAAGGTTTAGAAGGGGTTTGACCACTTGAAAGCTCTTGGAGACTTTGTTGACTAGTTTGACCTGTCAACCAGTCAGTAGGGTTGCTGATGTGGACTCAAGGAAATGTTTAAGAGCTGATTGGATAGGTTGGAAAGGGTTTAAGGCTTATGGATTTAAAATTGAGTCAAAATATGAAGGTTTGACCAAATTTGCTAAGTTGACTTGGTCAACTTGATTTAGGTTTGGTCAATGGTGACTTTAGAAACATTGACACCATGGATTAGAAAGCATTTAAGACCTTGATATGGGTTGGATAGGCTAAATGGGTTAAAATGACCCATTGAAAGCCTTAAGGGAGTGTTGGGTCAACCTAGGTTGATTGGTTGACCGGTTGACCCAGGGGTTGGATCTAGGTTCGATAGGTTCGGTTTGATATTTAAAACTTGCTAGAAGTGGTCCCAAGCAATTTGGAGGTCATTTGGTCTGAAAAGCCTATTCAAACCTCTAAGGGGTATTTTGGTTATTTTGACCCCTGGTTAACTTAGGGTCAAAATGGGTTCACCAAAATATAGTTTAAGGTTTAATAGGTCAAGATTAAGGGTCTGGAAGTGATTGGAGGGTTTGAAGAAGGCTCTAAGGTCAAGATCCACTGGGTGGTAGGTTCAGTGACATGGGTTGTAAATATTTGAAGGTTTTGTATCATTTGGAACTGAGTTTAGTTTATGGGCTTAGAAACATCAGATTGAGTTCAAACTTGGAGGGTTGACCCCATAGACATGTTCTATCAACCTGCAATTGATAGACTCTGAATCGGGGGTCAGTTGACTATGTTTTGAAGTATTTGAAAAATCACTGGAAAAGGCTTTCAGGACTTAAGCCCTTGTCCTTGGATTTTGGTATGGAGTGTCTTAAGATCTAGATTGATCCTAGAGTCTGGAGACTAGAAAGGTCCTAGGATCTAGGAAGTCCTAGGCTCTAGAGTTCAGAAAAAGGTCAAAGTGACCTCATACAAAAATGAGGTCAACTACATGGTTTCCACCACATTCAATTAAACAGCTAGCTTTTTTGGATTCACTGTTTTTATTGAGGCTTTGTTTGTCATTATGTCACAATTGTGGCCCCATTACCGATGTTGTTGGTAAAGGATATATTTCATTGTATAATAGACGCAGAACATGCCTTCAAATCTTTAAAAATTGCAATGATTATTCTGCCAGTTTTAGCTTTTCGAGATTGCACTTTGCTTTTCACATTGGAATCAGATGTGTCGACTGTTGCTATGATGCTTTTCTACAATAACGATTTCATCCCTTAGCATATCAGTAAAAGATTCCCACTCACATATTGGGCAATCAAATAACAATTAGAACCAAACAATTTAGCATTCTTGAATTAATTTAACATGTAATACAAACTCTTGTTAAATTATAATAATTACTACATTACAGGTGTTTAATTATTAAATTAAACATAATCCCATTGATAGCAACAGAGTAAATGACGCTCAGTCCAGGAGCTATATGATGAGTTTAGAAATTGCAACTCCAGAAGTTTTTCCTTTCGACAGCCTTGTAGCTTATAGCTTAAACCTTTAGTGTTAATGGATACAAAAAATGTAGGAGCTGTGCACTAGCATCAACAGTGAACCAGACAAATGTTCTCATTATGTTATTCGGAATTGATTGGTATTCTTCAAAGGCATAGTTATGTTGGCAGTGACTTCTTCCTTGAAGAATTCTATTTTTTCTGAACTGCATTGTAGTACAACTAGTGCACATGGAGGGATTCGTTGAACGCTTGCTCGCCCACAATTTTATTGGAATAATTTGAAGAAGGATGATCATCTTTTTGTTCAAACATGTCCAACTTGCCAGCAAGCTAAATATGATAGTTGATGATCAACTGAATTGTTGCAGCCACTACCAATTACATCTGTCATTTAGGATGAAGTTTTCATGGATTTTGTAACAGGTTTGTCCAAACTGTATGTGAAGACCATCGTCTTGGTATTGTGCAAAAAAGCATTCGAAGTATGCCGGTTTTTCTACTTTAACAAGTCACTTCATAGCTTCTATGGTTGGTAGTACATTTGTATTGGACATTTGTAAGTTACATGGAGTTCTATGACTTATTATCTCTGTTTGAGATCCCTTATTTTTTAGTTTCTTTTGGAAAAAATCGTTCAAACTCGGTGGGAGAATGTTTAATATCAAGTGTCTACCACTTAGAATCTGATGGACCGATAGGGGTAGCTAATTGAGGTTTGGAGCAATTTTTATTCCGCTTTATTATGGATTTGCCACTGAAATAGGTAAAGTTTTTTCCATGTAAAAAATTTCCTATAATATTGCATTCCATACATTAAGTATGTCCTATTTCAAACGGTCTATGATCAATTGAATCCAACAACTATTCCTTGTGTACCACAAACATCGAATTTTGAGGCAATTGATTTCTTACTGCAAGATTTGAACAAGGTGTTATGACAGCTCTGTGAGCAGTAACAACAAACTCAAAATCGGTTGAAACAATTGGCTTATAAACATTGCCATGAACTGCAATTGGAAGCGTTAAGCTACTATAGCATACGCTATATTGAACTGCAAATACTATGGGTTGTACCGGTTTAATTTAATAACTGGTATACTGATACAAATCGGAGTTGTCTGAAACATTAAAGGCATACCCGATTTTTCATGATTCAAGCCTTTTCAGCCCAACTCCTTGCACCTAATCACATTGCGGCGCAATTCAACATAGATCAACCACTATTTTGACCACAGGCTATTTTGAATCATTGGTGGATTCTATATAATTGTTGTGTAGGCTTTTAGTTACTGGTTAGTACGAGGTTCTCCTGCCCTAGGGTGCTTGTTGACCTTTGTATGAAATCAGAAGAAAACAAAGATGAAAATCCCGCAGACATACCTGTAGACCGTCGGATCCACGATATCCTGCCGAAATCCCGCTGCAAACGGCGCCGCTCCAGTCATTTCTCCACGATTACTGCTCAAACTCCGCTCGAGAAGGCTCATTCGCGTCGTTAAATACTCACCCGAGCAAAGCCTTCGGTTGCTCTTCCTTCCCGTACTCAAATCCCGACCTCCTGCTCTCCCGACTAGATCCCACGCAAGCAGAACTTCCACGCTCACCTCCTCCTTGCCTTCTCTGTCCCGACCAAAGACTTGAACCGAGGCCTTGCCCGACCTCCGGCCTCTTCAATCCAGAGAGAGAGAGAGAGAGAGAGAGAGAGAGAGAGAGAGAGAGAGAGAGAGAGAGAGAGAGAGGAGAGCATCCTTACCGGACCCTTTCTTCTCCCCCCAAACCGTCTCCTCCTCCGATTGCTCCTCACTGCTTGCCGAAGCTGCCTCCCTCTCACGACCCGATCTCCTCACAGCTGCTGGGTTTCGCTCCTTCGACGACACTTCCCTTCTTTTGTGAATCGGAAGTTCCGACATTTTGATCTAAAGCAAGAATAGGAACTCGCTAGCTGGGCAGGTAACTTTCTCCCTTAGACGCGCTCCTTCAGCCGAATCCCGCAAACAGAGAGATGGAGAGGAGGGATTTTATTTTTTTTGTTATATTATAATTAATTATAATTATTAGTATTTATAATTAATTACAATTAATTATTAATTAAGTATAATTAATTAATTAAATATAATTAATTAATGATTAATTATAATTATTTAGTTAATTATAATTAATTTTTATTAATTATAACTAATTATTAATTAATTATAACTGTAATTAAATAAATTAGTAATTACTGATTATAATTATTTAATCAATTATAATTAATTATTATTAGTTATAATTGTAATTAATTAATCATTAATTAATTATAATTATTAATTAATTATTTAATTATAATTAAATTATAACAAATTATAATTGAAATGAAAATTAAATACTTCTCTCCCTCGATCCTCGTACCGACATCTACAACCCCGTACAGGTATAAGCTCCTAAACTCTAAGCCTTTGAAAACCCATTCCCGGCGCTTGCAACGCGGCGAACGACCAACTCATGCACGCTTTTCTCTAGCGTGGTGAGAAGGGAATTCGTTGCGATGCTTGCGACGGGACGGGTAATTAAAACCCCATTTTCAGCGTTAGTGTCAGACCGGAAAACCAACTCATGCACGCTTTTCTCTAACGTGGTGGGAAGGGAACCCGGTGCTTTGCCTATGGCGAGGCGGGGTAAATATAAACTTGCTTATTTTGAATTGGTGCCCGCAACCCATGCACGCCTTTCTCTGGCGTGGTGGGGAATAAAAATTGTTACGACCGCGGTGTCCTCTTCCGAGGGCACCTACCGTGCACGCTTTTCTCTAACGTGGCGGGAGGGCTAGTTTTCCGTAGTTTTCCCCTAAACGGGGGAGACGTCAGAAGGCTGCCAAAATTTCGGGTAAATGCAATTTATACTTGGAACAATTTGGAGCTTTACTTTGACAATTGATTGGAGCATCAAATGGACTTAATTCAAACTTAAACAATCTAATAACTTCAAGTGTAAACAAATAAAAGAATGGCTCAAACTCAAGTGAACTACATGGAACTTGATTGAACTCATATTGAATTTGGACTTGAACTCTACAAAACAGCAGGGAACTCGAATTAAATAGGCTCATATGGAGCCTGAACTTTATTTGAACTTATGGAGGACTCTCTTTGAACTCGAACTGAACCACAAAAGATTTGAATTTGAACTCAAGAAAATACTTGAGTTGGGCTACAAAGAAATTGAATTTGAACTACTTGAATCGAATTGAGAATTCAAGTTGGATCCAAACAAACTAAACACTAATAACTCGAACTTGATGGAATGGAACTCAAATGATTTGGACCTGTTTTGGACTTGAATTGAACTAGCTCATTGGGCTCAAAACAAAGCTTAAACTCAATAGAACTAAATGCAAGGAGATTTGAGTTGAACTTGGGCTTGATTGGAGCAATAGCCAAGCATGATTGATGGTTAAATAGACATCCAACATATGCATTTTATTCATAAGAAAAGACTAGTTGGAAAATGAAACAATGTACTTGCAATCAAAATATGAAGCTCTCAATTGAATGTGGAAGGACCTTCATGTTAATTAGAATGCAAATGTCATTAAAACAATAATTATCTATAAATGAAGAGTAATTCCAAGCAATTCTTGAGGATGGATAAATTCTCTAGCTCTCATTCTTAAGTGTTGATCATGCAACAAGGATCAAATGGAGAGATACAATATTATCCTCATGCTTACAACACAAAGTCTTCAATGAGTATTCGTCATTCCAATGGAGAAGCCAATTCATCATGCAAGATTCAATCTAATCAAATGAATTAAATCATATAAGCAATGGAGGCTTATGTTCAATAAAATTTTCAATGTTGATTAGTAATGACTTGCAATGCTAGAAGATTTATGATAGACATTTGCAAGATCATTATAGCAAGAACATTATAACATTCCCGTAGTTGACATCAAGGTACAAATAGATATTAAAATGCATGTGAGCGATGCAACAATTTGTCAGTCAATAGGCAGGGAAGAGTTGGTGATGAATGCAATTCACCCGATGATCAGTGCTAACTTATATATAGACACAACAAGCCTATGAGTGTTGACAAGTGATAATTAATGAGTGCTATGATACTCCTACAATCAATAACAATCCAGTGCTGATCAAATGCAGTGATTTCCCACAAGCAAAGATGGTCAAATTATTGCGAGTGCAACCATCTACAGACCGTCGTGGAGGATTCATCATATGCACTAAATGTCGTATATGAGCAGAATGCCAAAAGACTTCAACAAGTGCAAGCCCTACGGCTAAAGCAAGAGATTAGTTAGTGCACTATGATCCACCTACAGAAATCAACAAATAGTGCATGACAGTCTATCTGTACAAAGCAGCGAACAACTCAATTCAGAAGCTGCTACGATACGCCACCGGATCTGCAACACTTATGTAAGCAGACAGAAGGCGTCTACAATCTACAACGCATCGCCACCGGATCCACAACACTCGTACTAGCAGACAGAAGGCGTGTATAAGCTTTCAAATGAAATATTGTGTGAATTTAAATAGCAATTATATGCACAACTAAAATATTTCAAAATACCCCTGCACGTGCACTATAATTTGTATACACATATGTACACTAAATGGGGTAAAAGCAATGAAGAACCCGCATGGGCCTCGGCGAGCGTGTTATTGGTACACACGTGACCTCTAGGGATGCTGCGCGGGTTATTAAATTTGAACTCGATCCTCCTATGCAGATAAAAGGAGTGGACATGGTTCAATTATAAAATGCCCCCCAAACACCCGCATGGGCCCCGACGAGCGTGTTATTGGTACACACGTGACGTCTAGGGATGCTGCGTGGGTCAACAAGTGAATTCAAATTTGAACCCGATCCTTCTATACGGATCAATAGGAGTCGACAAGGTTCGAACCATTAAGAAAATATGTGGCCATGGCGATCAGAATATTTGTTTTAATACATTCATATTAGGCCTTCAAAGCCTAAAATCAAAAGAATTCACTCTTGAAGGCATAAAGCCTACGAAACCCGATCCTCTGTCGACAGCCAGACAGAGTCGATAAGGTTCAAGCTTTAAATGAAAATAACCCCCTAACACCCCGATGATGGTCGTGTTGAATGTTTATCTCAACCGGAGGGGTTCACAAACATTTCCAAATGTCCCCCAAACATCCAAATGCCCATCAAAATCCAAAACTCCACAAAGTTCAAAAACCCAAAAGTCTCAAAATCCCAAAAACTCAAAAATATTTAAAATTTGAAATCTAATCATCAAATGCTTAAAGCAAAATCCATCTACCATCCGCAATAGTTTGCCGAGGTGGACAAATTAAAATTTACTCTAGCTCACAAAGAGCCAAATGCCTAGTCGAAAATATCACTAGGGTTCATTCTCAAACAATCTCTTGCCAGTAAGGACGTGGTACGTGTCCTCTAACCGGCAGTTTTGCCGCCAAATGGCACTGCAGGTAAACGGTTATGACCCGGGGCCCTCTGAACCAAGTGGTTTTGCCGCCAAATAGCACCACAGATAGCAGTTTTGGCCAGAGCCAATACGCTCCTTAATGGCGTTAAATCCTTGAAATATGAATCAATAGGATATGATCGATAGGGCACAAAGCCCTCTGTTAGCTAAGGTGGATTCAAATTTGTCCCCTTAGACAAACATTCACCCCAGGTCTACAAGGTCCCCTTGAACGAGCAACCCATGGCTGCCGACAAGGATCCTTCTGTCAGGTTGGGTCGACTACCTCCTCTGACTAAGTAGACCAGGGACCATGATGGCCCGGGACGACGGAACTATGGGATCTTGATCGGGTCTATCATCCATTCCCCCACCATCCGCTTTAAGTGATAGATGGTGAAATTTCTGTTTTAAATATTAAATCTTTCCAAATTCCCAAACTTTCAAACCCTTCAAATTCCTAAATATCCAATCTTTTTAATTTCAAACCCATTGCTGCTACTATATGCCAGATAACACGTATTCTATACGTATCTGATTGACGACTAGCCTTAATCGAAAGTTCTCTCTCGTGATCGGGAGGGGTAATTAACTATAGGGGCTTGCGCCTATAGGAAACCATAACTCAGATCATAAAGTTCTCACAAAATGAGGGCAAAATCTCTGGGTAGTGTCTTATCTACAAACTCATCTGTCTTCCAAAATTTACCCCGGAACTTATTCCGTTAAAACTCCCGTCGCCTAAACAAAAGCATAATAAGCGCGGCGGGGAGGCCGGGGCCGAATTTTCGGAGCCCACAGTGCTTCTTGTGTACTTCGAGATGATTTGCATTCCTCTTATCTTGACTTTTACATCATAGTTAAGGTTCTTGTTTGAGAAAGGAGTAATGTTGTTAGTTAAACAATGACATAGCACCTTAGATGGTCAAACATTGCACTTTCGAAGAACCCATATATGGATATAAGACTTCTATTATGAATAACAAATAGCTATACAGTTCAATGAGGTAGCTCTAAGATGGTGTAGCTAGTTAGTTGACTAAGTGAATCATGATTCTTGGAATATGATGTAATCAAAAGACTTACCTGCGTTTTCTTATTAACAATAGTGGATATTGGCTGTCTAGAGGGGTTGAAAAATGATTCCTATTTTCTTCTACGCTTAACTTTTTCTTCTCTCAATTGTTTTTCCATCTCGATGCTTATTTTTCATTATCTATGCCTTTTCTTGAGTTTGACCTGTTCAAAGTCCTGGATTTGATCTTTGTTCTTATCCTATTACATGGTGTTGAGATTTTGATAACAAAATGGAACTATGATTGAACCAAGGACTTAAACTATTCTCTAAAGTCTAATAAACATAGTAACACTTTAATGGTGATGACTCATAACTTCCTAAGCATACTTACATTAATTTTTTTTATGCTAGCAATTTTGCAGGGTAAGGATAAATTTTATTGTCTTATTGTCGCACAAAAATCCAGTGCACACAGATGAATTTCTCACAATGCACAAGAGATATAAGTTTTCTTATGTGGATAATCTAAAAAGATAATAATCATAGGGTCTAACCCAATTGAAATATTTCTGTTACGTTGGTCGAAGGTTATAATGATCCACCCTTCTCTATCATTAGAGGAGGTGAGATTGTAAGAACTAATCATAAGGATTGCCCCATGCGATGATAGTGGATAATGTTGTAGGAGGTGGCATTGAGGATGAAAAAAAGGCTATAATAGTGGATGACTATTGGCAATGGTGATAACCACTAATGTTAAAGAACCAATTATGATGATTGTCAGAAATCTCGTGATGGCGTCTATCACGGGACATATGAGGGTGGTCATTAGAGGATGGATGATAGCTTCATTTGATGATGGGTGATAGTGGTCACCAACTTAAGTTCACAATGATCTTCAAATGATAAACAATGATGATCATCAACATTAATCAACGATAGATGAGGCATATATTTGATGATACGAATCAGTTAATGACAGTGATGGTTGATGGTGATAGTGTTAGAGGTCAGTGTTGAAATGAAGTTCGTGTTGGATTCAAATTTATTTGCGGATGACATCCAACCTAACTAGCAATGAATCTTCTAGGCAAGAGATAGAGAACTTATAGAGATTTAGATGACTATCAAGAGTAAAAGAGAAACTAGAGTACAAAGTATGCTAAAAAAATATCATAAAGTATAAAATGGCTCAGGAAGGATAAAAAATATCAGAAATCTGCCTTTTCACCTTTTATAGATTATACAGGGAAAGCTAAACATAATAAAAACAAAAATTATAATATTAGTTATAATTCATTATTTGCTATACAGGACATGTGGTGTGAATTGGTAGGTGCCTACATTGTGTCACCAACTGTAGAGAGCCTAGGGGGAGTGGTCCTCTCCTCCAGTTCTGACAACGTTGCCTTCACTATTAAACGAGCTAGTGAAGGCCAGATTTGGGAGAGCCAGGCCTTCCTCTGCAACTGAAGATCCAATTGTATCTTGCATTTCTCTTTATAGTTCTTTCAATAAAACAATATTTTTTGGCGTTCTTTTTACAAATGTTTCGTGTTTCATCCATTGATTTGGTAAAAAGCATCTATTTCCTATAAAATTGGCATCAGTACAATTTCTTGGGGCTAAAATAGAAGTCTTCTTTGCTACATTTCCTCTCCAAGGTTACTGTTTTTTTTTTCTATTTGGAGGTAAAATTTGTATCAAAGTTACTGTTTTTTGTTATTGGTGCTGAAATCCGGACACCTTTGGAAGGAAGGGACGTAGAAGTATTGGAAGGGGCGATTGGACAATTGAAATATGAAATTTCATATCTCAAAAGTCAAATTCAGCAATCCATGAGAAGATGGATGAGAAATCTTCCATCCTGGAGTAGATGTTGAAGAAGCTACTTGAGGGCTAGCCCAAAAGGGCATCGTTGGAGGTAAGGGAAGCTCTAGCAACCAAGTAAGTGGGGAAACTTCTAATATGATAAGGCGAAGAGAAGATTAGGATGTGGAGATGGGGAAGAGATAATGTCTCCTCTGAAGCCTATTCGTAGGGAGGAGCTAGGAAGAGGGTATTGTTCGAGGTGTGAGGAGGTTGGGCTTGAATAATGGGGTGCTGAATTTAAGAGGAGAGGAGAAATTTGAAAGGGAGAGGGCTAATTATGACTGAAGGGGTGCTGAATTTGAAAGGAAAGGGACTAATTATGATAGAAGGGGTGCTGAATTTGAAAGACAAGGGATTGATTATGATCCAAAGGGTGTTGAATTTGAAAGGAGAAGGTGAAAATTTGATGAAAGGTTAGGCTATAAGCATATAATGGATGATTGGGACACTTGGGGTGAACCACCTCCTCGGGGAATGAGAAATTATAAAGGAAGCAGGGAGGAACGGAGGAGATCTGATGGTGAGGAAGCTGAAGATGCTTATTTTTGAGGGAGATGATACCTATTAGTAGATCTACTAGGTGGAAAGATGTCATAGTGTCACACTCCAGTTTGGCTTACTCCCTAACGGTCAATCTGGAGTATAATAGAGAAGAAAAATCGAAACCGATTCCTTCTTACTGACACCCATTCCAAGCCACTACTTTCAGAATAGAGTGAGTAAAAAGAAATCTACTTAAGACTCTCCTAACTTGCCAACCTATCAAATTTCATAATTAATAATGGGAAGCATATAATATCCCTTAATGAACATCAAATATGCTTGAAGTGAATATGAAGCTCTACTAAATTTTTTAAAATTTACTCACATACCTAGAAGTCTGTACATCTAGCATTCAGATCTCGTTTTAGATCTCTTTGTACACCGAAAACGTATTTATACCAAAAGAACGGTCACATCTTTTTACTATCCCAGGGGCTCCTTCCACTTTCATGCATTACAAATTTACAATCAATGCAAATGAGTTAGGCTCAATGAAATACACTAACAATTTATAAGAAATAATAATAAACAATTAAAAAATATTTAGCAATACTAACATAGTTAAAACCAAGGTTTTAAAAGGCGAAATCAAGAATCGAGGCGTTTTGTCTAAATAAGGCGAGGCATAAGCCTCGAGGCGCAAGCCTCAAAACGATTAAAATAAGGTAATTTAAAATTATGAATAATGACAAAAAATAACAAAAATATTATGTCAATTATGAATTTGATGATTTATTCTAAGATAATATTACTGAAAAAGAAGATTTAAAGTACTCACTTAAAAATAAAACATCCCCTTAGGATCAAGACCCAATGCAGGCTCATCATCACTTTGATTGTCTTCAGAAGAATCTTCATAATTAATGTCGAAGTCATCCTCAAACTTTTCTTCATCTATAATATTTTTTTCTTTATCTTCTACATCAGTTAATATTTCATTAGCTCTAGGATGAAATAATAATAACATAAAAAATAATCTATTATATTCAAGAATACCTTTAAATTTGTTTGAAGCTCCAATCTCACTTTGTTTCTTTCTTTTGTATACTTGGGTAGTTGCTTTATTGTCTTCATTGACATGCGTTTTCCCTTCTACTTCAACTTCAGAAATATCAGCATTCTTAAGAGTAACCCATTTATCATCAGATTGTAAGTCATCAACAAGCAAATGGTCAATTTCATTATTAATGTTTCCTTGGTTCTGAAATTTGAGATATCTATCTTTCAGTTTTTTGTTAAACATTACATAAACTAATTTGTTCATTCAATTTGCCGCCAATCGATTTCTTCTCTTTGTATGAATTTGATTGAAGATGCTCCAATTACGCTCGCATGCAGAAGCCGAACATGTTAAGCTAAGAATTTTAACTGCAAAAGCTTTCAATTCAGGAACATCATCTTCAAATTGAGCCCACCAACGTTTTACATGAAAATGAATAATATTTTTACTATTTTATGAATATTGATTGAAGTAGAAGACTTGAATATAAATATTAAAATTAAAATTATAAATATATGTTGACCTCCAAGGTGAAGCCAAAAGGACACAGACAAATCAAAATAAAAAAATCGATAAAATGATTACCTGTAGCCGCTCATCCCGTATCTCTGCCACATCTGCCGCAAATCTCGCTCAAAACGTCGACCCATCCCTCTGCAGCGGCGCCGAATTGAGTCGCTCATTCCACGCTCTCCTCGATCGATGCTCTCCAACGCCTTTAAAAGCCAACCGAATGCAAGCTATCGGGACTACTCTCGCACGACTCCTCTCCTGCTTCTTCTCGCTACCACTCTTCCACGCTGCTTTCTCCCGTATTCTCCTCCCACGACACTCCCCACTCACAGAGCATCTCTCTCCTCCTTCCTCAAGCCGCAGCCAAGCTGCTTCTCCCGATCTCTCCAGAGCCGACGCCTCCTCTCGACTCCAAGCCGTAACTGCGAAGCCCCACCGTCGGCCTCTTCTCCTCACCGATCCTCTGTGCCGATCCCAAGCCGTGAGAGAGAGAGAGAGAGAGAGAGAGAGAGAGAGAGAGAGAGAGAGAGAGAGAAAGAGAGAGAGAGAGAGGAGAGAGTATCCTTACCCGGCCTCCTCCCGTTCGACCCCGAGCTGAGACCCCCATCCCGATCTCCTCCTCTCTGCTAGTAACCGAATCCAACCCCTCCGCCTTCTTCGTCACTGCTTCGGCTTAGCTTCCCCGATCGACATTCCCTTCCTGTTTGGATTGGAAGCAAGAACAGGAAGCCGCTTGCTGTGAAGGCAACTTTCTCCCTTACCCGTGCATCTTCGACCAAATCCCTGACCAAACAGCCTTTAGGCTGTTTTTGTTTTATTTTTGTTTATTATTATTATTATTATTGAAATCTTAATAATAATAATAATAATAATTAATATAATTAGTTATAATTAATTATATTTAATTATAATTAATTGTGTTTATTATAATTACTTAATTTAATTATATGTCAATTATTTTTAAATGATAATTAATTAATAATAATAATTAGTTATTCTAATCTAATTAATTATTAATTATAATTGATTATAATTAATTAAGTCATTATAATTTTTTATAAATAATTAATCAATATTTATTATAATTAATTATAATTAATTAAATTTAATTATAATTACTTATTTTAATTATTATTAATTATAACTAACTAAAAAAAAAAAATTGATTCTTTTCTCGATGCTCGCAACGGGCCGGCAAACCCCCAAGGCGCTCACGTAGCGTTGAGGGCGGGAAACCGGTGCGATGCTTGCGACGAGATTAGGATCCCTCTTCAAAGCTTGCAATGAGCTGGCAAACCCCCGAGGCGCTCAAGTAGCGTTTAGGGTAGGAAACCAGTGCGACGCTTGCGGCGAAGGGGATAAAAAAATGTGTTTTATTTATTTTCTTTATTTTTATATAAGTACCCCAGAACGCCCACGTGGTGCAGAGGGGGGAAACCTGTGCTTATTTCTAACCTGTTTTCCTCTTATAATAAACAAATCCAAAACACCCTTAAATGCTCACGTAGAAGGCGGGGATAAAAAAATTTCATATGCGACAACGGTGTCATTTTTGACACCTACCTGAAGCGCTCACGTAGCGTCGATGGGAAGGTTGCCTCTTGGTTTTTCCCCTAAACGGGGGAGACGCCGGGAGGCTGCCGAATTTTGGATTGAAAAATCCAAGGACTTGAACAAAAAAAAAAGAGCTTGGACTTGTGGACTTATTTGAACAAAATGAGCTTGATGCAATGAATTTAATTGAACTCAAAACCCAAATGAACCATGAACTTGAGCATAATCTTGAACCATTTAAACTCAAGGAGAGACTTGAGTCGGACCACAGGGAGTTCGTACAATGGATGACGATGAACCGAACTTGAACGATGCAAAGGATTTGATTTGGACTCAAATGCACTTGCACAACTTGAATTCAAAATTGAATCCACTTTGGATATGGACTAAATGAGGATGAGTTTGATATGCAAATCAAATCATATAAAGAATGTCATAATGCTCTAAATAGAATTATAATTTGTAAGACAACAGATTTTAAATCAAATGCGAGGGAACATACACAAGACTTGTGGACCAAGGGACTATAGGCACCACACATTTATAAATAATGATGAAGTTATAAAGAACATCTTGATGCTCTCAATGAGCATGCTAATTTATTAGTAGCCATAGATAAGAAACACAATATACTTGCAAGTGAAGGTGGAAGAGTCGTAATGAATACAAGCACAGTGGCGTAAGAAGATTCATGATGTGCACACAACTTCATTCATACATAAAGTGGCTTATAATCAATGCGGTGTATATCATGCAAATATGAATAAGAAGATCATGACGGACATTATGCTCACCGCCAATAACACATAATGAGTGCATATACAAGTTCCCTACGAAAGGGGGAAGTTAATATGCAACAAATACCACAACATCTATTTGACCAACTTCAGTTAATTGGCAAATGAAAGACATAGTCCCTCACAAGTACTAAAAGATCAATATGCAATGATAGGTCGATGTATCCTCAAGTGCTATGCATCATGTAAATATACATATGCAACATACATTGAATACTAAGAGATGCTTGTAATCAATGCAAACAAAGAGGGCAATTCACTTGCAAGCAATTGGTGGATATACTATAGATATGATTGGTCATCTACAGGCACAAGCGTATATTCAACATGTCATATGTAAGCCCCTACGGGTCGCTGCAGAGTATTTATTACACAATCAGCAAACTGTAATTTAAGAGAAAGCTTAAAAGAAACTACAACTAATGCAAGCATCCATGGGCCACTGTAGAAGACTCGTACCACACTAGTCTATTATCCACAAGCAAAATACAAATGACTATATCATGTCAAAGTGACTACGGGTTACCGTGGTAGTTTCATCATACAAATAATGAGCCATTTAAAAGCACCTACAAGTTAAGCAGGAGATTAGTTAGTGCACTATGACCCGCCTACGAAAATCAACAAGTAGTGCACGACAGTCTACCTGTAAGAAGCAGCGAACAATTCTATCCAGAAGCTGCTACGCCATCGGATCTGTAACATTCGTACAAGCAGACAGAAGGCGTCAACAAAGTCTGTAATAAATACCCCTGCACGTGCACTATAAATTGTATACACATAGGTATACTAAAGGGGAAAATACAATCTCAACCCGCATGGGCCCCGGCGAGCGTGTTATTGGTACACACGTGACGTCTAGGGATGCTGCGCGGGTTGACAAGTGAATTCAAGTTTGAAGCCGATCCTTCTATACGGGTCAATAGAAGTTGACAGGGTTCGAACCATTAAGCAAATATAAAGTTGTGGTGACCAGTATATTTGCTTTAAAACATTCATATTAGGCCTTCAAGGCTTACAATAATGTGAATTCACTAATAAAGGCACGAAGCCTACGAAACCCGATCCTCTGTCGATAGCCCGACAGAGTTGACAAGGTTCAATCCATAGAAAGAAATGACCCCCAAACACCCCGATGATGGCCGTGTTGAATGTTTATCTCAACCGGAGGGGTTCACAAACATTTTCAAATATCTCCCAAATATCCAAATGCCTATCAAAATCCAAAGCTCCACCCAAAATCCAAAAAAATCCAAAAACCCAAAAACTCCACAAAAATCTCAAAATCCCAAAATCCAAAAATATTTAAAATATGAAATCCAACCATCCACACTTAAAGCAAAATTCATCCACCCTCCGCAACAGTCTGTCGGGGTGGACAAATTCAAACAAACTCTAGCTCACAAAGAGCCAAATGCCTAGTCGAAAATATCACTAGGATCCATTCTCAAACAATCTCTTGCCAGTAAGGACGTGGTACGTGTCCTCTAACCGGCAGTTTCGCCGCCAAATGGCACTGCAGGTAAACGGTTATGACCCGGGGCCCTCTGAACCGAGTGGTTTTGCCGCCAAATGGCACCACAGATAGCGGTTATGGCCAGAGCCAATACGCTCCTTAATGGCGTTAAGTCCTTGAGATATGAATCAATAGGATATGATCGATAGGGCACAAAGCCCTCTGTTAGCTAAGGTGGATTCAAATTTGTCCCCTTAGACAAACATCCAACCCAGGTCTACAAGGTCCCCTTGGACGAAGCAACCCATGGCTGCCGACAAGGATCCTTCTGTCAGGTTGGGTCGACTACCTCCTCTGACTAAGTAGACCAGGGACCACGATGGCCCGGGACGACGGAACCATGGGATCTTGATCGGGTCTATCATCCATTCCCCCACCATCCGCTTTAAGTGCACGATGGTGAATTTTTTATTTTTCAAATATCAAACTTTTCAAACCCTTCCAAACTCAATTTCCAAATCCAATTTCTATCAATATTAAAATCCATTGCTGCTACTATATGCCAGATAACACGTATTCTATACGTATCTGATTGATGACTAGCCTTAATCGAAAGTTCTCTCTCGTGATCGGGAGGGGTAATTAACTATAGGGGCTTGCGCCTATAGGAAACCAGAACTCAGATCATAAAGTCCTCACAAAATGAGGGCGAAATCTCTGGGTAGTGTCTTATCTACAAACCCATCTGCCTTCCAAAATTTATCTCGGAACTTAGTTCGTTAAAACTCCCTCGCCGAATAAGAAAAGCGAGCGGAGGCCGGGGCCGAATTTTTGGAGCCCACAATATACAAACTAGAAACATACCAGGAGATCGTATTTTGTAACATGCTTGTGCTGCTCTAAATCCAAATATTCCTTTCTTCAAATGAAAATTCTCAAGTTGATCATTCACTTTGAGGTAGACTTTTTTAGAAATGAGTCTGTCCATACATGCATACAAACCGGTTTTCACCTTTTTATCAACATGAAGTCCTTATTATAATGAAATTGATGATTTAAATAGTATGCAGCTGCATGTAAGTGTTGATGTAACTAACGATCCCAATTTTCATCTATATTATCTCATATTTTTTTTGTAGGCACTTTCTTGACCTCCTAAATCTTTTGCAATGTCTTCTTTAGCTCTATTCATTGCTTCATAAGTAAATCTCATAGCTGGGGACCTCACACCATCAACCATTCTAACCACCTTAACTAATGGTCATGTAGTCTTTAAAGCATAATTTATACTGCGCCAGAATGAATCATCTTTCATAACAATCTTTTTAACTTGTTTTCCTTCTTGTTTTTTGGCCAATGAATTAAAAAAAAAAAACTCCACAGGAACATAAAATCGCATCCAAGGTTCTTTCGTAATGCATAACCCCAACATGAAAATACTCAAAATAGCTACAACCAAATCCACATGTTACAATATTGTCTATCCCAAGTAAATTCAAATTAATGGTAAGTCTAAGCTAGAAAAAAATCCAAGCTGCCACAACGAAAATCATCCAATTTTCACTGCCCAAGAACATCGCATCACCATTGCTATAGACCCACCATTGCTATAGACCCGACCTCTAGATTTAATCACATGTTTAAAATAATCAAATTAGATAAATCATATCTATCTTAAAATTCATCCACTGTTACAAGTTATGTAACATAGGTGTTAATTAAAAGACCTCTATGACTGTTCTGTATAAATGATATGAAGTTGGTGATTACTACAAGAACATGGTTGACATCGTTTGCTAAAATAATAGTCATTTACGCATAGAAAAGTGTTTAAACTTTAAATTCATTTTAATATTTTCTACAAAATTTGTAGAAAAATTGGTGATTCATTAAGAAAGCATATCATGGTATTGTTTGGGAGGTATGTTTTCACTTTTATGTAATATACTTAGGGGAGAAAAGAATCAAACAAAATTTCAAACTATTTTCATTCGGTCAAACATAAAAAAGAAAAGAATTAAACAAAATTTTCTTATTTTTTTCAAAATAAAATAAAAGCTATGAATAATGAAGTGACTATAGTCATCTTAGACAATGCATGTGGTGAAAGATGATGAAGCAGGCAAAAGAGAAAGCAAGGGAAATAAATCGTTACCTTTGCCGCGGAGAGGTAACTGGATGTCGTGAAGGTGGCTGCTGAAGTCGACGATCAGGCGAAGATAAAGCAAATAACGGGAATAAAGATCGTTACCTAGTCGTGGAAAATAAACCTTCGATTACCGGAAGCTGGAGAAGAAGAAGCGAGACATGAAGCAAACGACGGGAAGATTACGGGAAGTAAGAGAAGAAGAAAAAAAATCATTACCTTCAATCGCCTCTAGCTATGTTCGAACTCGACCGAATTGTGGTTGTCGAAGTCGGCGGAGTTCGCCTTTTAGTTCTCACCCGGAGCGTGCGCTTATTTCAGTGTCTGCCATAACCAAAACCATCCAGGTGAAGATAAAAAAAATAACAGGAAGAAAGATCGTTACCTAGCCGTGGAAAATAAACCTTCGATTACAGGAAGTCGGAGAAGAAGAAGCGAGACATGAAGCAAACGACGCGAAGATTACGGGAAGCAAGAGAAGAAGAAGAAATAAATCGTCACCTTCGATCACCTCCAGCTATGTTTGAACTCGAACGAACTGTTGTCGTCGAAGTTGGCGGAGTTTGCCTTTCAGTTCTCACCTGAAGCAGAAGCAGGTATGTTACCCTAATACTCGACTCTTATACGACTCTCACCGCTCGGTCTATATACTTACAAATTGAAGCGACGCCTAGTTTCGCTTCGAGGCGTTACGCACCGAAACCTACGCCCCATGCGAAATAAGCGCACGCTCCGCCGAATACAACGAGGCGTAAGCCTTAATGCGCAAATGCTTTGCCTCTCCTTGAGTCGCGCCTCAGTGCATACGCCTCTTCAGCCTTTTTAATCGTTGGTTAAAACACATATTGAAATATCATATTGAGCCTAAAAAGTGCCTAGAAGTATTATTCATCTTACCAAAATTATTCTACACCTTTAAACAAGTCATATAATTGTTATAATCTTTTGCACTTTTTCAGATTTTCAATTCAAGGTTGGGTTCAACCTCCCAACTTTTATAATGGAAGCTGTTCTCTCATTCAAGGTTGAGTCCAATTTCCCTAACTTTTAGAATTGAGAGTGTAGGCTTACCTCGTCGGGTCTTTCGCCTTTAGTTGTGAGGGTTTATTTCCCGTATATAACTTATTTTACTTTTCATATAGTCATCTTTTTTAGCCCTAATGATATATGCTTTGATGACATAGCTGCCCTTTAGTTGTCCTTTAGCTGCCCTTAGCTGTCCTTTTGCTGCCCTTTAGCTGTCCTTTTGCTGCCCTTTTTGCTGCTAAGCTTTAGCCGCCCTTTTGTTGTCCTTTTTCCTGCTGCGCTTTAATTATCCTTTTTGTTGTTGTGCTTTAGCTGCCCTTTTTGCTGTTGCGCTTTAGTTGCTCTTTAGTTGCCCTTTTGCTGCCCTTTTTGCTCATTAATTAGTTTATGAATATTTATCCTTTTATATTTATAAAATCGTTAACATTGATAAATATTACTCTCTGCATAAATAATTTCATACATATTTATCTATGCTTATATAAAATAAATTAAAATAAACTAAAATACATGCGGTCATAAGCATAATAAAGATGAAGTATAATAATAGAACATTTACTGCCCTTTAGCTGCCCTTTTTGCTGCGCTTTAGCTATCCTTTTTGCTGTTGTGCTTTAGCTGCCCTTTTTACTGTTGAGCTTTAGCTGCTCTTTAGTTGCCCTTTTGTTGTCCTTTTTGCTCATTCATTAGTTTATAAATATTTTTCCTTTTATATTTATAAAATCGTTAACATTAATAAAGATTATTATCTGCATAAATAATTTCATACATATTTATCTATACTCATACAAAATAAATTAAAATAAATTGAAATACATGCAGTTATAAGCATAATAAAGTTGAAGTGCAATAATAGAATATTTACTAATTCTTATAACCTCGTTTCAGTATCTCACATCGTCTTCCAAAATAGTGGGGTAAACTTGTTCACCTAAAGTATTCCGATTCTCTCCTCATGTATATCACTTCAATTAAGCTTACAGCCTACAACTTGAGCTCCCCTACAACTTGAGCTCTCTGGCCTTGCCGCCTCTAGAGAATGTTGGATAGAAAAAATTAAAACCAATGCAAAGGTTTTAACTTAACTTTTATTATATAATACTAAACTAATACTAATGCTTTGCCACAAATTTTCACTATCACAATTTCCTCCACTCCTAGCCGTATGATTACATCCAACCTCTGCATGTTGTTTTAAGTGGATTTGTTAGAGTGATGCATTTAAATAAATGGTTGATTGGTCTTGCAATAAGTCATGATAGCTACAGTTAGTAAAATATGAAATTGAAATGCCTATAATTGAGATGAAAATAGAAATATATTATTGAACTCCTAGTTTAAATATGGATATGCTGTTAGTTTGAAGAAAATTCATACTTACATTTGACAAAAATTTGGGTATTATAATCCACCCATCTTTGTTGACATTTATTCCTTGAAATTTACTGTTTTAAGGGCCATCAAATAATTGAGGAAACTTTAATCTAATGTGTTCTTCTTTCTCCCAAGTTGCCTCTTTTTTTGGTATGTATTTTCATTTCACTTTGATAAGGGATTTGACGGTTTCTAAACTGTTTAGTATCAAAACCTATTAGTCTTTCTGGTTCTTTAGTATAATCAGATTCTTTTGTAGATCAATTTCTTCATTTGAAATTCTCTGATGGGCTTCTGTAACTTATTTTCTTAGCAGTGACACTTAAAAAACATTATGAATATCTGTTATATCAGCTGGAAGGGTAAGTCTATAAGCAATATTTTTAATTCTTTCAGTAATTTCAAAATGTCCTATATATCTAAGATTCAATTTGCCTTCCTAACCAACTATAGCTGTACCTTTCACAGGCTTAACATTCAAGAATACAAAGTCACCCACTTCAAACTCTCTACTGTTCTGTGCTTGGGGTCATAATACTTTTGCTAGCGATCCTGAGTAGCTTTTATCTGATTTTCTCTATTGCTTCATCAACTAACTCTGGACCCATTAGTTGTCTTTCTCCTACCTCAACCCAAGTTTAGGGAGTTCTGCATTTTCTACCATAAAATTCTTCATATGGCGACATTTGTATACTTGTTTGATAGCTATTGTTGTAAGCAAATTTGATAAATGGTATGTGATACTCCCAACTATCTCTAACATCTAAAATACATAATCTTAACAGGTCTTCCAATACCTGAATGGTTCTTTCAGATTGACCATCAGTCTGAGGATGAAAAGCTGTATTGAAGTGCAGATTTGTACCCAAGTTTTTATAAATGCTTTTCCATGGCCTAGAAGTAAATCTATCATCTCTATCAGAGATAATAACCTTTGGAATACCATGCAATTTGACAATTTCTTTCACATATAGGCATGCAATTTGTTTACCGAATCAGTATGCTTGATAAAAAAAAGTGAGCTAATTTTATTAGTCTATCAATAATCATGTAAATGCTGTCATGACCCTGTTTAGATTGAGGAAATCCCATAACAAAATCCATTGCAATTTTTTCCCATTTCAACTCAGGGACAGGTAGTGATTGCAATAATCCACTAGGTCGTTGATGTTCTGCTTTTACCATTTGACATGCTTCACATCTAGCTACGTATTCAGCAATGTCTCTCTTCATACCTGGCCACAAAAGTATTACTTTCAAGTCTTTATACATCTTGGTCTGCCTGGATGAATTGTGTATCCAGCATGATGAGCTTCTTGCAAAATTTCCCTTCTTAAATCCGGATCACTGGTACCCACAACTGTATTTTATGTCTAATAACTCTATCAACATCCACAGAAAGATCTAGCATTTTTCTTGATCGGGCTTGCTCCAACAATTTAGAATATTCATTAATGAGTTTTTGAGTTTCTTTGATATTATCACTTAGAGTAGGCTTTACTTTCTGGTGCAAATATTCCACATTCTTAAAACCTCTAATTTCCAATTGCAATTTTTTTCCATTTCTTTAATCAATTGAATCTCTTGAGTAACATTCCATTTCATCATTCATGTAGATTTACGACTCAAAGCATCAGCCACAATATTGGCTTTTCCTAGACAATATTGAATATTCAAATCATAGTCTTTAATGAGCTCTAACCATCTTCTCTATCTCAAATTGAGTTCTTTCTGTGAAAATATATATTTTAAGCTCTGATGATCAGTGAAAATTTCACATCTTATCCAATACAGGTAATGCCTCCAAATCTTCAAAGTAAATACTACTACAGCCAGCTCTAAATCATGAGTGGGATAATTTTTGTATGGGGCTTCAACTGTCTCGATACATATGCAATCACCTTTTTATTCTACATTAGAACACATTCCAAATCTTTCAAAGATGCATCACTATAAATCTGAAATCTTTCTATTTATGAGGGAAGTGCAACTGGTGCTGTAGTTAAATGCTCTTTCAATGCTTGAAAGCTTTTCTTATATTCGGTTGTCCATTCAAATTTTCTCTCTTTCCTCATTAGGTTGGATAAAGGTATAACAATCTGTGAAAATCCTTTAACAAACCTTCTGTAATATCCTGCTAATCAAAGAAAGTTACGAACCTCCGTAACATTCTTTGGTGTAGGTCATTCCACAATTGCTTTCACTTTATGTGGATCTACTGAAATTCATTCCCCATTGATAATATGTCCCAAGAAGGAAATACTTCTCAGCCAAAATTCACATTTTGAATATTTTGCATACAACTGATTTTTTCTCAATGTCTTCAAAATTATTCTTAAATTTTCAGCATGCTCCTCATCAGTCCTTGAGTATACTAAGATGTCATTAATGAAATAATCACAAACTTATCTATATAGGCTTTGAAAATTTGGTTCATCATATCCATAAATATAGTAGGAGCTTTTGCTAACCCAGACGACATGACTCTAACTCAAAATGACCAAATCTAGTCCCAAAAGGTGTCTTACTGACATCTGATTCATTAACTCTAAACAATCTTTGAAGACTTTCACAAAATCATCCTACTGTTTGTTAGTAATAGGCATATGTCCAAATTTTTCTCAATGCTGTACTTTCCACCATCTTTCTGCTTCTCCTTCTAACACAAATATAGCAAATTATATTTTTTTATTTTCAGGACAGATCATGCCATCTAAAATATTTCCAATATTTAACAACTAGTCTTTAGCTACGGTTGGATCATTTGCACCCTTAAATACTGGTGGTTTAAAAGTCTGAAACAATTTTAAATGTCAATCCACTTCACCATCACTTTCAGATCTATATCCACTGCTAGTAGAAGTTTTCTCCATAGATGTCATTTTATCTAATACTTGTGAGATCAAATGAATAATATCTTGAAGTTCTTTAGACTTATTTCCCTCATTCATTCCTGTTTCTGTATCCGGCCAGGATGATTGACCAATCATTCTTTCTGGCAACTCCTTAGACATAACTATCTATATGCATATATATAATTCATATAATACATGTACTCATGGTAACGAACATGATCATTCAAAGCATTAAATAAGCATGCTATTATACTTAAATGAATACACAGTTCCATTAAAACTTGATTCAACTTATAGCTATGTGTACATTATATTCATTATATCTCATCCTACTTCCTCTTCTAAATCTAATTATGCTTGCACTTTATCTTAATTTGGCTATGATACCAATTTATGTCATATCCCAGTTTGGCCTATCCCTTAAAGATCAATCTGGAGTATAATAGAGAAGGAAAATCTAAATTGGTTCCTTCTTACTAACACCCATTTCCGAACCACTATTTTCAGAATAGAGTGAGTAAAAAGAAATCTATTTAGACTCTAGTAACTTGTCAACCTATCAAATTCCATACTTAATAATGAGAAGCATATAATATCCCTTAATGAATAAAAAATATACTTGAAGTAAATACAGAGCTTTACTAAAACTTTAAAAATTTACTCACATACCCAAATGTCTATACATCTAGCATTCAAATCTCATTTTAGATCTCTTTGTACATCCAAAATGTATTTATAGAAAAGAACGGTCACCTCTTTTAATTGTCCCAAGGCTCCTTCTCCTTTCCTGCAGTACAACCACAGCTAATGAGCTAGGCTCAATGAAATACACAAGCAATTTATAAGAAATAATAATAAATAATTAAGAAATGCTTAATAATGCTAATATAGTTAAAACACATATTGAAATGTCATATTGAGCCTTAAAAGTGTCTAGCAGTATTATTCATCTTATCAAAATTGTTCAACACCTTTAAACAAGTCATATAATGGTTATAAGCTTTTGCATCTTTTTAGTTTTCCAATTCAAAGTTGGCTCCAGCCTCCCAACTTTTATAATAAAAGTTGTTCTCTCATTCAGGGTTTAGTCCAATTTCCCAAACTTCTAGAATTGAGAGTGTCAGCTTATCTCGTTGGGTCTTTCGCCTTTACTTGTGCGAACTTATTTCTCATATATAACTTATTTCACTTTCCATATAGTCATCCTTTTTAGTCATAATGACATATGCTTTGATGACATAGTTGCGCTTTGGTTGTCTTGTTGCTGTCCTTTTGCTACTATTTAACTGCCTTGTACCTGCCATTTAGCTGCCATTTTATTGCCTTTTTGCTGCTGTGCTTTAGCTGCACTTTTTGCTGCTGCGCTTTTACTACGCTTTAGCTACCCTTTTGCTGCCCTTTTTGCTCATTCATTAGTTTATGGATATTTATCATTTTATGTTTACGAAATTGTTAATATTGATAAAGATTATTCTCCTCATAAATAATTTCATACATATTCGTCAATATTCATACAAAATAAACTAACTGAAATACATGCGGTCATAAGCATAATAAAGATGAAGTGCAATAATAGAATATTTACTAATTCTTATAAACTCATTTGGTTATCTCACCTCGTTTTCCATAACAGTGGGGTAAATTGGTTCTTTTAAAGTATTATGATTCTTTCTCCTTTTGTATAACACTTCAATTAAACTCTTCTTTATTACATTCAAAATTCTTCCCTCACCTCTCTTTTCTCATTCTCTTTTCTTTATTTTCTGAATTCTTTTTTTTTTTCTCCACAATAGCAGCTTCACTACCCCTTACAGCTTACAGCTTGAGCTCCATGGCCTTGCCGCCTCTAGAGAATGTTGGGTACGAAAAATGAAAACCAATGCAAAGGTTTTAACTTAACTTTTATTATATAATACTAAACTAATACTAATGCTCTGCCACAAATTTCCACTACCATAGTTTCCTCCACTCCCAGCCGTATGATTACATCCAGCCTCTGCTTGTTATTTTAAGTGGATTTGCTACAATGATGCATTTACATAAATGGTTGATTGGTCTTGCAATAAGTTATGATAGCTACAGTTAATTAAATGTGAAATTTAAATGCCTATAATTGAGATGAAAATAGAAATATATTATTTGGCCCCTAGTTTAAATATGGATATGCTGTCAGTTTGAAGAAAATTCATGCTTACATTTGACAAAATTTTGGGTATTATAAAATGTACTGATGGAGGAGAGATTGACGACAGCCGAGATGTGCTTCGAGGGCAAAGTGTTGGCATGATATCAATGGAGGGATACGAGGGGACCCATACGAACTTGGAGAGTTTAAGGACTGTTTATTGGAACGTTTTTGAACCAGCAGGTGAGTAGACTTCTATGAGTAGTTCTTCGCCCTAACACAGGAGGGGACAATGGTGGAATATCGTGAACAGTTTGAGTACTTGGTCAGCAATTGGACCGACTTTCGGAGATTGTACTGGAGAGGAATTTTATGAAAGGGCTCAAACTAGAGATTTGAGTGGCAGTTAGAGTGACGAGGCCTCGTAATTTTGGAGAGGTTATGGAGCTAACCCTGTTAGCGGAAGATCAAAGGCACCTTGAGGGAGGAGCTGGAGGCAACAACTTAAAAGGTTTGTACAGGATGACCACCACCTTTTTGGCATTCAAGGAACTGACACCGGGTACTCTTTGGGAGACCCCAAAGGCGAAGAATATAGGAGGAGACCTGGGGAAAACTTCAAGAAGCTCATAGAAATGGAGTTACATGAAAGGAGGATGAAGGGGCTTTGTTTCAAATATGAGGAGAGGTATACACCTTTGCATCGATGTATGGACTGTTCTCTTCAGGTTTTCATCATTTGTGATGACGAGAAAATTAAGGAAGGAGCCGTCTTTCCATCTTGCAGACAAGGTGGGTCTTTGGGAAAAGGGTATTGTTAGACCTGTCTAGCCGATCTAACATGGACCGGCTCTATTAAGGCGGAACAAGTCCGCCTGTTTTGAGGCGGAACTAGTCTGCCTATTTTGAGGCGGAACTTTCCCCTGATAAATTTCCCGCGCCTTTTGTAGTGGGGCCCAGGCCATTAAAATCCAATTAAGGGGGGCGACTGCTAAGAGAGAACTAATTCAAATGCAAAGGGCTCTTTTGGGATTTAGAATATTTTTGTATGCTTAAAGTAGGGTGTTTTTTTCTATGGTTAGGGTTATATCTTTGTTTGCTGAATTTAGTTTATTATTACATTATTTGGGCTCTACTTGGAGGCTAGAGATTTGGGAGAGCTGGATCTTTCTCTCCGATTGAAGATCCAATTTTCTATTGCATTTCTCTTTATAGTCAGGTCAATAAAAAAATGTTTTTGGGCGTTCTTCCTCCCAATTTTTCATGTTTTATCCGTTGATTTGATAAAAAGTGCATTGAATTCCTATCAGATGGCTCCTATTTTTTGGGTCTACATATAATAGTTTTCTAAACGCTCTTATATAGGAATCGTAATTCCTTATTAATCACAATTTTGAACTGAATTCCATTCCTGCTCTGCAATTTTTCCAGTTTTATCTTAATCGAAGGTTTTAGAAATCAAACTATCTTATGAACCATTACTAGTCAATTAAAGAAAAAAGAAAAGGTTCATGATCTCTTGCTTAGACTGCTTAGCTTATCAATTAATCATTTTTTTTTCCAAGGAGATTAAACCGCTTCTAGGAAAATGATTGGGTTGCAGTTTTGGCTGCCAACGATGCTAAAAAATAGCAGTGCCAAGAAAAACCATTTTCGAATTAAATTGCTAAAAATGAACCGCATAACTCCATGATATTAAGTTGAGAATAATTTATTAAATCAAAGTCCTTTCGCGGATTTACAAATTGATTTTCTTTCACAGAACTCTTGCATTGTATTTTTGTAACCAGTACTAGTGAGTGGATATCCTTGCAAAGTTTCCTTCAGCTTCATGTCAGACACAAAGTTTACATTATGAATCTTTCCCATGCTGTTTACACACCAGCATTTCAGGGTTGATGCTACGTTTATGGAAGAGGATGTCAGGCTATAGATCCCCTCACTAGATTGATCCTCCATAAATTATTTCTACATTTATTCACCGTGCTGTGATTTTTTGTAGAAGTATATTTAGACTATTCATGTTGGCACGAGGCTAAAGAATGCTTGAACTTTTTATACTATTGTATCAATCTTCCAATATTTCTGACTTCAGGGCAGTTTCATGTCTCGAAATACTTTGACATAAGGGCTTGAAGTTTTTTGCATTCTTCTGAGACAGCTTATATTTCTAATGTTTATATCAGGGTAAAGCATAGGAGAAATTATTAGGTGCGGAGTGCGGACGGTGTCCGAAGACCAATAAAAATGCGCAACATCACCTCATTGGTGGGTACCCAGCTCGGTACCCGCACTCGGTACCGCTGGGTACCCAGTGCTTGTGCGGACGGTTCTCCCGTCCGCACTCCGCACCTAATAATTTCCCTGAGCATAGGCCGTTGTTGCTAGCTAGTAAACATATGAATCGCATATCACTCAAAGTTTGAATTCACATTTTCTGGTATAACATTTAAGTACAACTGACATTGTTTTCCTTTTCTAATACATTTTTTTTATTGTTGGGTTTTCTGATGAATGCGATTTCAACAGATAAGAACTTATAAAATAACAAGAAAATCCAGTTCTCTATCACTAACCTTGAGATAGATATGAGTCCAGTCCATATATCTGGACCCTACTTGCACAATATTATGTCAAGTGCTAGAGCAACTGCTAGTTCTGAAGGAAAATCTGGAATTGAATTGGGTGAAAAGGCAACATTCGATCCAACAAATGGGGCTTCCACTTGTTTATCCAAGAATCCGTCTCAGGATGTTTGCTATTTATCAGATTGCTTACCTTCTAGCCAAACCTTGTACCCTAGTCGTTGTCCAAGTTCTATACCTCCTACAAGTTTAGAAACCAAGTATGGAAAAGCATCGAGCAACAAAGTCAAATTAGACCCACTGATTGTGGATAGCGCCACTTCAGAGAAAATTTCCTCTTCATTAGGAGGCTCTGATCCCTTTCCGAACCTTCATCCTAAAGCTCTTCTAAAAATTGAAAACACCCCAAAAGTATCAAACAACAAGAAAAAAATGTTTACCGCAAGTGAGGATGGAACTAATTTGGCAAAGAACCCGAGTTCAACTTTAGACCTTTACCGTAACCCCTGTCTCAGCCCTAGTTTGGAAACTGCATCAACTTCAACAATAAACTTAAAATCATTCATGAAGCAAAGTGATGCAAATACCATTGATGATGGTACGACTACCACTCGAAGTAGCTGTGGCAGTCCACAAAGTGACAACTTGAATAGCTTCTCTTCTGGGACTGCTCCTGTCAAGCGACATACTGGTTATGATAGTGGTTGGGAGGCAATCCAACTAGCTAGTTCAAGAGATCCACCTCTTGGACTTGGTCATTTCAAACTAATCAAGCGCTTGGGTTTTGGTGACATCGGCAGTGTTTATCTTGTTGAACTTAAGGACACTGGTGCATACTTTGCAATGAAAGTTATGGACAGGGCTTCTCTTATCAGTAGGAATAAGCTGGTCCGAGCACATACTGAAAGGGAGATCCTTGGCCTTCTTGATCACCCCTTTTTGCCAACGCTTTATTCTCATTTTGAGACTGAAAAATTCTATTGCCTGGTGATGGAGTATTGTAGTGGTGGTAATCTCCACTCTCTCCGGCAAAAGCAACCCAATAAGTATTTCAGTGAAAAAGCTGCTCGGTAAGTTTTTTCCCTATCCCTTTGCTTTCACTATTCGAATTCGACATAATAATGATCATCAGAGGCTAGAGAATTTTATCAGCTAAAATAATTGCATCAGTTTTCCTGTTGCACAGTTCTACTAGCAATGCATATTTGGTATTTAATGACAGGTGATGTTTTCTTTTTTTCCATTTTAAATCTAACCATATACATGTACTTTATTCAGCTTTACAACAATTGCACGCGGGCATAAGCATTGTTGAACTACTTAAGTTATATACATCATTAATTAATATCATGAAGGTGAAAAGAAAACTTATTGCTTTGGCTTTAAATGATAATTCGGTACACAGTCAAAGAAGTACGAATGCAATGTTGTGTGACATGATTTATTTTTTTGGAAATTTGGAAAGGAAAAAATTTGTGGCCTAACCCAATTGAAATAGTTTCTACTAAGTTTAGTCTTGAATTATAGAGGTTCATCCTTCCCCAAACTTGGAGAAGCACTTGTACAATGTAAAAGTCCTGAATCATGAATGCGAGGCAATGAGGTGAACTGAAGTCAGTAAACAAGTGTAGATGGTCATAACATTCTCTCTCCTAGAATAAGGAGGAACTTGGCAATATGAAGAAAACATAACATGATGGATCCAGAAAAACCTAAGACTACTAGCTAGCACTTCAGGCAATGACCAAACCTCTAGAATTATCCATGATTCAAGGATTTCACTTTGTTTTAGATTTCTAAGTCTATATATAAGGCTTATTTATAGATTATAGGAGGGGCATTTAGCCCTTTGTACTATAACCCTTCAAATACATGTGAAAATTGAATGGTCTAAATCAGCACCCTCTCCGGATTTGAAAGGTGGTATGACAATCTCCCACCGAAGAACTTGCCTAGGCTGGGGCCTATTTGGGGGCCAACAACGATGGCTTAATGAGTGTTATTATCAATTATGTCATCATTCGTTGAATGAAATAATACCATCTGAAGCTCTTGACACCATGAGTTCCATTGATTTGATGTATAAAAAATTTTCATTTTCTAGAAAATGCTTTCAGATCAAATTAAAGGCTATAAAAAAAGGCACCGATAGGTTAATGGTGAGAATGGCTCGTGACTTGAAGGTCTACAGAGACCGCATGAAATCTAGGAACTTCAAGCCTAAACGAACAAACTAACTCTACAATGTTGGCATGCCCAACCTCAATTTGATACCACCGCATGCTTGCAGAGATGTGTCAAGGACGGATCAGCCTCAATTTTATTGTGTACTCTAGGGCGCCTGATCCACGCACATCATCTACATTTGTGGGGAATAAAGGACCTAACTAGTCTCTTTTTTAAACCAATTTGATTAATTTAGACCTACTTAAATTTTGAGAATTTGTGTTGTTGGCATTATTATTACAATATAACCATCTTAATCATAAATTTGTTAAATTCAGTCTGTTTGGTTTTAGAAATAAATTTTGGATGTTTATTTTTCTTTTGGTGTGGTTAAACTTTATCATGCCGGGTAGGTCTACTATGGAAGCTATTCATTTATTGAGAGAGTTTACGGAAAAGTTAAAGAGAATAAGGAGGATCTACATATGATATTTATTGATTTAGATAAAACATATGATAATGTTCTAAGAGAAGTGTTATAATACTGTGGGCTCCGAAAATTCGGCCCCGGCCTCCTCGCTTCGCTTTTTTTTTATTCGGCGAGGGAGTTTTAACGGAATAAGTTCCGGGGTAAATTTTTGAAGGCAGATGGGTTTGTAGATAAGACACTACCCAGAGAATTCGCCCTCATTTTGTGAGGACTTTATTATCTGAGTTCTGGTTTCCTATAGGCGCAAGCCCCTATAGTTAATTACCCCTCCCGATCACGAGAGAGAACTTTCGATTAAGGCTAGTCGTCAATCAGATACGTAGAATATACATGTTATCTGGCATATAGTAGCAGCAATAGATATGGATTTGGAAATTGGGTTTGGATATGGGAAAATGATTGGGAATTGAAGAGTTTGTAGGTTTGAATGATTTGAAAATTTGGATTGGGATATTTGATGGTTTTAGAAGGTTTAATATTTAAAATAGAAATTTCACCATCTTGCACTTAAAGCGGATGGTAGAGGAATGGATGATAGACCCGATCAAGATCTCATGGTTCCGTCGTCCCGGGCCATCGTGGTCCCTGGTCTACTTAGTCAGAGGAGGTAGTCGACCCAACCTGATAGAAGGATCCTTGTCGGCAGCCATGGGTTTCTTCGTCCAAGGGGACCTTGTAGACCTAGGTTGGATGTTTGTCTAAGGGGACAAATTTGAATCCACCTTAGCTAACACAGGGCTTTGTGCCTTATCGATCATATCCTATTGATTCATATCTCAAGGATTTAACGCCACTAAGGAGCATATTGGATCTGGCCATAACCGCTATCTGTGGTGCCATTTGGCGGCAAAACTACTCGGTTCAGAGGGCCCCGGGTCATAACCGTTTACCTGCAGTGCCATTTGGCGGCGAAACTGCCGGTTAGAGGACACGTACCACATTTTTACTGGCAAGAGATTATTTGAGAATGGATCCTAGTGATATTCACGACCAGGCATTAGCTCTTTGTGAGCTGAAGTAATTTTCAGATTTATCCACCTCTGCAAACTGTTGCGGAGGGTGGATGGATTTTGCTTTAAGCATTTGATGGTTGGATTTCAAATTTTAAATATTTTTGGAATTTTGGGATTTGTGGATTTTTGGATTTTGTGGAGTTTTGGGTTTTGAATGGATATTTGAGTGGAATTTTGAGTATTTGGAATGACATTTGAAAAATATTTGTGAACCCCTCCGGTTGAGATAAGAAATCAACACGGCCATCATCAGGGTGTTTGGGGTCATTACTATTTGTAGCTTGAACCTTGTCAACTCAGCCGAGCTATTGACTGAGGATCGGGTTTCGTAGGCTTCGTGCCTTTATTAGCGAATTCATATTGTTGTAGGTCTTGAAGGCCTAATATGAATGTTTTAAAGCAAATATATCAGTCGTCACGATTTTATATTTGCTTAATGGTTCGAACCCTGTCGACTTCTATTGACCAGTATAGAAGGATCGGTTTCGAACCTGAATTCACTTGTCAACCCGCGTAGCATCCCTAGACGTCACGTGTGTACCAATAACACGCTCGTCGGGGCCCATGCGGATGTTTGGGGGTATTTTATAATTGAACCCTGTCCACTCCTTTCATCTGCTAAGGAGGATCGGGTTTAAAATTTGATAACCCACACAACATCTCTAGACGTCACGTGTATTTCTATAACACGCTCGCCGGGACCCATGCGGGCTGAGATTGTACTTTCCTCTTTAGTGTACCTATGTGTATACAATTTATAGTGCACGTGCAGGGGTATTTATTTCAGACTTTCGATGGGTCATTCATGATGGCTCGTAGAAGTCACTCTCTGTCGTAGTCCTTTTAGTATTTGTTTGCGGATCGTATATTGGATGCATGACATGTCTCTCGTAACGGTTCGTAAGCTTATACTCTTATTGCACGTTGTACATCTTCACTAGTGGTAGCACAATGTATTGAATACATGGGGATCTTTTACAATAATTTGTGAGAGCTTATATTTGTTATAATTTCACAGTATTTTCTCATAGATAACATGTCAAATCCACGACGACAAGTCCTCTACGATGGCTTGTAGGTGCTTTCCTCCAACGTACATCACTTGGCATCTGCTTGCAAATAATGAATTCAACTTATAATGGGCTTCTGTTAGTAGCTCGCGGGAGCTTGTACTTATTGAAGGTTGCTCAAGGATATCACTTATAGAGGTTTGTAGGTTTTACTTGTTCAAATGATAATATCTACTCTCATTGCATCTATCATATGCTCTTGTATCTGACATAATCATCCTTGATCAATCATTTTCTTGAGTCTTTATTATCATTTGTATCCCATTGGCGGTTGCACTTTAATTATCATAATCATTATAAATGAGTTGTAGTGTTCAAGGGGCCTTATGATCTTCAAACAAATCATACTTGATATCTTTTATTAAATGCAAGCTCCAAACTCATTCATCTGCCTTTGATCAAGAATTCAAGACGACTCTTTGACATCCATTAGAGGTTTCGTGTCATAGCTCATAGGTAGAGATCTTATTGATCTCTCTTTGCAAGCAAGTTGTGTTACCCTCTTGGGAGCATCATATTTTGCCATGAGATTTGATTATGTAATTGCTTAAGAGAAATTTCTTTGCTCCCCCTTCATCTTAGTTGTACTCAATTTGATTCTTGCTTGTATGTTGATTATTCGGTGTATTTCATTATGACTTCGAGTTCAACTTGAGTTCATGTCCATGCTCAAATCAAACTCTTCTTGGTTGAGCTTGATTCAAGTCCAAGCTTACAAACTTCAAGCTTACAAGTTTTAAGCATACAAGTCCAAGCTTGCAAGTTCTCTTGCTTATGTTCAAATCAAATTATATGCATATGATTCAAGTTTGAATTCAATGTCATTGTAGCTCATATCACCTTCAAGTCCAAATCAAGCTTCAAATTATTTTGTTTGAATTTATTTAAGTCCATTTAGTTCAAGTCCGAGTTCACAAGTCCACTTCTGTTCAAATGTGTCCCAAATCTTTATTCTTTTGAGTTCAATCAAGTCCATACTGAAGTTCTTGCTTGAGTTTGAATCTGAGTTTGAGTTCAAGTACTAGTTCTCTGCGGTCCCTTGAGTTCGAGCCATTCTCTTATTTCGTTTGCATTCGAACTTATTATCGATTGTTTAAGTTTGAATTAAGTCCATTTTATGCTCCAACCAATGTCCAACTAATGTTCAAGTAAAGCTCCAAATGTTCCAAGTGTAATCTTGCGTTTACCTGAAATTTCGGCAGCATTTCGGCGTCTCCCCCGTTTAGGGAAAAACTACTGAAAACTGGGCCTCCCTCCACACTAGAGAAAATCGTGCACGGTAGGTGCCCTCGGATGAGGACACCGCGGCCGTAATAACTTTTATTCCCCACCACGCCAGAGAAAGGCGTGCATGGGTTGCGGGCACAAGTTTAAAATAAGCAATTTTATAATTTACCCCGCCTCGCCGTAGGCGTCGCACCGGGTTCCCTTCACACCACGCTAGATAAAAGCGTGCATGAGTTGGTTTTCCGGTCCGACACTAACGTCAAAAATGGGGTTTTGATTACCCGCACCGTCGCAAGCATCGCAACGAATTCCCTTCTCACCACGCTAGAGAAAAGCGTGCATGAGTTGGTCGTTCGTTGTGTTGCAAGCGCCGGGAATGAGTTTTCAAAGTTTTAGGGGGAAGGGGTTATACCTTAGCTTTCCGTTGAGGTGGTGTTGGCATGAGGATCGAGGCAAGAGGAGGGAAGGGGATTTTTTGTAATAATCATAATTAAAGTTAATTAATTACAATCAATTAAATAATTATTTTTAATTAATCATCTTTAATTAATTAATTATAATTATTAAAATTAATTAAGATAATAAGTTATAATTAATTTAAAATTAATTATAACTTAACTAATATTAATTAATTCTAATAAAATATAATTAATTAACAATAATCAATAATAATTAATTTAAAATTTTTTGATTAATTAGAAATAATAATTTTAAATAATCATATTTAATTAATATATATATATATATATATATATATATATATATATATATATATATATATATATATATATATATATATATATATATATATATATATATATATATATATATATAATATTGTTAGATATAATAAATACTATTAATATAAATCTAACCTAATCACCTGAGGGATTTGGCTAGAAGGCATCGGACAAGAGGCGGGTTGGAGCTTGCGGCCAGAGGGGGGATCAACAATGGGAGCTCGGGCAAGGCTGCTCTGGTAAGGAGAACTCCTCTCTTCTCTCTCTCTCTCTAGGCCTGCGTGGAGTTCGGAAGAGGTGGAGAGGATGTCGGGATGGGTGCGAATGGAGCTAGGCAGTGGAAGAGGAAGACGGGAGGCGTCGGCTAGAAGGGGAGATCGGAGCAATGACTGGGAAGAGAGGAGGGTCGTGTGTCGTCACTTCCGATCGGAGAACGAGGTCGGACGGAAGAGCAGAGGGAGGAGTTACGGGGTCGGGAGAGGAACAAAGATGTCGTAGCAGCGAACGAAGGCCTTGGCTTCGTTCCGTATTTAACGACGCTGAGGGAGGCTTGATCGAGGCGAGTCGCAGGATATCCGGGAAGGGACGCGATTGCAGCGGGATATCTGGACTGGCTCAGCGCCGTCTAAAGAATAGTCCTATAGCTAGTAGCGGGATTTCTGCAGGATTTGCGGAGGATTTCGTGGATCCGACGGTCTACAGGTATGTTTTTGTAATTTTTTTTTGGGTATTGTACAGAGGTTAACAAATACTCAAAATTTTGTTCAAAAGGTAAGCATACAAATTTCCCCTATGTTCCACACATAGAAAATATCAAAAATATTTTCATCAAATTCGATATTTAATTTCGAGTAATTTTGGTATAAAAATATCTTAAATGTATATGTATACGTATCTTTTTAATAACTGTTTAATATTATAGTTAATGAATAACAGTTAATTGGCTACAGTTTATTAAATGTTATTGTAGTCTCCACCAATCATGACATGCATGGGCTGGATGGAGATTAGACAGCTAGAATGTTAGTGGAATTGTAGTGGAGAATGCACTATCTTATAATAATATTATACATTATGGTAAAGCACTAGTAGACCTTATCAGTTCCCTTCATTCCTTTCACTGCCCATCACCTGGAATTGAAGCAGCGGGCAAACAAGTTGGGTAATAGTAGAGGATTAGGCTGCTGGATGGGGGAGAAACCAAGTGCTGAATCAACAATTAGCGTAGGAGAAGCTGCAGTCGGGTATTTCTTTCTCAAGTAATGAGGGATATAGAAAGGAAATAATAGTATTTCTCAAGCAATATTTTCTATAAGAGTGTGTGCAAGCAAATTAGTGAGGAATTTCTGAATGCAGGAATGCATAAATTGTGGATTTCTGTCAATCATTTTGAATGCCGAATGTGAAAATCAGTAGAAAAAAAAGGGGTAAGACTATTGTTAAGTTAGCTGAAGGGAAGAAGAATTTCTGAAATTAATGTTGCTGAAATCAGTTAGTTATGGCCAATGTTTAAAATTGCGTATTCGGGTATTGAGGCGTTTTTCATTCGTGAGGCGAGGAGTAAGCCTCAAGGCTTTTTGAGGCGTAAGCCTCAAAATCAAAAGATTGTGTAAACATAAAATGATAAATTTTTTATATACTAATGGGTGAATAATATAAAACATAAAAAAATATAAGATATGAAGTGAAATCAAAATATACCAATAATAAGACAACATGAAATATAACTCAACTCAAAATTATATCTTTCCCAAATCCCAGTATTCTTTTCATTAACATATAATTCCAATTTCCAAAAATAAATAGCAATGACATATCACATAAGAACTCATAAGTCATCAGCACTGTCATTACTAAGGGGTTATTCATTTGAATCATCATTATGATGAACTGCTCTCTCCCTTTCCTCCTCTTCTATTGAGTCCAATGTCAGGCATTTACTTCAAGATTTATGTAAGTTTTAATATATATATAGCGTGAGGCGTAAGCCTCATGCCAGTGAGGCGAGGTGGGCCTCAAGGCGGGCCTCAACCAAGTTGAGGCGCAAGCCTCATAAAAAAAACTCGAGGCGTAAGCATCGAGGCGTTTTTTACTGGAATTGTGCAAAAGCGGGCTCAAGGCGAGCCTCATATTGCACAATTTTAAACCATGGTTATGGCTGAGTTCATGATGGTAGACTGCTTGAAATAGGAAAGAAACATAGAAAGGAAAGAAAAGATTATTATTTAATAAGGAGGAATTTAGCTGAGGTAAAGTAGTAAGATATTCATATATTTTGTTCCTTTAGTTTTTTTACATGTGCAAATAAAGAATTATATGTTGTAGGTAGTGTACAAAAGAAGAAGAAAACAGGAAGAACGAATCCTAAGTGAGATGAGATACCTAACCGATGCATAAGCAACAATAAAAATTTCATCATATCACTTCTAATTGATATTAATTGTCATGTTTGTGATAGCATTAGCATTTCTATTATATACTAGCATGTATTCCCATATGATAACATGTATATTCGTCTATTTCATTTTATTCACATGTTGTTTTACTAGTGATTATATTAGAATGAATGATAATTTTGACATAAGAGAAATTGAACTCTAATTAATCTGCATGGGTCATTGACTCACAATTACTATGATTATAAATCCATTAATGTAACCCAATAGGCTTCCTTTGGAATGCTTCTTGGCAATGGCATTTAATTCCATCACAAGGAATTTCCTAATGGATGCTAGCAGTTGTAAGTTAAAAAATCATATATATTCTCAGCAACATTAAGGATTGTAGTAGGTGTTCGAAAGTTTGCCATAAGAAAAAAAAAAGGTTTGATAGTAAGTAAATTATGAATTTCTTCACAAGATCTTCTGATAGAGTAAAAACATCCAGACTTTCAATCTCATGCCTGATATCATTTATTATTTTCCCATTTATTCAGACACTTTCCAACAAGGTTTAAAATTGCGTAAATAAGCCTCAAGGCATTTTTCGTTCGTGAGGCAAGGCGGAAGCCTCAAGACGGTGTGAGGCGTAAGCCTCACGGACGAAGAATTGCGTAAATGAGAATTTAAGGGTTTTAACATGTAGATAACAATAAGAGTATCATACAATAAATACATCTAAATGACAAGTGAAATTAGTTGAAAACAATAAAATATATACATTATATGCATCGCATAGTAATTGTAAAGTACAAAATCACAAAATATTAAGTCTATCAAAACTCCCAAAGTACAAATAAGAAAGAACATATAAAATTCAATCATGTCCCATCACTAATGGGTCTTCAAGGGAATCTTCTTCTCCAATTATATCTATTAATGTCATATCTTCATCATCTTCAATGTTAATCACTTTTCTCTTCCCTGTTCAATAAGAATGATTATTGTCATGTTAATTGCCCACTTGATATATATATATATATATATATATATATATATATATATATATATATATATATATATAATGTATAGCATATAAGAAATTGTGGAATACTTTTATTTTGTTGATGTGCTGCATAACTAGTGGATTTGTGTGGTGTGGTATTAGTGGATGTGCCCACTAGATATGTTTCGCCCCTCAAGACATCCACACTTAGATCTTCTAGCTACAGGTCTAATAATGACAAATATGTCTCATCATCTATGAACCACTTATTATTAGATGCTATATCATCACACATCAACGGGTCCTCATCATCCTTCAATCCCTTGTTCTTCAACCTCCTATCTCTTAATCTCTTGTTGTGTATAATATACACAAGGGAGTTTATTATGAGTGTTGAAAGTCGATTTCTTCTCTTTATTTGTTCTTGATTATATATACTCCAGTTTCACTCACACCTAGAGGAAGAACAAGTGAGACCCAAAATTCTAACAACAAAACTCTATAACTCAGGGGTGGAAACCAAATTGGATCCACCATTCAACTATTTTCAAGAAGAAAAATGATAATCATAACATATTAAAGTGTTATGCATGTACAAATACTTTGCAAAAATAAGTATACCTGGAGAGCGTTTGGCAATAGTAGATTTTATTGCTTGCAGACCAAAAAATTCCTCCCTATTCTGAAATAGAACAAGTTCTAAATCTGCAAGCTCCTTGATGGTCTGGTCCGTTATTAGTCGTTCCATGCAATGATACAAGCCAAGCTTCACCTTCAGGTTTGAGGATTTTCTCTCTGAATATTGAAATTGAGGATTGAGATAATACGCCGCAGCATGTGGATGACGGTGTAACTGGACCTCCCACCGAGCATCAATGATATCCCAAATCTCTCTATAACTTGCCTCATCTCCTCCCAAGTTATGTGCAATCAACTCCTTTGTCTCATCCATTGCATTATATATAAAACTCATGGCTAGTTTCTTCTCGGCATCCACTAAACATAGAACTTGTACCAAGGGTCTCGTACTCAATATGGTATAGATCACACTTGCCCAAAATTTATCATTTAGAATTAACCTTCGTATTTCCTTCCCCTGAGGTTTCTTGCCCCACGCAGAATTAAGCCATTGTATTGATGTAAACATTGCTTCAAGAGATTGTCACACATCCAACAGGCTCTGCAGTATCAAATAAGATGTGACAAACCTGTAGAATAAACTTGCATTAGGAATTGCAGTGCACAAATGTAATATATAATGCATGAAAGGGCTAATAACGAACCTAGTGGTAGCAGAGCGAATGATTTCTATCTTTGAAAACTTTCTCATTAGTGCTAATACCCATGAGTGGTTGTAGATGAACTTTATGATCTTCTTCGCCCTAGAAAGGGTGCTCTTGTCTTGAGGTAAATCACCAAGTTCCTCCAATATAAGATCGATACAATGTGCTGCGCAGGGGTCCAATATAGGTGCTTCCTCTTCTCCATCAACATCTGACCAGCTGCTTTGTATGTACTGGCATTGTCAGTCACCACCTGAACAACCAATTGCTCCCCAATCTCCTCAATAAACCATCTAGTAAATTGAAAATGAGTTCAACATTTTTAACCTCATCTAAAGCTTCAATGGATCGTAAAAACACCGTGCCGTAGGTATTATATACAAGGATATTAATCAAACTCCTGCTCTTCATGTCAGACCATCCATCTTACATAATGGTAACACCAGTCTCACTCCATGTCTATTTAATCTCATCAATACTCTGCTCTGTATTCTGCAGCTCCTTTAAAATTCATGTTCGCAACTCGTACATGGAAGGTGCCTTCAACCCTCTCCCATACAACCCTACAGATCGCAACATATTGAAGTAGGTCAGCGATGTCGCAACATTAAATGGAATGACATTCTTAAAAAAAAAAAAATCTTCCAATGTCCATGCAAACCTGATGTCGACCCTCTCTGGTACCAGCCGCAGGCATCATCTGTGCTTGTCCTTTATCCTCTCCTGAACCATATATTGGTTCATAGGACCTCGCGCACCTCTATTATGTATAGTGGAGGAAGAGCCCTTTCCACTCTCGCTCCTGTAGTAAGCATCATGTTCGACCCTTTCATCAAATTGCTCCTATTGTAAATGTTTGGCCGTGGTACTCTTCTTCATGTAATAAGTAATTTTCTTCTTCATCTTATCTGACACATTCGCACAAGGTGCTACATTCTTATGTGAGCCGAATAAGTATTTCTTCATGTGAGTAACTCCTCCCTTCACCAACTTATCACAAAAATTACATTTTAAATACACATGTCTTCTCGCTGCCTCCTACATCAACTTGCATGTTGTATTTCCAAGAAGGGTCATGCCTCAATGACGTATTTGTCTTTTCCTTGCCCCTAACCATGTTTCCTAATGCGCAAATGCGAAAACATACAAAAAATCTCAAAAAATAGAAAACCTTAGATTTTCTATAACTTGAAAAAACTTTTCTTAAACTAAAAAAAACCTAAAACTAATAGTGGAGTGCTTGTAGAGGGCGGCCGGACCCTATAAACTCACCGGCCTGAGGTGGCGCCAGCAGGAGAGGCAGTATAAAGGGAACCTGAGCGAAGGATTTGCGAAAGGAACTGGGCTTATGGGAGAATTCCGTTCAGTTCAGTATAGCCGAATGCAACAATAGATGAAATAAGACATTTTAAGTAGAAAACTAAGTATGTGGGACCCAGTTTCAAGAGGCGTGCATCTCACATGCAATTGCGTAATAGCGCCTTAGAGGTGGGCCTTAGTGACCGTGAGGCGTAAGCCTCACCTGGGCTAAATTACGCAAAGGCACACCTCTAATTGCGCAATTTTAAACAATGCTTCTGGCACAAATTTAGCACCTCTGTTGGGCAGTCCAAGCATAAGAGCAACCTCATTTGAAGTGAATTGTAGCCTCCATCCTTTGATAACAAAACACTCCTTCCGGATCTCCCACTTGGTCAGCAGCATATGCACTAGTGGAACATTCTGACAGCATGAAGGTAATACTAGGAACTGATTAATGTTGAGCTGCCTAAGTCTATTAATGAATTGTTGGCCGAATGTAGTAACCAAATGATTGCAAACTTCTCAAAAATAAATTTTATTTTTGAACCTTTGGTGGAATTAACTTTAAATTTGATGTTGTATATGTAGATGTAACTCTCTTAATTTCATCATTATGAGTAGTAAGAAAATCGAATAGGTCCAAATAATTTTCTTGATTATCTACTCTAGATGACTTGTTATGCCCATGGAATGATAATTTTTGACATAAGAGAAATTGAATGCAATCAATTGTTGCAGTCAACATGATCTTATAATCTTTTTTTTCTTATGGTCTCTTTGCTCAACTATAAAGCAGAAAGATTATGTTCTTAACTTTTCATTAAATATGCATATTTTTGTCTACCTTTATTGTGTACACCGTTATGCTCTTGAACATATATTAATAGCTTTTCTTTTCCCTTCCAATTTCTGAAACATTTTTCAACAAATGAGTTTCCACCACCTTGGCCTATAATAATTTGTCCTTGGGGATTGAACATGTTGCAGTAAGATAAAATGCAACGTCATTTTACACGATGTATTCTAATCAATCAGGATATTCCTCAAAATATTTTTGAATTAAATCTATGTGCAACATTTCCAATTAATGTTTGAATGAAATTATGGCTTTTTGGTTGATAGGGTGTTCCTTCAACAAATATGATCTTCTAATTTTATCTCTCTAATTCACTTCATAACTTCATATTGAAGGTTGAAGACCAGGATTTTCAAGAAGATTATTAATAATAATCTCTATATGTTCTTTCCTCTTTAAATAACGATCCATTACTTATATTCTAGAAAATAGGAGTAACATTAATGTCAAAATTTTCTCAGAACATCAATACTATGAAATTTTTCTTATATAGAGTTTAGAAGCATGTGAGACTAACAAATGAAATAAAAAAAAAATCACTAATTACCCAAAAAGTTAAAGTGTAGCTCCACTAAATATCTTCATAAACTATTCTGCATTGGAATAGCAATCAACATTTACTTCCCTTTTGAACTTTTAAAAGATTCATACGTTCTTATACTTCGTTTATATGTCTTGCTAAACTAGTCAACCAAGTTTATCACCCAAATTCGAGACAAAGAAATGGAGAAAAGATTCAACAAAACATGTAAAAAGGGGTACTATGAAGATTTATGTACTTGGGTAGCAAATAATTTTATTTTATAAACATTTTGTTTTCTTATTTTCCTGGCAAATTGAAAAAATTTTCCCCTAAATCTTCGTTATAAAATTATTTTGCTATTGTCTTCTACTGAATTATGAAATTTATGCTAATTTGTAAGAAACTCTTTATTGTTGGTACTTCTTAATAGTATTATATGAAATAACATTATGATATTTTTACATAAAAATATCAGCATTAATGCTATTAGGAGAATCATACAGAGATACCGAAAGTTGCTGCAAAGAGCTTAAATCCAAACAAATAGTCCATATTTCTTTCTTCTTAGCAATAACATAAACAAACATTTTGATTTTAGATATACTTTTGTTAGGACTTCTTAAAGAAAACTAAATTTATGGCATTAAACAATGTTGATTTTGTTATGAGAGCAAAATCAGTTGCTTAATAAATTAACAAAGAATTGATAAATGATTTGTGGACTTAAAAAAATCCACAAACAGATTCAAGTTGTGCACCTTGGCTTCGCTGCTCTCTGAAGTCCGAATGCCTGAATCGACGATCAGTGTGTAGGCAGGGGCAGACTGCGAACGTGATCTATGTTGAGAAAGACATAAGCGGAATTACAAAACAGCCCTTCGTATGAATTTAACATTTATTTTGAGGGTGGCCATTTGCCCACCCACCCTCAACACAGTTGGGTTCCGCCCCTACTTGCTTTTAGTTGAAGGATTATTTTGAATTTTTTCTTCATAAACTTCAGCATAAATCCTAACTACTGAAGTTTGAAACCATAATCATCGATCATGGTTACATGTATCTTTAAAGATGATCGACTCATATTTATAAGCTTTGAAGCTTCAATTGTGATAGATCATCTTCAAAGATGCTTGAATCTATATGATATTATAATTGTTCTTCGAGCCATTCTTTAGACTAGTGCTTCAATCCTATTCGAAGATGGCCATATTCACACAACAGCAAACTCTTGGAGTGACTAAAGAAAAAAAAAATCAGTCCTCTCCTTTTGAATGTGGGTTTTAATATTATAATGCAATGTAGTGAAAACTATTTTAGTTCATTTTTTAAGTAAACCAAACTCGCTCAATTTTGAGCGAGAACCGTTTACACCCCATGCAAGCTCGCTTTAGCACCGCCGACCACCCCCGTCACCACCCACTGCCCGCAACCACCGCCGACACCCCCACCGTCCACTACTGCCGGCCACCACCACCTGCTGCCATACACCACCACCGCTGATCTTTGCCACCACCAGCTGCCGGCCACCAGACCTGCCGTTGGTGCCGGACACCACCATCGTCGCCACCATCACCGCCGCCACCTCCTCTACCGACCGCCACTTTTTTTAGACTTTACACTATATTCATTATTTCAAACCAAACAAAAAAAAATCATTTATTTGCATTTACTGTACATTCATCTAAATAACTCTAAAGTATTCCTTTTACACTGCATTTCTTTAATATTACATTCTTTTTTTAGCCAACCAAACAACTCTTATTTAAAAGCTTCAAAGCTCAACCATATGAATAGGGTCATTTAGTTATTTATTAAACAAATATATGCAAGCATTGCTCGATTACTACACTTTCTACTTCCGTGATTCCATCAGTCATTCCCTGACCACTGCCTCTGTGTTATATATAATAACATTAACATGCCACCCCTTTATATTGCACATGTTTCAGTTTTTATGCTTCAGAAATTCTGCTTGCGCTCGAGTACTTGCATGTGCTCGGTATCGTATACAGAGATTTAAAGCCTGAGAATGTGCTAGTAAGAGAAGAGGGTCACATTATGCTCTCGGACTTTGACCTTTCGCTCAGATGCACCGTCAGCCCCACACTTGTCAAGTCTTCCTCTGTACCAGGAAGAAGCTCTGATGATCTGCGAGGGATACTTGATGGAAATAGAGCTGTGCAGGGATGCCTCCAGCCAACTGCATTCTTCCCCCGAATCCTGCCCAAAAGGAACCGCAAGTCAAAATCAGATTTTGGCCTTGCTGCAGGGGCTTTGCCAGAGCTAATGGCCGAGCCGACGAATGCTCGCTCCATGTCCTTTGTTGGGACGAATGAGTACCTGGCCCCTGAGATCATACGTGGAGAGGGTCATGGCAGTGCAGTGGATTGGTGGACCTTTGGCATCTTCATCTATGAATTGATCTATGGAACTACCCCTTTCAAAGGTTCAGGAAATGGAGCTACCCTCTACAATGTTGTTGGTCAGCCATTAAGATTCCCTGATGAGCCAGTGGTGAGCAGCAGCACACGAGATCTCATTCGAGGCCTCCTTGTTAAGGATCCAAAAAGGAGGATAGCATATCGCAGAGGAGCAACTGAGATAAAGCAACATCCTTTCTTTGCAGGTGTTAGTTGGGCATTGGTGAGAAGCATGCAGCCTCCTCACATACCTCAACCTGCGGAATTTGGGCAGTTTTCAAACAAGCAGGTGAATGCCAAAAAGAAGTCTACCAATGAAAGTGGAGGCAAAGACAAACAAAATCGCACTGGATACATGGATTTTGAGTATTTCTAGTTTGTGTGTCTATGCCATTGCTTTACTTTCTCTCATAGGAACAGCGAATTATTAGGTCCGGTCACCTTACAGAGAAATACATCCGGATTTCTCTCTATCTACAGTAAAGCGTAGTCAAAGCGCAGTCACTGTAGCAGCTGCGCTTTTACTGTAGACAGAGAGAAATCTGGATGTATCTCTCTGTCAGGTGACTAGACCTAATAATTTTTCCATAGGAATAGGACGAATACATTCTTTGTTTCTTATTAATAAGAAATTATATTTGGTGAAAGATGAAATTCTCTTGTTCGCAAGTCTTTTTTGCTGGCCTAACTTGTGTTGATGTCTATTTCAAAGAAGAGGAGTTTACAGGGTGTAAGAGAAAATGTATACACAATGAAAAGTTTATATTCATGAAACTTGTTGTATAAAGAACTGATTGTTTATTTGTATATCAAATTAGCGGGCCCAAGGGGATTATGATAATTTTTTCTTCTTCTTTTGCTTATATGATTATTTCATTTTTTTTTTCAAACTTGTTTTCATCATAGGTAATTTATGTGAAGTACACTATTAAAGGAACACGAAATGAGTGTATCATTATTTACTTAAATATAATTCTAATTTTAATTAATAGTTAAAATGAAAAGTTAAAAATATTCCAATTGAAATATAGTAATTCTTCAAAGCCACTAAATATCTATATTTATATCTATGCTACTTATAAACATCTCTTCTGATTATTTTAACATGCAGATGTTTGTTTGTATTTTTATTTCATTTTGAATAATGTGCAGTGTTATTATATGCCTAGTATTCACACTGCAAAGTGTTATAAACATATAAATCATTTTTACTATAAATGATAGAACAAAATATCATTCAGGTATGTGTATGTCTTTTTCAACAGTGCTCGCACGTTCGATGGAAGGAATGGTCATGTAGCATATGCATATATACGCCTTAAGAAATCAATGTTATTTTTGAAATTAATACGAGCTTCATATGTGAAATTTTGATATGAGAAGTATGGTTTGTAAATAAAAGAGTAATTTTTTTTTTATTGTTGATTCAAGTTAGTTGAAAGTATTGTGATTTTAATTATTTTCAAAATAGTAAAAGTAGTATAAATGTATAATTATATATTATACAAGTGGATTTTATAATTTACCCTTTTTAATAGATTTTACTCACATTTGTTGCTAGTGATGATGTCACACATATGGTTATAATGATTATTACACAAATATATGTGTCATATCAAGTAATATAAGATAAGCTGAGTAACATTGCCATGAAGATAAGAATGATCTAAAAAAATAATCACTTTTCTACTACTTATATTGATTGCAAAATTTATCTTATCACAAAAAAAAAAAAAAAAAGGTTGTGTTGATTAAGGTAGGCAACTAAAAATGGCTAAAGGAAATGCTATGTGTATAAAATACTCTAAACATATGATACATAAAAATTCATGTGTACAAAAATTGATCTCCTAGTTTGGTATTGTGAATCAAAATACATGTAACTCCTCATCTCTATCGAGGTTGATGGTGTCCCTTCGCTATAATGATACTGTTATATTCCAAATTCTATCCAACATATATTTATACATGGAAGGATTCTATTCTAATTCCCCTAGTTGATTCCGTCGAGTCTCTGTTGAGGACATAGATCACACTAGATTTTAACTTAGTGCAAGTCTCATACACAAATTAAATGATGATTAGATGAACTAGAAACAACTTTGCAATAATTAAAAGAACTAAGATCTAATCTAAGTAAATATGCATTCTTAATATATCATAAGCCTAGAAATAAATTTAGCCTGACAATGAAAGTAAAAAGAACACACCAACTTCATTTCAAATATTAAAATCAAATACAAGAAAAGAGTCAAGGATAGATAAAATCAGGAGACTTTTTGAAATAGTTAATACAAACACTCCTTGTCTTTTGGACTTTTAGTCATTTGCTCTAACTCACATTCACTCCCTACTGAACTCTACCAAAGATTAAGCATAAATGCAAAAGTGGTCAGCTAAAATTCAGCCATACTATTTATAATAAAAATAAATAACCGACTCTCGCATCACAACGCTAAAAGTGATAGTGTTGCGAAACTTCTAAAATGAAATAAAGCAATGGTGCTAATGAAGTACTCTCCTGTGACACTCTAATTGAATTGACATGTCATTTTTTGAGAGAAACTGAATTAAATGCTCTACCACAGCGCTGGGGCATTTGGTGTTCAGGCACTTTGGATGGCGCTATAGTGCTTGAATGACATTGCTATGTCGAGGACTTGATACTATGGTGCCCAGCTCTCTATTTTGGAGGCCATAATTTGTCATTGAATGTCGTGATGCTCAAAATTCTAGCATTGTGGAGTTAGTTCATTTCTTCATTGTTCATCCTTTTCTTAAAAATTTCTAGTACAAAAATACAAAATGAGGCAATTTTAAAATAATAGAGGATAATTTAAAATATAATAAAATTTTCACTAATAAAATCCCCCAAACTTAAATTATTACTTATCCTCAAGTAATTTACATGCACTTTATTAAAAGATAATTTTAGTTTTTTGGAATGTAAACTTTTGAAATTTTAAAGATCCATTAAACATATGATGCTCAAATCAATCCCAGAGCATTATTTGTCTGTGACCTTCTAATCCAACTGTTGAATTGCCTTAGATTGGAAGTTTGCTTCATAATTGGGATTTGCTAACTAATTCCAAATGTGATTTGGAAGTTGTTGGCATAGATCTGGGACCATGGCAAGGTCAAGTCATGTATAGGTTTATTTAAAGTTCATTTAGGCCAATTTAGGGATCAATGGGGTCCTGGTAAACCATGGCCCACCAAGAGCTCAAACAAGTTCAGGTATGTATAGTTTAATATTTGAAATGGGTTAGAAAATTTAGTGAGGTTTAGAATAGGTTATAGGCAATTTTTAGGGTTTATGGTTCAAAGGGCCTTTAATGGTCAAAGTGACCAATTAAGGGTCATCCAAGCCCGTTCAAAGGTTCATTTAGGTATATGCATGATCAAGGATGATTATAAGGTGCATAGGGATCAATCCTAGGGTTTAAGTTGAAGTTTATAAGAGGTTTCTGTTGACCTCGATTTTCATTCGAGTGTCATTTAGGGCCTTTGATTGATTTAATCAAGCCCCATCAGGTTCAATTTAAGCACGAATCAGCTCGAGTTGAGTCGAATTAGGCTCGATCAGGTTTGATTAAGCTCGATTAGTCCGCCTTGACCACGTTGAGTTTGTTATGACTCGAGTCGTCATTTTATTTAAATTTAATTGGGTTAATTTGAGCAAATCAAATTGAATCCCAAATTGACTCAAATCGAATCTAATTTTGAGCTTAATTTTAATTTGATGTGCTTAATTTATTTTTTTCTCTTCTCATGAGCTTAAATTTATTATTAAATCAAGCAATCAAATCGATGGCTAAATCATCTCAATTCCCTTCTAATTAGCCTTAGGATGAATCCTAGCCATAGATCTAAGGTCTTGATCATTTAAATACTCTTTTAGGGCTTCATGAGAGGGGACTCTTGCTTGGATTCTCTTCCTAGCCGCTCTCAGCCTAAACTTTTTGGTGTGAGAGCTCTTCTAATTTATCCCCACCTTCTTCCACTCAAATCCACCGGTCAAATCCCACTGACGGCGATCCTCCGAAGAGATCAAGGCTATATCCGTCCAAGGCCTCGATCCGGTTGATCCATAGTTTGTTTGATCGTGATTTCAATTAGAAAAATATACGAGGATAATCTACAAGCTCAACCGTATAAAGAACTTAAAGATCCAATAGTGAGATTCCTCAAAATTTTAGATCTAGGTTACTACACTTAGATCTATATAGCTTTTTAATAAGTGCTTTTTAGAGCTTTCAAATATCACCCCATGCTTTCTATTCATGATGCTAATCTATGTTTAAATTTTCATTAAATTTGGATGTCTTGATAGTGAGAATGAAATTTTTTTTATTTTCTATTCTTCGTTAAAAAAAAGATTAAAAATGAATTTAAAATTATTTTACAATCTAAAAAAAATACATATTATGTATCATTTTCTTCATGATTTTACCCTTTTTATTTTAAAATTAAAATTATTTTTAAATATCATATAAATTTTAAATTATTTAATTAAACCTAGTTTAAGTATTTAACCAATATTTGAATTAATATTATATTAAATATTTTAATAAAAATAAAATATTTTTCTAGTATGTTTTAAATAATTATTTGAAAATATTAATTTAAAATTAATTTTATTTATTATATATCATATATTTTTTAAATAATTTCTATTATTCAATCTTTAAATGTTCATTTAATATTAATATTTATTAATTACTTTTAAAATAATAAAAATAAATATTTTTTTATGTTATGTTATTTTTAAAATTAGAAAAAAAAATTTAGTATTATTTTAAGTAATTCTTAATTAGATAAGCAATTAAATATTTAAATTATTAATTAATAATTAGTTTAAATAATTTTTAAATTTATAAAAATTATTTTAAGATACATGATAATTTATTTTAGTTATTTAATTTTAGATTTATAAATACTTTCCTATTTTGAATTATTTCAAATAGTTAATTACTTAAATTTTCTAATTAATAATTAATTTAAAATTTAAATACTTTCCAAATTCATAAAAAATTTTTTTATTAAATTAATTTCAAAATCAGAGATTTTTTTATTATTTATTTTCTTTTTTTTAATTTAACAAATATTACCTATTTCAAATACTTCCCTTAATTATTAATTACTTAATTAACAATCAATTAATTTAAAGTTTAATTACTTTTCAAACTTATAAAAATTATTTCCCTTAATTATGCTAAATATTAGAGTATTATTATTATTTTTTTATTTTTATTTATTTTAAATGCTTCCTATTTTAAAATACTTTCTTTATATTATTAATTACCTAAACTATCTAATTGATGATTAATTGATTTAAAATTTAATTATTTTAAATGTTTCCTATTTTCAAAAATCAGAAGATAATTTTTGTCATTTTAATTTTTTTATTAAATAATTATATTCTTATTTTAAAATATGTTTATTAATCATTAATTATATAGATTATTTAATTAATAATTAACTAATTCAAAATTCATTTGTTTTTTTGAAATTTATGAAAATTATTTTTATTAAATTTCTTTAAATTCAAGAAACTTTAATACTTAATTTAATTTGATTTAATTATTTAATAATCTTTTTTTTAAATACGTTAAACTTTAAAAATTCGTAACTATTTCATTTTAAATCGGATTTTCACGTACAATACCTCGTATTTTTTAGAAAAATATGTATTTTCATTTAAAAATATTTTTGAAAATAAAAAAAATATTTTTTTGTCCTATTGATGTAATATTTTAATTACATAACTATTTAAATAATATTTAAAAAATTAATATCTTGATTATTTTTAAATTATAAAATTATTTTCGAACCCCTTTTTAACCTCCTTGGGTGACCAGTGGATCTCTCTTATATTATATACTTACAATGAATTGATCTATTTTTAATTAGATTATTTTCCAAAAATTATATATTTATAATTATTTTAAGTATTTTCAAAATTACCTATATATGTTAAATCCTAATTTTGGGAGATCCACTATTTATGAAATTTCAGACATAGGTTATTCATATGAAGAGCAATCATGGAGAGGTGGATTAGTGAATGGTTGAGTCCCAATCATCCACTAATCACTTCGTTAGACATATTTACTTTTCTTTTATTGTACTTTGCATGTGTATGATGCACGAGCACTTAGTTTAGGCTCTCCTAGATATAAGAACATTGTGTGTTTACTTTGTTTGTGTACTTAATAAATTTTTACCTTGAGGGTTAGTGTAAAACTTTATTTTAAACCCATATAATGTAGTGACACCCTAAGGACAATAATTAATGATCAATCTAGCGAACTTAGAAAAATTCAAGTAGCTAGGATAGATCCTGGATTGACATGAAAACTATAAAAATTAAACTTAGTGACATTATAAATCTCTCCGAATTTTCTAGGAATTTTTAGGGCTCTTTAGACCTCTTAGTTAACCAACCCTAATTTACCTATTAAATAGGGCCCCGATACCTTCTAAAAATTATAATAAATATATTTTATCTCAAAAAAATACCTACCATACCTCAAACTATTTAGAATGTTTTTTTTAACCTGAGATAAATAGGACTCCTTAGTTGACCTTAATCTGACCCTTAACTTAGCCTTAAGTAAAAATTACCTTTTTGCTCCTAATAAATCATTAAAAAATATTAAAAATTCCAAATTTTCCCCAAACACTTGGGAATAGTTTTTTAGATTATTCTTGACCTTTGAGGGTGATTCCAATTAGTTTGGAACTGGTTTGGATCAAAACTATAAAATCACCCCTTAATTAGATATTTTAGATAATTCCCATAAATACACAAACTTTAGAAATTCATAACTAATTGTAAAAAATTCCAAATTAGACAAACTCATTTGCATTCAACTCCAATTAGGGTTTAATATTTATTAAAAAATTTAGCATTCCAAAAATTAGCCTAAATTAGAAAGTCAACTTTGCGGTCAACCTCAACCTATAGTCTAAGATCTGAAACTTAAAAAATTCATAACTTTGCCTAGGAAACTCCAAATCCATCGTACTACCTTTTTAATTACTCATATTAAGGTCTAATAGTTTTCTAAAATATCAGGAGACCCAAACCTAGCTTACTTTCCATAGTGACCTTTTGGACCCACTCAGCTTGGTACCTAGGAGGACCCGGGACTTTCTAAAATTGGGTAATATAATTTGAGCTTCAAATATAACTACCCTAAGCATTTAAAATTAATCAACAAACTAAATTAACTAAAATAAATCATAATTCATTAATATTTAAACTTTAACTAAAATTTCCTCTTTTGGCCTTCAAAACATCTGAACTCTATGCAACTTTAATTAACTACACGACTTAAGATCTATATTAACCACACAAACCTTACACACACATAGAATTGTTTGCTAGGGCACCACTTGTAGACTTAGGCTAGGCCGGTGTTTCCTTTTCTGCTGTGTGTCGGAGCTTTCCGATGATTTTATTGCATGCTGTGATGAATTGATTGGTGTGTTTGCTTACTTTCCCTGTACTCTGAGAATTGATGTGATGAGCATTAGATTTACCCCTAGGTTAGGAATGACATATATATACATTAATTTTCTTGTAGGTGGCCATGCTCATGCAATGCTATAGGGGGCCAAAAGTCATGATTTCTAATTATTATTTTATGCAGGTGCTTGCTCAGCCCCCCTAAATAAATAAGGGTTAATATCATTAGTTAATAACTACTACAGGTGCTTCAGAAATTGCTTATCCCTTAATGATTAAGAGCATGGCTAAGAATGTGGTTGCGGATGTGTACTTTTATTTTTATATAAAACTGCTTGAGATTTTTATTAAGATAACCTTGCAGGTAACTTTAGATTTATTGCTTTTCAATTAATATAAATTTGTTTGTAATATTTTTTAAGAGTTGTGAAAATGAATTTTGAGTGGGATATTCTTATCCAACTCAAATTTCAAAAGAAAAAGGCATCCTCATATGAAAGAGTCTTTTTTCATTTGGAAGATCGAGCTGGATGACTTTAGATATCCAAAGAGAAAAGGCAATACCCCCTACCAGGGAAAATTATCTCTTCATTTGGATATTCAAGCCACGATGAATCCAAGGAGTCCAAGGAGGAGAGATCCAAGGAGTCCAAGGATAAGAGATCCAAGGAAGAGAGTTCCAAGGAGTCCAAAGAGAAGAAGAGCTGAAGACTTGAAGACCAATATCCCATTCAAAGTCATTTGCGTCTGTCATATGTTTAGAAATCTGGGTTGTTGGCAGTGATGCGAGGCCACTTTACTTTCTGCATACCCTGGGTTGTAATAATGACAGTTTGTCTATAGACATTTAGTTGATTTGTTGATTTATATTGATGTGTTTACCTGATTTGTGCAATAGAAATTATCTATTTTTCCTAGATTTCTTTCTTGCATGTCGATTTTATTTTAGCCTGGATATTCGTTAGGATCTCTAAGATCCATCAAAACTTTTCTACTCACAACTAACATTTAAAATTTTAAGGTTTAAATAATTTAAAAACTTAACAAATTTTGAAAACTACTAGAATCGTCTGGGGTCGCATGCATATTAATGCATTCTCTCCCTCCTTATAAGACACCTCCCCTCTTGAAGGTAGAGAGTCCGAATAATCTGGCCTATGAGGATGAAGTGCCGGACTTGGGGAGGCCCAGTATTTTCTAAAAATTATTTTATATTAAGTCTATTTTTAAAATCTATAGCATTCATGATTTGAGATCTTCTAAACTAGCATGCATCGCATTAGTAACTAATTAAATAAAATTTTAATTGCACTAGTTAGGGGCATTCACCCAACATAAGTCTGGGACCAATTGTGAAATTCTCTAGATGTTGATCATACATCAAAAAAATTGTACCACCCACCCATCTCTCATAATTGTCTTAATATCATGGTTTTAAAGCGATTAGGTGGTTAGCTGGCTCCCCAATCCAGGTCGGGGTAAGTCCAGGTTTTGCATTGCATTAGCTAGGACATGAGTGTTAGTGTATATAGAACACTAAATCCAACCTAGATCTAGGATTCAAGGCTACTACATTTGATATCATAGTATGCCTAAATAGTAGGTAAGTTCCCTATTCTTCAAGGACTATAAATCCTACTTATCTACGTCACACGGATGATGCCACTTCCATCCTTCTCTCACTTATATGATTGGATGTTTATTATTCTATTTTATCCAGTTTCTTCTTAGTTTCCTAGAGCCTCTGAATGCTGGTGTGAACCCCGCATGTGGACCAAGCCCTTTGGACATTTCTTCCTTTTGAGTAGGACTTCTTAGTCTACACCCTTATGCCAATCCCATTTTGGGAAGGATAACATATGACCCTTAATCGAGAGTTTTCTCGGGCCCTGGCCTGGGATGTAATTATCTACGAGGGCTTATTCCCGTGGAAAACTTGTTCCCATATTTACTAAACCCCACTCTAGCTATTGTATCGGGTGGGGGAAACCCATGATTGTAATCATGTCGTGTATATTACTACCCATCGGGGTGCATTGGCGAGAGCCGCAATCCTCAATGGTTAGTCGTATGCACGATCCAATCAGTTTCTTCCAATTGGCATGTTCGTGCCGAGTGTAAAGGCCTACGATCATTTTATCCTACGGGATAGTGCGACCGTACCCTTTACGTTCGGACCCCACGAGTGGTGCTCTTTTGGAGGTCCATAGATTTTTGGCGACCAGGGTGGGACCAGTTTCTCTCTCCATCTTTAGATTATATATTATCTTTTCTTGTGTGTACTCCGGGTTTGATACTCCTTATATTAGGTTCGTCCCACTCTTAGTTAGGGTTCCTTCCTTAGTTAGGGTTTCCCCCTACTCTACCACTTTCCAGCCTTGCAGCCTATTCCATCCCTTATCCTTCTTTATCAAATCTATATTCAATCATTCATTCTTTCATGATTTTCAATGTTAACTGATTCTTTTTAATTTCTTTTCTTCGCAGCAATGTCATATCTTCCTTCATTACATCTATTACTTTTAGATTTGGCTCGGGCACACGGGTGACTCTTCCTGAGTCCCTACTTACTAGTCCCCAGTTGGAGGAATCACTTTTAGTTCCTTCACTAACTCGGCCTTTGTCACTTTTGGCAGGCCGACCTCGACAGTGGTTGCTATATTCTCTCCTCCTCAGAGGAGAGGACGTGCAGCCAAGCATCCTTTTGGACGTTCGGCTGCTCGGCAAACAGCCCGGCACCTGCTCGTCCTATTCAAGTTCCTACGTAGCCAGTACGCCCTGTGGCTAGGCGACTAGTTCCTAGGCCACTTCCTGTTCCACCCGTTCGTCCTGCGGTTAGGCGTCAAATGCCTACCGCTCCTGTTGCACGGGTTGCTCCGGCCTCTCAGCACCGACAGCCTACTGTATTTGTTACCCCTATCGTTCCGACCGAGGTTCCTTAAGTTAGGGTTCCCCCTCCCACTTCCACTAGGAAGAGGGGTGCCCAAACCGAGGCTCCTTTGCCCTTTTCCCTTCAGGTTTCTATTTTTGCTCGGCTCTCTCACTCTGAGACTGTCAGGCAGACCCCGAGTCTTCCCATTATTCTTGTTCCCCCAACCACCTAGGCAGTGGGTTCAGATGTCCCCTACTCTTCTATCTCTGACCTTGGGAGAAGGGATAGGAGGAATAGTAATAGGAGACTCATCTGGCTGCATCTGACACAGATAGACAGCAGATGGTAGAGGTGATAGCTCACCAGGAGTTAGTTCAGAGGACAGTGGATCCCAGGCAGCGGAGGCCTCAATCAGTTGCAGTTACACCCACTGCAGATATGGTAGTAGCTCCTGAGATAGATGCTTCTCTCCACTAGCACACAGTGGGGATGAGGAAGACGTTGCACGCATTACATTGGCTCCTCCTATTATCACTTATTTACCCTGGGCTAGGATCCCCAGGGACGCTGGTGTTCGAGCCCTCTCTCAGAGGATTTGAAACATCGTCCGCCTAGCGTGTGGTAAAGGGCCTGTCAATTAGGAGAGTTTACTCCGACAGATTTCTTAGGCTACTTTTCAGTTAGGGAGACAAACTACAAGGCAGATGTATAGTTGGCAGAGAGGACAGACGCCTTAGTAGTCGGTAGAGATAGTTCCAGTTGTTAGATCACCGATGGTTACTTCTGTTGTAAGATGACACCCACATCGCCACAGACAGAGATAATAGGGAGAGCCTGCTCAGCCCCAGATCAGTTTAGTTGTGGTAACCTCTCAGCAACCGATTACCTATACAGAGCCCCACTGTAGTAGGCGGGTTTAGAGATGTTGATAGACGGACACCCCTATCGAGCCAATATAGCCAGTGGAGACAGTACAATTAGTTGAGGCAGTACAATCAATTGAGGCAGTACAAACAGTTGAGACAGTGTCGTTGGCAGAGGTAGAGCAGCCTGTGGATATAATCGATCCTATGGATGTTATAGTTCCTTCCGGGTCTGAGGCGGTCTCGATGACTTGTGATGATAATATAGTACCTACTCCCGATGGATCACCAGAGCGGGTTGAGACAGAGCCAGCCCATAGCCTCCATAGGATCACCTCTCCTATGAGTCCCTATATAGAGGCACTTCATCGAGCATGTGGACCTCCAAAAGAGCACCGTACAAATGGGCCAATTAGAAGGGATAGATTGGATTGTGCATACGACTAACCATTGAGGATAACGGCTCTCGCCAATGCACCTTGATGGGTAGTAATATACATGACCTGATCATAGTCACGGGTTTCCTCCACCCGATACAATAGCTCGAGTGGGGTTTAGTAGATGTGGGGCCAAGTTTCCCACGGGCGCAAGCCCCCGTGATTAATTTCATCCCAGGCTGGAGCCCAAGAAAACTCTTGATTAAGAATCATACATTATCCCTTCCTAAAGTGGGATTGACATGAGGGTATAAACTAAGAAGTCCTACTCAAAATGAAGGAAAGGTCCCAAGGGGCAGAATCAACATGCATGGTCCATACCAGCATTCGGAGGCTCTATGGTACTAAGGAGAAACTAGATAAAAGAAAATCAGGCAATCAATCACATGCGTGAGAGAAGGATGGAGGTGGCATCATCCATGTGATGCAGATAAGTAGGATTTATAATCCCTGAAGAATAGGAAACTTACCCACTATTTAAAGCTTACTACGAGACCGAATATAGTAGCCTCAAGATATAAATGGGCTTAGTGTTCTACGAACAACACTAAGACCCGTGTCCTAACTAATGCAGTGCAAAGATCTGAACTTACCCTGGCCTGGGTTGGGGAGCCAACTAACAACTTAATTGATTCAAAACTATGTAATCCAGTCATTTATGAAAGATGGGTGGATGGTATAGTTTCTAGAAGTAGGGCTGACATCTAGAGAGTTTTCTAATTGGCCCTGGACTTATGTAGGTCGATGCTTCTAGCTAATGTAATTAAATTTTAATTAAATTTGTTTCTAATGCAATGCATGCTAGTTGAAGTTCTCGAATCATGAATGCTATAGAGTTTTAAAACATGCTTTATAGAAAATAAATTTTTAGAAAAGATTGGGTCTGCCTAGGTCTGACACTTTATCCTCATAGGTTAGATTATCCGGACTCTACCCGCAGGCAGGGAGATGTCTTATTAGAAGAGAGAGAAAATGAAGTAATATGCATGCGACCCTAGACAATTTCGATAATTCCCTAGAGTCGTTAGGTTTCTATGTTAATTACATCTTAAAATTTAAGTGTTAGTTATGAGTAGAAAATTTTTATAGTCTTTAAAAAGCCTAACGAGGTCTAGGAGAAAACAAAGATGGCATGCAAGAAAGAAACCTAAGAAAAACAGACAATTTCTACTGTGCAATCAATGTAAATACATCAATATAAATAAATAAATTAACTAAATAGCCATAGGCAAACTTTCCTTATTACAACCCAGGGTATGCATAAAGTAAAGCCGGACACCATTGCCAACAACCCGAATTTCCAAGCCTATGACGGACGGAAATGACTTTGAGTGGGATATTGGTCTTCAAGTCTTCAGCTCTTCAGTCTTCTTCTCCTTTGACTCCTTGGATCTCTCCTCCTTGGATCCGTCGTAGCTTGAATATCCAAACGAAGAGACAATTCCCCCTGGTAGGGGGTATTGCCTTTTCTCTTTGGATATCTAAAGTCATCCAACTCGATCTTCCAAATGAAAGAAGACTCTCCCATATGAGGATGCCTTCTTCTTTTGAATTCGAGTTGGATAAGAATATCCAAACTCAAATGTCAATTTCATAATTCTTAATGAATTTATTATAAATAAATTACATTAATTGAAAGCAGTAAATCTAGAATATCATGCATGATTATCCTAATAAACATCATCCCAAGCAGTTTATAGCATTTTTTTATATAAATAAAAATAACTCATTATAGCCACATTCTTAGCCAACCTCTTAATCACTGAGAGCTAAGCAGTCCACCTATAACACCTGTAGCAATTATAATTATTTTATTTAGCCTTGGTTTATTTAGGGGGACTAAGCAAGCACCTGCATAAAACATCATTAAAAATTATGGTAGGGCCCCCCTTTTTAGCATAGCATGAGCATGGCCACCTGCAAGAAGAATAGTATATATATCATTCCTAACATGGGGGTAAATCTAACGCCCATCACATAATATCCAGAGTGCAGGGAAAGTAAGCAAACACACAAACCAATTTTATACAACATGCAATGAAAATCATGAAAAGCTCCAGCACACAACAGGAAAAAGTAAACACCGGCCTAGCCAAAGTCTAGAATTGGTGCCCTAGAAAATAACTCTACGTGTGTGTATGGCTGGTGTGGCTTAGATATATCCTAATCTGGGTAGTTAGTTGAAGTTACCTAAAGTTTAAGTTTGTTATAGGTCAGAAAAAGAAATTTTTAGCTAAAGTCCAAATATTAATGGATTAGGGTCCCTTTTAGTAAATTTAATTTATTGATCAGTTTTAAATTCAGGGGGATGTGATATTTGAAGTTTAAATTATATTAATCAACTTTGGAAAGTCTCGGGTCCTCCTAGAGACTAGGCTGAGGGGTCCAAAAGATCACTATGAGAAATAGACTAGGTTTAAGGTTTTTAATATTTTAGGTAAATACTAGACCTTAAGGTGAGTAGTTAGACAGGTAGTACGCTGGATTTGGAGTATGCTAGTTAAAGTTATGAATTTTCCAAGTTTAGGGTATTAATGGAATTATCTAAATTATCTAATTAAGGGCTGATTTCATGGTTTTGATTCAAACCAGCTCAACACTGATTGGGATCACCTCCAAAGGTCCAAAATGCCATAAGGAGGTATTTCCAAGTATTTGAGAAAAATTTGGGATTTTTAATAATTTTTAATAATTTATTAGGTGCAAAAATGTAATTTCCACCTAAGGTTAAATTGAGGGTCAACCTAAAGTTAAACTTAAGAGTCCTATTTATCTAAGGATGGGGATAAGATTCTAAGAAATTTGAGGTATGATAGGTAGTTTTTTGAGTTGAAATGGATTTATTGTACTTTTTATAAGGTCTCAGAGCCCTATTTAGCAGGTAAATTAGGGTTGGTTAATTAAGGGGTCTAACAAGCCCTAAAAATTCCTAGAAAATTCTGAGATGTTCAAGATGTCTCTAAGTTTAAGTTTTAAAGTTTTCATATCAATATGGGATCTATCTTAGCCCGTAGAAATTTTCTAAGTCTGCTAGACGGGTCCTTAAGTGTTGTCCTTAGGGTGTCACTACGTTATAAATGTTTAAATTATGCTTTGAACTAACCCTCAAAGTAACAAATGCAAAGTACACAAAAAAATTAAACACACCATATCCTTAGATCTAGGAGAGCCTAAACTAGGTGGTAGTGCACCCTACACATGCAACCTACGAATAATAAGAAAAGTAAATACACCTAATGAAGGGATTAGTGAATGATTGGGACTCAACCATCCACTAATCCACTCCCCCATGATTGCTCTTCACACATACAATCCATGTTTAAAATTCCACGCATAGTGGATCTCCCAAGATTAGGATTTACTATATGAGTAATTTTAAAAATAATTTAAAATACTTATAAATACTTATACTTTTGAAAAATAAAGTAATTCAAAATAAATCAATTTGTAATACATATCTATATGAAAAATCCACTGATCACCTGATCGAGGTTTTGAAAAGGGTTTTAAAATAATCTCTAATTTCAAAATAATTATGATAATATATTATTTAAATAAGAAGAAAAGATTCCAATAATAGTATAAGGAAAAAATCTACCATAACAGTAGAGATCAATTACAGAAAATAATTTTAAAATATAAAGCCCATTTTTCTGAAAATAATGAGGGGTTATACACTAAAATCCAATTTAAAACGAATTAGTTATGAATTTTTGAATTTAAAGGAGTAAAAGCTTTTTTTTAGAATAATTTTAAAATAATAATATTCAAAATAATCATTAAATGAAATTGACTCAAAATCATGAAACTAATTTTTAAAATAAAACTAATAATGTCAATAACTAATAATAATGATAAAATATTAAAATAATAGTAGTAATATTAGTAATAATAATAAACCTTTTAAAATACCTTTAATTTTATTTTTTTTAAACAAATATCAATAATAAGAATAATAATAATAATAATAATAATAATAATAATGATAATAATAATAATAATAATAATAAAATACAATGATAACAACATGACCTAATAATAAGAATAATAAATAATATAATAATGATTTTAATAATTATAATAATGATTTAATATAAAGAAAATATATTTTTACTGTTTTTTAAATATTTCAAAATAAACACAAAATTTTTGATAAAAAATAATTTTAAATTAAAGGGCTGAGAATACGAGCAATTTGATATATTGTGCGCAAAAAACGGATCAAAAACAAATTTTCTATGAATTTTTAAGTGAAAATAGGCTTAAAAATAATTAAAATAAATAAATATCCTTAAAAATATCTCGACGCGACACATGGCACACCGTAATAGGTCTCGCGGTCCGCGACAATCATTGGCGCCGCCGCCAATGATTACGGCCATAATGCCGCAATCGTGAGCTACCGATCACGGCATTAATCCATGTCGGCACACGATAGAGCTGTCCGATCCGACGTGTAATAAATTGGTGGCTGAGATCACGCTGGACCCAGTACCGATCTGAGGGATCAAACTTCTCAGACAGAAGAAATTGCGGATCCCCGCAGTTTCGACCGTTGATCACAGGATCAATGGTCAAGATCCTGTAGACCGGGACTTATGGCGAACCAGAAGGACTAGGGTGTTTTTCACCTTGTTCTCACAAACGACACGATGAAAATTCATGAAATTTTAAACATACATTAAACATGAAGAGCATCATTGGGGATATCTTATATTGATCTAAAACTTACTGTACAAGGTGCTAATTAACTCTAAGTGCCCTAACCTAGGTTTAAGGATTTCACGTTGGTTTTTGGATGAATTTAATCATTTAAGAATGCTATGAATTTGTTGTTTATCCACGAATAATATTGTAGAAGACTCCACGAGCTCCCAACATCGGGATCGATCGCAAATAGCTTTGGAAGCTTTAGGGTCTCGGTTCACCGAAAAGCTCATCGCCGGCAGAGTGTCGAGGGTCGGTTTTGATTGGGGAAGGTTGTAGAAGACTCTAGGAACCCTCACATGAAATATCAGAGCTCGTGAAGGTCTAGAGCTGGAACAATCAAAAAAGGTCCTTAATTTCACCTAAATTTTACTATTTAAATGCTCTCAACCTAGCATGGACGGCTAGGATCAAATCTTGATGGAATTAGGAGGGAAACCAGGCCCTTTGAGCCGTAGTTTAGATTTCAAATCCAAAGGGAATCCATTAAAGGCTTTAAATGGGATTAATTGGCATTAAATAGGTCAATTTGACCTATTCATCACTTGGGTTGACCAGTCAAAGGTTGACCTGGTCAACCCTAGTCAA